>VSWD01000010.1:80078966-80678966 GCA_033119305.1 Pinctada imbricata
AGCTCTACTGGTCACAGACCAGTCGAGCTTATGCGATACCATGTTGTCCGGCGTCCGTTCGTCTGTTTGTCTGTCTGTTAACATTTTTTTTGTGAGCGCAACTCCTCTGAAACCATAAATGATAGAAAGCTAATTCTTTTTGCATTTAGTTTGGTCCATGGTCTTGTTGTGTACCTGATATTTTGTTTGAGCCTCTGACCCCCAGGGTCTTCGAATATGGGTGTGGTCATTTTCTCCAATGTAAGTCTATGTAATCTAGTGGACACCAATTCTCAGAAAGTATAATAGATAGAGAAATAATTCTTTTTGCAATATAATCAGTCTTTGGTCCAGTTGTGCATCTGATATTTTGTTTGAGCCTCTGACCCCCAGGGTCTTCGAAAATGGGTGTGGACATTTTCTCCTATATATGTCTATGTAATCTAGTGAACACCAATGCTCAGAAGTATAATTGATAGAGAAATAATTCTTTTTGCTATATAATCAGTCTCTGGTCTAGTTGTGCACCTGCAATTTTGTTTGAGCCTCTGACCCCAAGGGTCTTCAAAAATGGGTGTGGTCATTTTCTCCTATATATGTCTATGTAATCTAGTGAACACCATTCTCAGAAAGTGTAAATTGTAATTGATAGAGAAATAATTCTTTTTGCAATATAATCAGTCACTGGTCTAGTTGTGCACTTGATATTTTGTTTGAGCCTCTGACCCCAGGGTCTTCAAAAATGGGTGTGGTCATTTTCTCCTATACAAGTCTATGTAATCTAGTGAACACCAATGCTCAGAAGTATAATTGATAGAGAAATAATTCTTTTTGCTATATAATCAGTCTCTGGTCTAGTTGTGCACCTGCAATTTTGTTTGAGCCTCTGACCCCAAGGGTCTTCAAAAATGGGTGTGGTCATTTTCTCCTATATATGTCTATGTAATCTAGTGAACACCATTCTCAGAAAGTGTAATTTGTAATTGATAGAGAAATAATTCTTTTTGCAATATAATCAGTCTCTGGTCCAGTTGTGCACCTGATATTTTGTTCGAGCCTCTGACCCCCAGGGTCTTCGAAAATGGGTGTGGTCATTTTCTCCTATTTATGTCTATGTAATCTAGTGAACACCAATGCTCAGAAAGTATACAGTAATTGATAGAGAAATAATTCTTTTTGCAATATAATCAGTCTCTGGTCTAGTTGTGCACCTGCAATTTTGTTTGAGCCTCTGATCCCCAGGGTCTTCAAAAATGGGTGTGGTCATTTTCTCCTATATATGTTTATGTAATCCAGTGAACACCAATTCTCAGAAAGTGTAAATTGTAATTGATAGAGAAATAATTCTTTTTGCAATATAATCAGTCACTGGTCTAGTTGTGCACTTGATATTTTGTTTGAGCCTCTGACCCCAGGGTCTTCAAAAATGGGTGTGGTCATTTTCTCCTATACAAGTCTATGTAATCTAGTGAACTCCAATTCTTAGAAAGTGTAATTGATAGAGAAATAATTCTTTTTGCAATATAATCAGTCTCTGGTGTAGTTGTGCCCCTGATATTTTTTTTGAGCCTCTGACCCCAAGGGGTTTTAAAAATGGGTGTGGTCATTTTCTCCTATATAAGTCTATGAAATCTAGTGAACACCAATTCTCAGAAAGTATAATTGATAGAGAAATAATTCTTTTTGCACTATAATCAGTCTCTGGTCTAGTTGTGCCCCTTATATTTTGTTTGAGCCCCTGACCCCCAGGGTCTTGGAAATGGGTGTGGTCATTTTCTCATATATAAGTCTATGTTACCTTGTGAACATCAGTCCTCAGAAAGTATAATTGATAGAGAAATAATTCTTTTTGTAATCAGTCTCTGGTCTAGATGTGCCCCTGATATGTTGTTTGAGCCCCTGAACCCCAGGGTCTTTGAAATGGGTGTGGTCATTTTCTCCTATATAAGTCTATATTACCTTGTGAACATCAATTCTCAGAAAGTATAATTGATAGGGAGATAATTTTTTTTCAGCATCTGACCTCCAGAGTCTTTGAAATGGGTGTGGTCATGTTCTCCTATTTAACTCTTAATTATAAGCCCCTAATCTGTAATCTAGTGAACACCAGTTCTCAGAAAGTATAATTGATACTGTAGAGAGATATTTCTTTTTCCATTTCAATGAGTCTGTGGTCTGATTGTGTGCCTTAGATTCTGTTTAAGACTGACCCGTCTTTGAAATGGGTGTGGTCAATTTTAGCTCGCCGGGACGAAAAAGTCCAAAGAGCTAATGCCATACCCTCGGCGTCGTCGTCTGTAGACAAAACTTTAACCTGGGCTATATCTCTTGAACGATAAGGGGTAGGGCTTTGATATTTCACATGTAGATACCTTGTGATAAGACCTTTCATTTGAGACCATGACCTTTGACCTAGTGACCTTGACCTTGGACTTTGACCTACTTTTCAAAAACTTTAACCTGGTTTCTGACAAAAACCTGTATAGGCGAGCTATGTAATCTTTGATTAACCTATGTTTTACTTTATAAGTCTTTGTAGTCTTGTGAACACCAGATCTCAGAAAGTATACCAGTAATTCACAGTCCAATAGAATACTGAAAACAGTAATATTACTAAAACTAATAATATAACTTTAATTGGAGTTATCTTTCTTGGAAATTTATCTTTTTATATTACTCCTATACCAGTGGATTCAGGGGAAAATGAGGGCGATTAGGAGTTGTATCTCATTCAAATGTATACTGAAAAATTGTTTAAAACATCAGGAAAATTTTTTTCCTCAACATAATTGAAGAAAATGTGATATCGGAAAGAAGAAAAAGTGAATAATAGGTTCCAAATGGACATAATTTTCACTTTTAGTATAAAAATTTGTTCAAATTTAATGAGTTTGTTGTTGAATGAAAGAATTGTATGATAAAAGCTCTGCTTGTAGCTTTAAAATGTTGCTTGGTCTATTTTACAGAAAGATGTAATATAAGGTGGCAACATTACTGTTTTCAATAATATAAGGGATTATTGTTAACAGTAATATTACAGTTCTAAGTAATATTACTATTTATAGTATTCTCCTGGACTGAATTCATGGAGAGTAAATTCTTTTTGCATTACATGTATTATGTGTCTGTGGTGTAGATGTGCATCTGATATTTTGTGTGAGCCCCTGTCCCCCAGGGTTGGAAAATGGATGTTAGTTCATTGAATTTAACAAAACAGCCAGTAGAGCTTCAGTCTCATCAGGGACTTCTGGTTTATCAACCAAACTTATGCAGATGCATCTGGAAATACTTTGTGCAATGTAGGTACAGATGCTGGTCGTGGGACAGTTATGACGTCGATGGTGAGTGCTGTCATCTCTGATGACCCTCTGTTTTGAGGAGTTATGACTTGCAAAATTCAGTTTTTGTCAGTTTTGAAGACTTTTTTCTGTAACAAATAGAGATTTTCAGGTGAAATTTGATATACAGCGTAGTCTTGGATAGTTACAGAGCAAGTTTGACTTTCGTTGTGCTTAATTACCTGACCTTGATTTAATTGAATGAAATGGGATTCTGGATGTATATGAGTATTGTTTCAATTTTTTATTTAGGAAAGCCATCCGCTTTGTTCGACTCTGCTAATCCAGATTGGGCACCCACTTTGAAACTCGGACACACCAAGGTTTGTTATATTCCTTCCTTTTAGGTCTGAAATATCAAATTGAAGGAGGGAATGTGACTTTTTGATAAAAATGAATATTAAGGAATAAATTATTCCAGGGGGCTACATACACCTGCTATTAAAATGCTTTAAAAGGTTTGAAAGGTTGTTAGCTCCCTGGGAAGAAAAAGTCCAGAGAGCTAATGTCATACCCTTGGTGTCATTGTCCTAGTCGTCGTCCATAGACAAAACTTTAATCAGAGCTACATGTATATCTCTTGAACTAAAAGGGGTAGGGCTTTGATATTTCACATGTAGATGCCTTCATTTCAGATTGTAGATGCCTTGTGACGAGACCTTTCATTTCAGACCATGACCTTTTACCTATTGACCTTGGACTTTGACCTACTTTTCAAAAACTTTAACCTAGGGGATATCTCATGAACTATAAGGGGTAGAGCTTTGATATTTCACATGTAGATGCCTTCATTTCAGACCATGACCTTTGATCTCTTGACCTTGGACTTTGACCTTCTTTTCAAAAACTTTAACCTGGGCTGTATATTGTTATTTGTATATTGATTGTTTTGAAAATCAGGTATGAAAAGCTGACATAATCCTTGCAATTTTTTAAAACGTACGAAAAAGATAGAGAAAAATTTGAAATTTATAAATGAGGAGTTTTAAACTGAACAATGTGATAATAATTAGTTTAATGAATATGGAAGGTTTATTAAGTATGGGTAATTAAAAAAGAGATACAAGAGAAAAAATTATGATTTTTGGTAATATAAGCATTTTATTCAAAATTGGAAATGGGGAAAATTCAAAGAAATGTTTTTGCCAAAAAATGAAAGCAATGAGTCTTTTATTATGACCAGACATTCTTTTTGACAGGTTTCTTTTTGTAATATTGTCCCTAGTTTAGCTCCAGTATTTTGATGAAAATTACACAACACTATTTTAAACGAGAATTATCCGTAACTTTTTTTGTCCAGTACATATGGGTTAGGGCCTTGATATTTCGAATGTAGATACCTTGTGATGAGACCTTTCATTTGAGTATATGTCCTTTGACATACTGACCTTGACCTTGGACTTTGACCTACTAATCAAAAACTTTGACCTGGGCTATATCTCTTGAACTATAGGGGGTAGGGCTTTGATATTTCACATGTAGATACCTTGTGACAAGACCTTTCGTCTGAGAACATGTCCTTTTACCTAGTGATCTTGACCTTGGACTTGTAAATGTAAATACAGTGTATATATAAGTTATGACTGTCTTAGTTTTGGTGTTCATGGGTGAATAAGTCATGATTTACGGAATTTGCACGTGCCCAACCGGAATTCTTTGGTAGACAAAGAAACACTTTCCTTTACTGCCATTTTTATCTTTTTATTTCTTTTTTTTCTTGTTATTGAAATAATGGAAAACATACATTTGTTGTTTATATATGTTCTGTTTTATAAAATTTTCATTGATTGAAACATAAAACTCCATTTATTGATACATTTTAGAAAAATGAAACAAATGAGTATTGTATTGAAAATATTGAGTATTGAAGAAAAAAGTATTGCATTGTAATGTATTGAAAAAATAATTTCAATATACAGCGTTAATGGGTTTGGGACTGGACTTCACTAAAAAAAACTTCTTGTTCTGATTTACGTAATTTTATCTTGAAATCACAGGCTGGAACAACCCCACCCCCCCCCCCCCCCCCCCCCCCCCCCCCCCCCCCCCCCTGGAAAAAGTTCTAGATTTGGCCATACTAGGCACCTTGGATATTTATAATTTAAAAATACAACAACCTATTTTCAAATTACTAATTATAATAGCTAACTGCAGTCAATGACTTGCGGTTAACACAAAACTTTTCAATGCATGGGGGTTCAGATAACTGCATTTTAAGAGATGGTTTATGGTACAAAAGGTACATACACATATTAGTTCAAAGAGAAGTTTTTTTCTCATTTACAGGTGATATTTCTGAAATAAGAATTGTCTGGTAAAATGAAAATTTGACTGGTGAAATTTAACATTTCACCAGACAAATTGTTCGGTAAAAATTTTGAACTTTGACAATGTCTGCATTTTTCTCCACTACACATGGACCTGTCTGTACGTCTGATTAGAAAATTACAATAATTCATATAAATAATGTTCAAAGATTTGAATTGTGACAGATGTGCTTTCTATTTTGCCTTATGCCTTGGCCCTTGGATTTGTCATAAAGTCATATATCGTAATATTTCCTTGTGAGATAACTATATGAATAAATTTCTCAAATTTTTTTGTGACTTACATAGGCTTGGCAGTCTTCTAAGGGTCATACCCTGACATAAGATATTTATGGATCATCTTAAATTCATTTCTTGACAGGATTTCCACAAATATCCCTACCGGGTTTGGGGAATCCAGATGCATGGAACACAGGAAAGTCAATCAAGCACAAACAATACCTTGGACATCCAGCAAAGGTCAAGGCCACAGAAATGCTCAGATGAAAACGTGGATGTTGCAAGAGAAAGAAGGACCAAAACAAAAGGATATGATTTTGAAAATGATGACAACAACCTAAACACCATCATGCCTCTAAACCCAGCCAAATCTGATGTAGATCAACTGAAAACAAAACATAACAGAGGTGATGGAAATTATGGTGATGACGAAATGGACACAAACATGTTGACTTCAAAGGCACAAAAGCATGGGCTTGAATGTTCTGATGATTCAGACAGGAATGATGGAATAAAGAGACCAAGGAGAATAATTAAATCTCATGATGACACTAGGATGTCAAATTTGAAGCAGAAAGACATTTCAGAATCGCATACCAGTACATATGCAGATAAAACTTGTCATACAGGAGTCAGTAAAAATAGACAGACAAAGGATGAAACTGGTGTTTTGAGGTAAGATAGTCCTTCACCTAAAGACAATCAAAAGTGTGATTATGAAAAACTTAGAATATACACGTAGGGCCATATGAATATAGCCAACAAAATCAAAGATGCATATTAGATTACAAAATCATTCTAGGCAACCCCTCTCTTCTTTTAAATTAATCATCTTTTTAGCTCACCTTGACGAAGTAGAGGGGGGCTTATGCTATCGTCCCGTCGTCAGCATTCGCACTATAGGTTAAGCAAAACAGGACAGGTCCATTCCAGCCAAACTATAGGTCAGAATTTGCATGGATGATGCATCTAAGGATCCTCACTACAATGCATGGTACGGAGGCTGCATCTGACCCACATTTCATGCTTGAGTGAGCTGATGAGGTAAAATGGGACAGGTCCATTCCCGCCTTACTATAAGTCTTACATCAACCAAAATTGCATGGATGATGCATCAGAGGATGTTGACCACATTGCATGGTAGGGAGGCTGCATCTTACCCACATTTCATGCTTGGGCGGTCAGGTTAAGTAAAATGGGACAGGTCCATTTCTGGCCTATTTTAAGTCTTAGATCAATCAAAAAAACTTGTATGGTTGATGCATCTGAGGATGCTTACTTTAATGCACTGGACAGGTGCTGCATCTGACCTATATTTCACGCTTGATTAACCAGTTAAGGTAAAATTAGAATCTACATTTCCAGCCTTCTTTAATTTCTTTATCAACCAACTTATGTTGGTGATGCATCTGGGAATACTTGTCATGTGACAATGTTGCCGTCGAGGTGAGTGCTGTCATCTCTGATGGCTCTATGTTTTTCATTTCTCTGTCAGGGGAAATTAAAGGTAAATGAATACCTGTTTGATAGTGTTTACTATATGTTATGTACCATTACAAGATTATGTAAAATAAATCAGATTAAGGTGCTTTACGATGCCATATCTTAACATCCATACTTACCATAGATGTGCTTATGATTAATGCCTGTCATCTTTATTAATTCTTATGTATTTTTAGCCACATTTCGTGGAGTAAAGAAAAGGATCACAGTAAGTCTTATATATATCTTTTATTTGTACATGTATATAAAAAATTTCCCCTGATAATAATCATTCAGATGTTTATCTCAGAGGTCAAGGTCTTCAGGTAAAAGTCAGGGTATGAAATGAAATGTTTAGTAACAAGCAATGTACTTGTAAAGTTCCTTAGTTGTATCTGCAACAATTCTAATGTTATTAACTTTCTAGGAGGTTAAAGTTCTAGAACTGAGGTCAGTCATGAAGGTCAAGGTCACAGGATCAAAAGTAATCGTATAAACGGATCTGAAATATGAAAACCCCTCAAAGATGACTAAGATATTGCCATAAGCGTATTTCCCTAAAAGAAGGTCAAATTACAATGTCAAGACCACAAGGTCAAAGTCAAAAGTATGTTAAAAGGAATACTCATTTGAGGAAATATCTTGGCTGCAACTGCAATAATTTCAAAGTTAGGACCAAGTTCAATATTTTGGGATTGAAAAGCTCTAAAAGTGAGTTCAGTCGTCAAGGTTATTGGATTAAAGGTCATGATATCAACAGAAAAGTATTTATTTGTAACTTTAATTGTTTAATGTTTTATTTTTTCTACCTATTTTTTGGTGAGAAAAATGAAATTTAAAATATTAATCATGTCTCAGTAATCATGGTTATAATTCAATCTATTAATACACATCTAGTAGATAAATGAATGTTATAGGAAAAATGATGAATGTATTGTATACCTGTGTATAGGACAAATACTAAAGTACATGTCTTTATTTGTATACAGAATCTTCAGCCCCGCTGTCTGACATTCCCTCTGTCTGTCTACTATGTGGGAAGAAATCTGTGAATAAAAGCCTGATTTCAAGTGATATAGGGATACACACAGCAGCGTATGATCTCATAACAAAGTATTTTGGTTGTGAACTGGACTTTGATCTAGGAACTTCATTATGTACCAGGTGTGAACAGATCCTTGAACTGTTTGACGAGGCAAAATCACAGATGGATGATTTAGAGGAGCAGCTATGGCGGAGAATGAAACATACAGGTAAATCAAAACATACAGGTAAATCAAAACATACAGGTAAATCGATGTAACAGTGGATTCACCTCTTCTCTGTCTCTTCATTCAGTACGATAAGATAGAAAATACTTCAGGTGAGATGAAGTTAATTGGCCGAATTGTGAAGCAAAATCCGGCTTATGAAATTGTGTCTGTCCATCTGTGTCAAGGAAGTATCCTAAAAACGAGAACCGCGGTTCATTTCCCTGAACCGAACCGAACTGACTAAAGGCCATACCGTGACAGCCCTACTCTATGACGTATCTCTAAATAACATTTTCCAATGTCATGCCTCGAGGTCAAGGTAAAATTACTTGCATTCAGATCACTACACACAAAATTACATATTTCAAGGTCAAGATTAAATCTCAAGGTCAAAGACAACATCTGCATTCAGATCCTCACACTAAGCTTTATCTCTGTACCAAAATGAATATTGTAACCCTTATAATTCTCTCACAACTAACTTAAACACAAAATTACATTTTTCAATGTCAAGGTCAAACCTCAAGGTCAAGATTAAAGACAATACCTGTATTCAGATCCTCTTACTATGCTTTGTCTCTGGACCATGTTTGAAGATTGTGCACTTATAATTCTTTCACAACTAACTTTAACGCAAAATTACATTTTTCACGGTCAAAACTCAAGGTCAAAGACAATACAATGTACCTGTGTTAGATCCTCTTAATATGTTTTACCTCTGTACCAAGTTTGAAGAATGAACCGCTTATAGTTCTTTCACAACTAACCTAAACGCAACAGCTAAACCAAATTGTTTCAGGAAGTCTCCTTATGTTATCGTAACAGTTAAGACATTGCCGATTTGCAACATATCCATACACCTCAAAATATAGTGCTTTTTCTAATTTAGGAATTTGCTGTCTGACACATGCAAGATCAAGATTATTCTCCTTCGTTAAAAAAGTTTTAATTGCATATAAAGTAAATGCATCACAAAAAATCAACTATTTATTTCTTTCTTTCACTGCTCGCCGGTGGCGTAATAATATAGTACTTCTTTTAACTTATACAATGTAAGAGTTGTCTTCCCTATGTACATGATGTATATACCGATGAGAAATGAAAGTAGAAACGAAGCATGATCTTGTTGAAAGAAATAGGAAATTCTGGTAATTAAATGAGAATTTTTTGGAAATTACCAGTGATAATAAACTTTAAAGTTACTCTGGAACAGCATGTAACTGCTCTTTTATCAGATATATTGTAGATTGTAAGTAATTTTAAACATGCATGCATGGTCTTAACGTCTTCCTAGTTTCTATTTTAAACATGCATGCATGGTCTTAACGTCTTTCTAGTTTCCAAATGGGTTAATTTTAAGACACTGCTCCGGGTTTAAGTCGTCAGAACAAAATGTAATTTAAAGTATACCACTTATAGTAAATATAAACAGTTTATGCTGTTTATAGAACACAATGAGCTCATAGAAATGAAAATGATTAGCTTCACATGCATATGCATCCTATGTATAAAAAAATCATCATCGATTCATCATTACATAAACAATAGAATTATTCAACATTCATCTGCTGACTATAGATTTTGAATAGAAGTATTGTTCAGGACCTTCAGTCCTTTGATTTTCGGTTCAGTTTGAGTTGTGTTGTTTAATTCCATACAAGAGTGAAATAATGGCAATAATGACAAATCAACAAATAATTCTTTTTTCATTTTTCTGCTTTGAAAGCATTTTTCTTTGAGATTTTATCAACATTCAACAAAATAACCAAACTAGAATACTTAGAAGTCTTCTTAGACTCCACCTGACAAACAGACAGGTGCATGTCTACAATCCAGAAGTGAAACAACCCATTTCTTTGGGTGAAATACGATAAAGTACGCAATCACAGTCTGTGTATCATCATACAAAATTGATAAACTACTGATTACCAGATATAACCAAAAAAAAAAAGGACAGAACTGAAATCCATAAAGTACCATCCGAATTGAACAGACCAAGCTTGAACCGCAATTAACTGAATTTTTGGTTCACAGTGACAGCCCTATCATAGAGATAGGAAATAATGAGATGAATTTATTTCAGGACCTTGACCTTGAAGATACAATTTGGAATTGGACTATATTGTAGTAAGATGCCAATAATATATCACATTAAATTTGGCATGGAAATAGATCTAAGCAAATGGACCTGATTTCAGATATTGACCTTGACCTTGAGATTTGACCTCAACCTCAAATATAAGAATTTCAATAAGATTTTGTTGTACCATTTTTATATGAAAACATGAGTAATACTTTATTGCACTATATATTACATTGATATTTTACATGGAGGTAGAACATGATGACCAGACTTAATTTCAGGTATTGACCTTGAAAATCTTATTATCAACTTGACATAGATCAATACTCTATGAAGTATGTTAACTTTGTTATTGTAATTAACCTTTAAACTTGCCATAGAGGTAGAACATGATAAGTGTAACTGATTTCTGGAACTGAAGTTTTAATTCTAGGATTGACCTTGACCTTGAAGATATGATTTTGAACTAGACTTAATTGTGTCAATACTACATACAATATTTGAAACTTAGAATGGAGATATTGAAATTGCACTTTGTTGCTAAGTTTCAAAGATTTTTGCCATCAGTGATTTACTCTCCAGCATCAAGAATTGCAAATAGTGGAAGAAGAACTTCAAGAAGATTCACATCTAGAACACTTGATATTATCTTTGTTGTACTAGTTTAACTAGATAGTAGATACCACTTATATGGAAAAATTAAACAGAATTCTTTTATCTCTCTTAACAGCAAAAGGTGGACTTGATCGACACCAGAAGCTTCATCCCAAGTATATGTATAATGGACTTAGGGTGAGTATAGGATAAGCTTAAATGATTGAGATCTTGTCAGGTTGGAATTTACCTTGGCTTTAGCTTGCTAGGTCTTTCTAACTTTCGGAGTTCGAGATAAACGTCAGTCGAATTTACTCCATATTTTGGAATGAATTTTACCACCTATAAGGCTTAAAGAATCGTTTTGTTATTGTATTTAATACAATAGATATCGGAGTTTAAAAAGGCTACTTGTGTTGACAATGCAAACAAGAATTTTATTTCACAAAGTAGAAATGATTCTAGAAGTGTCATAAACGTATTCTTAACACTGAAATTTTACGAAGAGGCGCATTGAGAACGTCGGATATTTTTATTTTTTTTGTGCCCCCCCCCCCCCTCCGCGCCGATCGCCTTGGTCCTGATATAATACCAGTTTGGTTGTCTTATCAATCTGTCATGTGCCGTTGACCTTCAAGAGTTTTAGATAATTGTGTTATCAAATTACAAAGAAGACATTTGTTCGTATGCTATTTAATTTTTCGTCTGCTAGATTTCAATGTCGCATATGTCTTCATTCTTCACTTGTCTTAGTGTATGAAATTTTATGTATGAATTATATTGTAGATTATCAGTATCATTGTTGCTCAAATTGCTTTATTTCAGTTACGATGAATCTTGCCAATTTTGTTTTTGTTTTCAGTTTTAGCCATCGCTTCTTATGAGAATTTCAGCATAACAAACAAAGCAATTTTAATGAATGAAACATGCACATATCATTGTTTCTGCAATTATATTATTATCTAATTAACTGTTATCCTCCTTAATTTATTGATGTCACGGTCGATCAAACAATGGCGAATTAATCAACTTGCGTTACCGGTACTTGTAATTGTTTACCATGCGATTTCACTATTATTTGGAACGTTAATTGGTTTGTTTATACAAACATTAGGACTTCGACTTAACGAGTATAAAATACACGAGGACAGTGACTTGGGACATAAAAATTACTTTGAGATAAGCGATATTTCGAGATAACCGATTTCGAGTTGTCCGAAGTCAAATTGGTTAGAATATGATGGAAGTTGGGACCGCCACTCGACTTCGAGATAAACGGAATTTTGAGATAACCGAGTTTGAGATAACGAGTGTCAGCTGTATTTATCAATTTAATCTTGAAATTATTACTATGACACTTGACAACTGAGATCATTGTTTTACAGTAGAAATATTAATTTGCATCTAAGTTATTCAATGCACTTTTCTTTCTTGTGAACTAACTATAAGGGATATGGCTTTGATATTTCACATGTGGATTCCTGTTTATCAGACTTTTCACCAGGAACCTTGGCTTTTGACCTAGTGACCTTTCATTTTGATCTAGTGACCTTGACCTGCTTTTAAACGACTTTTACCTAGGCCATATCTAGTGAACCACAAGGGGTATGGCTTTAATAAATTTCACATGTAGATTCCTCATGACCAGAGATTTAATTTGATACCCAACCAAGATTTTTTTTTACCTAGTGTCTTTGACCTTGGACTTTGAACATTTTATGATTCTATTTACTGACAAACATCCACCCATGAGCTTTGTTGTCTTCAACTTGTTAAAGAAAATTCTAAATTGATATGAAAACAATATCATCAAAGAATATGAATTTCTTTTCATGTCAAAGCTGGAAGATCTGAAGAAGTCAGGGATAGAGGGTTATTCTGTGTTTTGGAATAAATTTGATCCAGCACAGGTTGTTTACAATGGAACTTCTGTGGCTGAGCAGTTTCTTTCCGAGTCCAAGGATCAGTTAATCAAATTTGTAGTATTCTGCCAATCAAGTAAGTGTATTGCTATTAGTTATTGAATGGATAAAATACCATATGAAAAGACAAAAGTGATATATGTGAACCTTATTCGGATCAGCCTCGACATTTTCCTTCGAAAAAAGACTTTGATGTCAGACGGCGCCATGTTAAAAATAGTTCCCTGTTGATCTATTAGTTTTTGTCCCGAAAGCGCGGGGACATTAAAACCGTCCCGTCCCGTCTGTCTGTCCGTCAGTCAGAAAAGCTTTAACCTTGTCCATAACTTTTGAATGGTAAGTGATAGGGCTTTCATATTTCACATATGACAAGACCTTTCCATGGATACCAAAATTTTTGACCTTGTGACCTTGACCTTGAAGTTTGACCTTCTTTACAGAATTTTTAACCTTGAGCATAACTTTTGAATGGAAGGTGATAGGGCTTTCATATTTCACATGTGTATTCATTGTGACAACACCTTTCCGTAACAACATTTGGACCTTGTGACCTCGTCCTTGGAGATTGACCCACATTTTAAAACTTCAACATCGACCATAACTTTTGGATGGTAAATAGTAAGACTTTCATATTTCACATGTGCATTCCTTTTCACAAGACCTTCCTTGGTAGCAAAGTTTGGACCTTTTGACCTTTTCTTGCAGTTCAATCTTTTGATATTTAGAACTTTGATAATACATGAGATATATTTTGAAAATAGTAGGGGTGTCTGTAAGCATTTCTTTAAAGGCAAACACCCAAAAGCGGGGGACCACAATTCCTTGAATTTGATTTTGTTATAATCTATCATGAAATACAAATTCCAACACTGGATCGTAACTGAAAAATATGTTACAACATTATTCAATCAAGTTGAAGAATTTTGCATGTTGAAAAAGTGCCTTTTTACTTTTACATCGATTTGATGTAAAACCTTCCACCATTGACATCTTTTTATGCCGTTACAAATAAAGGGAGAGGGGATCCGAATGATGTGAACCTTATCATGAAATGATCCATAAGGTCTACTGATTGTCAACTTTAAAACTATTACTTATACATGTATGTACTAGTCCATTTACTTGGAGAATTTCAAATAATCCTGAAGGAATACTTTAAACATTGTTACATAAAGTATATGCCACCTATCTTTGTAATTATGAAAGAAGCAAAGTTTTGTTGGCCGGATTGCAAAGCAATTCCGGTCTATAGATTGACGATGTCCGTCTGTCCGTCCGTCCGTCTGCCGTCAACATTTTGGTTAAAGTTTCTGGTTGAGGCAAAATCTAAGGAACTATATGCAGTAGAAACTTTATATTATACATGAAGGTTGCCCATGACAAGACCTTTCAATTTATGCCGTAACATTTGACCTAGTGACCTTGACCTTGGACTTTGACCTAGTTAAAGATTTTGGTTAAAGTTCCTGGTTTAAGCGAAATCTATGGAACTGTATGCAGTAGAAACTTTATATTATACATGTAGGTTGCCCATGATGATACCGTTCAATTTATGCCATAACATTGGACCTAGTGACCTTGACCTTGGACTTTGACCTAGTTAAAGATTTTGGTTAAAGTTTCTGGTTTAAGCAAAATCTAAGGAACTGTATGCAGTAGAAACTTTATTTTATACATGTAGGTTGCCTCTGACAAGACATCTCAATGTATGCTGTAACATTTGACTTAGTGACTTTGACCTAGTTGGTGACAAAAACTTACTTTGCAATCCGGCCATACCGTCTTTAGCAGTGTTTTATTCTACTAGAGTTCTTGGAAAACATCTGTAATATCGGATTGGCCGACAAAAAAACTGCTTTGTGTGATATTTTATGAGTTGTTAAGTATTATTTGGACTGATAAAGTTCTACAAATGTCCAACATTTCACGAGAGTTTTCAAGAATTATGGTTCTAGCTATACGTTATATCTGTCTAATTTTAGAAAAATGTCAGCGTCAGATTGTTCAACCAGTGGGAGTAGTTATAAACGACCAAAATATTCAACAGCCCTCAAACTCCACACAGAATTCCAAGATTGCATTGCCCATCTTACAAAAAGGACCATTTGTTAAAAGTTCTAGTCAGTTGGTGGATCAACAAGTACAAAAGCAGTCTCTCCAATCTGGTCAGTGTCACAATCCATCCCAACAAAACATTCTATCATCAGTGTCTGTAAGTGGTGGATCCAGCAGAGCAAATGTACAAAACTCGGGTACAGCTCAACAGAGTGGTACAAACTCAAGTCAAATACAGAATACTCCACCATCCCCAGTCCAAGTACAGACCATTCAGCCAGCTCTACTTCAAACACAGTTTGTTCAACCATCTCCAGTGCAAACACAATATGTTCAGTCAGCCCCAGTTCAAACACAGTATATTCAAACTCTCCCAGTTCAAACACAGTATTTTCAACCTGTACCAATACAAATACAGAATGTTCCCTCATGTGCAGTGCAAATACCAAATCTTCAATCAGGCAATCTGCAGATACAGAATGTTCAAAATGCTCCTGTGCAAGTACAGAGTCAACAAGGCATTATGCAAATACCAAATGTACAGTCACAGTATGTACAGAATGTACAAACAGTTCCATATCAAATTCAGAATGTTCAACCAGGCGTAATGCAAATACAAAATATCCCATCAGGCACAGTACAAATACAGAATGTACAACAAAGCACAATGCCGGCACAGAATGTTCAACCTTACCCAGTAAAAATAAAGAAAGTTCAGAGGATGGAAGAAAATAGTGATATGGAAGTGAAAACTGATGGCGAAAATCATGATAATTTGAAAGAAGAGGTTGAAATTAGAAATACTTCATCATCTGAGATTCTGTGTAAAGTAAAGGAGGAACTACCAGATCCAGACGAGGAGGGTTTTCAACAGTTAGATTTAGATGTACAGGTCAAAGTAGAAGATGATTCAATGTTTGTAGTACCTCTGAACAATCCTTAGAAATGGATACATGTATATCCGATTGTTTTAAATTGTTGTAATTGATGGTACCTCACATCTATCTTCAACATGTTAAAAAGAGCTTAACAAGTGCAGGTGAAAAGATACACCATTTTAATGTCCCCTGCAAGGGAAGGAAACCTTCAGTCCGTCATTTGTCTGTCATTCTGTCTGGCAGTTAATGAATATAACTTGATTGATCTACATTATACTGTACTTCCATCAAACTTGGGGGGGGGGGGGGGGGATAGTCAAGCATATTAAGGTTCAACACCCAATGAGGGTCAAGGTCACCTGCAAGGTCAAGGTCACATATTTAAGGTCAAACATGTGACAGATGACATAACTCATAACCTTTTTGGAACAGTTCTATTTTTGAAATGTTTCATTCGATAGCCAGACTACAGACATTAGGACATCACAATTATTAGAGAAAGAATGAAGTCTAATTACAAGACATAACAATTATAAAAGAGTTTGTTAAGTTACCCAATGTCTACAGTCTGCAGGGGTCTAGAATTTTTTTTCAAAATCTACTTACCATGGGAAACTCAGGACATAAAGTTTACTTGCCCGACTCTAAAAATCACTTTCACATTAAAAATTACATTTAGAGAAAGATAGACCTTATACAGTTATACTGCAACTTATTTGAAAGGCTATGTTGAAATGCAGCATATTAAGCACATTAAGTGCTTGATTTGTCAGAATAAATCAAAACCCTGTCCTAGCATTGGGAGATTATAAAGATATCTAAACATGCTAATAGAAGAGGGTAAAAACGTTCAATAATTTGACTTGCCTACGGGCAAGAGAACACTTGCTTTGCACTTTCCCGACCAGACTTTTCACTTTCCCCAGGCAATGGGAAATGGGAATTCTAGACTCCTGGTCTGGCTTGTAAAATCAAATTTTTCTTTACTGTCACATCAGAAAACTTGAAAATGGGACTATTTGTTGTTTATGTAACTTTATTACGAAGTGTAAAACAAATTGATTTGAAATAAATAGTTCATTTGAGATCAAAGAATCTGGATCAGTGATTGTATTGATCTAGATAGTAATTTACTGGTATGTAATACCAGGTGATCACCTTCAGCTTTTCTAATGCATTCTCTCTATGTGTTGTATTTAATATTTGTATGTCGATAAAATGTAAAAAGAAGTCTTGCATTCTCATATTTTTTTATTGTCTACACAGCAGCCAGTATCGTTCTCTCAGCTATAGTCACAGCGTACCATCCTTTGTCCAACCATTGGTCGACATCCGTCTTCCTATATTTTAAACATCTGAAGGCATAATCTCCCACAACTTTACAAATGCATAAGGTCCTCTACCAAGTTTGTGTTTTCCACCCCCTTCCGAGGAGCAAGATGGCCTCCAGTTGTTCTAACTGAATTTAATATTTTCAATTTCTCTGCAAAGAATCTCGCAAAACTTTACAAGAAGCAAGTACTCCAGGTCTTCTACTTCTACCAAGTTTGTTTTTCCACAATTTATGAATTGCAGTTGTTTAGATTCCATCTTTTAAATTATTTTGATTTGACAAAAAATGTACTAAGTACAAACTTTTGAGTCCGTTTTGTAATGCAATAATATGCCAAGTCTTTAAGATTGTCCTTTTATATTTTGATGACACTAATGAATTTTGTTGTCAAAGGGCAAGGTCATAGAAAAAAGGCAATAGCTTTCATCACAGCTTGTAAGCCCTGGATGTTAACTTGTACATCTATTTCTCACAAATGATGAAAATTTTCATACGTTGGAGAATTCTTGGATCTACAAGGAATGGGGGGATCTCCAACAGGACTAAGCTACAAGCACCTACAGCAAAACACAGATACACTCAAATAAAAAAAAACAAACACTCAAATAAGACATCAGACAAGCACAATAAGAGGCTGTCTTAGACTGTCATACTTGTGCTAAAACATGAATTATGTCTCCCCCAATGGGCTCCAGCAAATTCATATCTTTCTGACAAACATATATCAAAACTTTTTACATATAAACTAAAGGATTTCACTGTATTTGTAAAGAGTATATTAGAATTAATCTTGGATTACTTTCTGATGGATTACTTTGTTGTCGGTACTGTAAAATTAACCATGTGATACACATTTTGTATTCATTCACATATTTGATAAATATCCAGTCTATATTTTCTACATACCCAATTTTTGAAATTTAATTCTTTTCATTTTCATAGCACTTTCTATATAGACATAACCTTGGACAGTGCATGTATTTTATATACTGTGATCATTTTCGTGCATGAACAACGATGGCGGGTGCGGCTAGCCAATAGGGGATGCTTACTCCTCCAGGGCACCTAATCCTACCTCTAGCTTGCTAGGGGTCCGTTGGCATCATGCTCAATTTGGTGCTCTATTGCGAGTGCTGTTGATATTATCGTCAGGATCTTCTTGAACTCGTACACATGCATAATTGGTTAAGCAGAGAATCTGAATCCAAGGATATATTAAACTTTTTATTGAATACATACTTACATGTATGTATATAAATTTGATACGTTGTACAAAGATCAACCATAATTAGAACATAAAATATAAAACATGTAAATAAGTACAAAAAATGTAAAATTCACATTGAAAAGAACATAAAATAAATGGATTTCACATGATGCCAACCTGAGGTAAATGGTTAGTGATAACATTAATGTAATATAGATTGTCAAAAGAGGATTTTTTCTTCAAGCATAAATTGCAAAAGTAACGGAAAAAGAAACAATATACATCAAGCATAAATTGCAAAAGTAACGGAAAAAGAAACAATATACATGTAGGTGTAAACTGACTTGTTAAGTTGATGGATTTCAACTTCATCAAAAGATCAAAAACAATAGTGAAGGGACAAGAGTTACTAATCAATTGAAGCCTATATTGAGCTTGAACCACATATTTAAAGCATAAGAGGTTTAAACTTATATGTAGTAACAAAGCTTACTACTCTACAATCCATATAGCTCCTCTATATCCAATCAATCATGATATGGCAAAAATACAGCGAAAAACAAAAAATAACTGGAAAGTACAAATCACAAACCTATTAATGTTATGTTTCATCAATGTCCATTGAGAGACAAGTTTTATGGGAACAAATCAAAATCATTGATAGTTCACAATTAACAAGGTAATATTTTCATGTGGAACAGAAATATTAAAATTCAAAAGCAAGGAAAATGGCATAATATGAACAAAATCCCAAATACATACAATGTAGATAAACATAGTAAAAATAGAATAATAGAAACTTTCGTAACTTTTTTTTTTCAATAAAGCAACACAAAAATAATCTCAATGTTGTAAATATCAAAGGAATGAGTAATGGAATCCTTGGCAAGGGAAGTGGGGCAAGACTTCTAACAACTAACTGATTTGAATATATTTGTATAAAGTGATAGAGTGGATTGTAAAATAATGCTCAAAGTACTTATTATAAAATTTGTTTATTTTGCAGTATGCTAAAGTAAATCTTGAATTTACTACATTATCCCCTTTTTATATCGTCTAGTAACTACATGTACTTGAATAACAAATTCCTGCATTTTGACAACATTAAAGCAAAGCTCCTGATTCCCAACAGAGATCAAGACAGCATAACTATTTCTTAGAAAGTCTTGCTGAAAACATTAACTTAAGTATATGAAACAAAGAAAGATGAGTAAATTTCACTTTCAATTCCCCTCAGAAAATCTCTGTTGAAAGTGACTGAGTACAGAACAATTAAATGAATATATGTGAGTGGAAATTGTAAGATTAAAAAAAGTCTCAAGTCTGAGAAATTCAGGCCAAAAACGGCACCGAAAAACAACAGAATGTATATCTTCACCATATAGAGAACTTGTATAAATTACAATCATGACATGTACATTTCTCAAAAATGATAAAACAGTTCAAATTATGTAATGATTTGCAAAGGATTTGATAAACACAACTTCCATCTTCTTGAATAGTTCTAATCTCTTGAAGTGGAAATTTAAAAAAAAAATTGTCTTAGCGGCAATTATACACTAGCAACACAAAATCATACCCTCAAATTGTTATCATTATGCTATTTACACAAGAGTTTCAAAAATTATAACATATCAAATTGTAAAACTGCCATTACATGTACAAGTATGTATGAAAAAAAAAATTTAATGAGATTCTTGTGCGAGTATAAATGAGTATCTGTTTAATTTAGTTATGGGTTGGAAATAATTTCCTCAAAGTACCGGTAATGTATGAGCAAATCAAGAAGGAATATCTATACAATTTTCAATAACTAAAATTTGGTGGCTTTCGCAGGTAATTGGTCTATGGAACAAAATATGAAAATAGGTAAAATATGATGTAAAAAGTAAGTAATACATGTGTACATGTATACTATACAAGTTATGTATTATTGATCATGTAATTTGCTGTTGAGAGATTCAAGCATCTATTTTGGTATCTTCATTCATCGTAGCTGTATGTTGGCGAGGATCATGAAAAGATCTATACGTACATGTAGATCTTGAAGATATCTCTTGGATTTTGGTATCTACTTGAGTTTCTTGATCCTTCTTAGCTGTACATAGGCCAGGATCATGAAGAGAACAGAGAAGATGATAAGAGCCATCACATTGTACCATAGATCCCAGTCAGTGGCGTATGGAATACCTTGATCTGCAAGGTACTCGTTACCCGTGTCGCTGAAATCAACAAATATGTAAGCTGACATTTACTTCTTAATTTATACTACTGCCCAATGTTTACATAAATATATGTGGAATTGAAATCACAATTATAAGTTTTACGTACATTTGTATTTTGAAATTCAAGGTGCTCATCTTTAAGTACCTTCATGCTAATACAAACTGTAAATTTGATCTGACTGAAGAATAAATTGGCAAACTTTTAATGGAATGGAAAAGCGCATATCTACAAAATTTTAAACATAGTGTCATCAGAGATGACAAGAGCTCACCTTGATGGCAACATTACCTCCTGACCATTATCTATACCTACATTCGACCAAGTATCTCCAGATGCATCACCCAACACAAGTTTCGTTGATAAAGGTCTTATAATAGACTGGAAATTAAGATGTTCAATTTTACCTTACCTGGTCACTCAAGCGTAAATTATTGGCCAGAAACAGCATTCATACCAATATTTCGGTAAACATCCTAAGATGAATCACCCATACAAGTTTTGTTGATCCAGGACTTATAGGCTGAAAATTGACCTTTCCCATTTTACTTAACATGGTTGCTCAAGCAATGAAATAGGGATCAGATGCAGCATCTGTTCCATGCATTACAGCAATCATCCTCAGATGCATTATCCACACAAGTTTGGTTGATAATAGGCTGGAAATGATCCTATCCCATTTTACTTAACCTAGTCATGAAAGTGTGAAATACCGGTATCGGTTCCGTACCACGCATTGCAGTAAGCGTCTTCAGATGCATCATCCTCACAAGTTTGGTTGATTTAAGACTGATAATAGTCTGGATATAGACCTGTCCCATTTTACCTATGCTCTGGTCCCTCACTGTAAAATAAAGGTCAGATGCAGCATCTGTACCATGCTTTGCAGTAAGCACCCTAAGATGCATATTCCACACAAGTTTGGTAAGATTTAGGACTTATAATAAGCTGGCAATGGACTTGTCCCGTTCACTAATCTGGTCGATCAAGCGTAAGAAATAGGTCAGATGCAGCATCAGTACTATGCATTGCAACAAGTATCATTAGATGCATATCCCCACACAAGCTTGGAATGGAGGTGTTCTGTTTTCTTTAACTGGAGTGCAGATGCCAATGCCCAACAATAGCACAAGCCCCCCTCAACTTCATCCAGATGAGCTTAAAATATGTTATCTTGCATATAATTGTAAAAAGCAAATTCAGAGAAATGTAGTTCCCCCTCCCCTGCAATTTGGTGTTTGTCTCAAACGTACCCCAAACACACTGAGGTCACTTTTATCAAAAGGAAGGTCTTGTCACAAGGAATACACAAGTGAAATACTTACTTGCCTGAAGAAAGTACTTACATGAAGTCCTTACCTGCCACTTAGAGTTACATGCATACATGATTAAGGTTAAAAGTATTTATGACATACAGTCAGACATAAAAAAATAGCTTGGTTTCATCAAGGCTTGTATTCCCAAAAGGAGACAATGTAATACATACCATAATACTCCTGATGCATTATAAAATGACATATCTTTCAGTTCAGTGATTGTCAGTGCCTGCAAAATAGTTACAAAGCAATACATTTAGTGCTTATAAATTTACAACTGTAGAATTTAATTCCCATATTGTACCAGACTTGCTGTACTACTTCATTCTCAAATTGGATTTTTTTAAATTCTCTCTTGGTTAAGAAACATGTGGCATACTATATAAATATTGAAACAAATGTATTGAAATAATATTTATAGCAGCAGTTATAGATAAATATGAATTAACATAGTGAACAAATAAAAACTAAGCAAAGTCTCAATGTACTCGCATACAAATAGGCAACAGCCTTTGACTGATACCAACCAAAATCTTTGGATAAGTTCCAATCCAAATTATGCCCTCTACTTTGCTCAAGGCTGAATACAGAATTTTTTAACATTTCCAATCTGAAACTTTGAACTTTGACCTTGAAATCAATAGGGATCTTACACATGTCATAAGCAATAAGTGCATGAAGTTTGGTAAAGATCCACTGAAAACTGTGGCCTCTAGACTGTATACATACAAGTATTTTAAACATTTCAAATCTGTGACCTTGACCTTGAAAATCAAAAGGGTTCTTCCTCTTGTCATAAGCAATATATGTATGAAGTTTGGTAAAGATCCACTGAAAACTGTGGCCTCTAGACTGTATACATACAAGTATTTTAAACATTTCAAATCTGTGACCTTGACCTTGAAAATCAAAAGGGTTCTTCCTCTTGTCATAAGCAATACATGTATGAAGTTTGGTAAAGATCCACTGAAAACTGTGGCCTCTAGACTGTATACAAGGAATTTACACATTTCAAATCTATTACCTTGACCTTTGACCTATAATCTTGACGATCAGTAGGGTTCTTCCTCTTGTCATAAGCATTTTAAAGTGTATAAAGTTTGGTAAAGATCCAATCAAAACTGCAAGCTCTCTACTGCAATTATGTATAATTTTTAACATTTCCAATCTGGTGAAGATCCATCAAAACTGCAACCTTTAGGCTGCATACAAGGATTTTTAAAATTTCTCTTGTCACGAGCAACAATTGTATGAAGTTTGGTGAAGATCCAATCAAACTGCAACCTTTAGGCTGTATACATGGATTTTAAGCATTTCCAGTCTGTAACCATAACCTTTGACCTTGAAAATCAAAAGCGTTCTTCCTCTTGTCACAAGCAATAATTGTATGAAGTTGGATAAAGATCCAATGAAAACTCTGCCCTTTAGGCTGTATAAAAATGTGAGGCACACACACACTTACGAACACACTCACATAAGAATGACAGCTTTACTATATACCCCTGCAACTATGTTGCGAGGGGATAATAAGCCCATACTTGACAGAACAATTAAAACCATTCCTGTAAGTTATTCCAAAAAGTAATTATTTTCATTATAAAAGATTTTTTTGGTCTATTGAAGAAATAATATATCAATAATACTAACATTGAGTGAATATCTAAAGATACTGAACCATTCCAGCCATTTCAACCAATCAGCAATGGAATCTATGTTAATAAGCAGTCCACTGAAAACCTGAAAAAAAAAGAAATTTACAATGTACTTTTAAATATTATAATATACTATCATCTTATTATGGAGGTACATGAACATGGCACAGCTCCTTTTCACCAGTTAACCTCGTCCTTTCATCTTGAAACATAAGAGGTTAAGTCATCCTTTGTCCATGAGAAAAAGGAAACACTTTTTTTTAAAGAATTGAAAATTCTATGTTTACAAGTACCCCATAACCAGAAATATTTTCGCCATCGCAATTTTAGTGCCAAACCATGTGTCTTTATTTTTGTGAGTACAATTTTTTTGCACTTTGAAGGTATTACCAAATGTATTTTCAAATTCAATTGGTCAATGGGCTAATGGGAATGTTTCATTGCGTAAGAATTCGCCATTCATCTTCTTTGAGGAATTTTATCAACTCACCATCATAAAGACATAGCTGAGAGCTATAAGGAGATTAGCTATGGCGTATATTCTGACAGAAGCACTAATGAAGAAGGCTATTCCTGATGCTGCAGTGGACACCAGGAAGAGGGTCAAGACGTAGAGGAAAAATTTGTTTGCTGCTACCACAAATCCTGTACAGAAACGATCAATCATTGAATTATATTCTATAAACATTAACAAACCTGGCAAGGGCACTGATTAACTGACACATTTTCAAATCCTCCCCAGCAACCACCTCACAGAATTTCACTAAACCTTACTAAGAGTAAATACTCAATGTCATTAACTAATTTTGTGGGTTTTTTTTTTAGCTGATCAGTCAACAAACATGGTTGCCTTGGGCTCTGATTAGCCTTAAGGTAATCTGTCATTAAGCTGTGAATCCATATTAGGGTACATAGGTAGCCTTATGACCTCTTGGGCCTCTTGTTTCATCTTGCTTTCTAAATTAACATTTTTTTGACTTTATTTTCTTACTAATAGAGAAAAATTTTAAAAATAAATTGACTCAAATCAAATTTTCCTTAATGACATACAAGTCAACATATTTTAAGAAAGTAACCTTGACCTTGCATGATTATCAATATTGTCTCTACATAACACTGACATTTGTACAATGTCTGATCAAAATATGATGAAATTATGCTCTCTGAAACAAACAGCATATTTTACATACATGCATAATTGCTTACATTGTATGAACCTAAAAACAGTAAAAATATTTTTTTTTAATTAAGACAATTTAAGATTTATATGAGTAAGCAAAAGTATGATTAAGTTCAGATTAAAGAAATTTTTCTTCCTAACCTAGGTCAAACTTGGTGCACTTACTGTAGAAGATATGTTGGTTCCACCCTCGGGGTCTCAAAACCTTGCAAACCCTTGGCAAGCCCTGGGTATTACATGGTTTTCACAAACCTCGGGTGGAGCCTATGTTTCTTTCATAGCAGACCATGAAAGAGTCTTATATTAATCCTGGATAATCACTGTAAAACTTAGTTGATATCTATTGGTCATTTTATTTAAAAACCATGGTTCTGATTAGTTAAATTGGCTTATGCTTTCAGGAGCACACAATTTGTACTCGCGGAAGAGTAATTTAGATTCATTCCACACCAGATAGTACTAAAGGAAAGATTTGAAGTGCATTGTATTAAGTTGTGTCTATGGGCTTTTTGATAAAACTAAAGTTATTTTCTATACCTTTAGATACATGTATAATGTATTGTTATATGCACATTGCTTTTATTTGTGTATTTATCAATAACTTTTTTAATATATTTGTTGTTTGAGCCGCTTGATGTTCGAGTTTTGGCTTAAAATTGATTTCATGTCACATTGTTTAACAATACAAAATGGTAATTTGTAAGTTACATTTCTTTTATCAAAATCACAAGTTTTATGCAATAGCGATAATAATAAGTTCCATAGAGGTATTTAGTATTGTCATTTCTATTAATGACTTATCAAGAGTGTGTGAAGCCTGTTTTCATCATCATGGCTGGTTATTATAGCCTGGCCAATATCTCGATATTATTTTATTCACTTAATACCAACATTGAAATTTAACTAACGAAATATTCCTAACTCATGAAGAGAAATTTATTTGACAAGAGTTGTCTCTCTTTGTCCGCAAGCTACTAATGATCTATAAAGAAAACGACGTAATGAACGTAACGAGATGTATGAAATGTGTCCTATCATGAATAATGTGTTTAAATGAATATTTGTTAAATGTATATTTGTGTTAAATGTTATACATTGTATGTTCCTTATGTTATTTACAGGACTCTACCTTATATATTAAACATGGTATTAAGTGTGGAAACTTCTAAGATATCGTTTATCTTTGTGACTATTAAGAGGGATTACAATTTTCAAGGTAATAAATCCAACATTACAGGTCACACTTTAAAAATGATATCAAATATGACTTGTGCTTTGTAAGATTTTCTTAAACTTAGGTCAAATTTGGTTGCATGACAAAGTCTTTCCTTACCGATCATGAAGTATGTAACGACAGAAAATACTAAAACGGGAAGTAATCTCATTGGAATGACATCACAAACAATCTTTGAGAGGAAGTAGGCGGAGACTCTGTAGAAACCACTGACATTTTCATGGCTGAAAGAAATAAGTTACAAACAAATGTACGCTATCAGGACCCTTCATGAAACTTATACAATTATTTTCAAAATTGTTAAAATAGTAAAGTTTTTTTTTTTTTTTTTTAAATATCTATAGTTATTTGTTAAGGTCTGAGGATCTTCGAACATGTTCCATACTAAGGAAGATCATTAAAATCACACGTATGAATGCCTTTGTATAAATATTTTGTTATAAATGTATTTTCATTGAAAACTATCATTTTCCATAATTGAGTTTAAATTGATTAAAGATCAATAAGAAGAATGCAGGTACAAATTTAATCTGTATAACAACTTTAATATTTTCATGATAAAAATGTGTCACTTACATGAAAATAGCCCGTTCTTTAATGAAGAGTTCCACTGCTGACAAGTTCCCAAATACCTGGTTCATGATGATGAAAAAGAACACTCCAACTCTGTTAAAAAGAGCATGAAATCTAAATTGCAATGTTTGAAGTCTACAAATTCTATTGTTAATTGATATAGAATATTTCAAATTTTTAAATTTCATGTCATTTTCACATAAATTCATAACTCATGAATAAATATAAAAAAGTGACTCATAGCAAGCTCATATAGGGGAAAGATTAAATCAACAGTACAGTCTGCATTGATATTCAGTATAGAATGAAATGAAAATACATGTGCATGTAAATTTAGATTTTAGTGTCAGGATTGAATTGTCCGTGACATACCTGTTTTGGATTCCAGATTTACAGTCACTGTCTACATCAAAATATATCGTTCCCACAATGATACCAAATATGAGCATCACCACTAACTGTAAAATGTATTGTAACGCGTTAAATTAATATAGTATACATACATGTACTTTCGTACACAAATCTCAAAAATGAAACCCACTGCACTGGAGAGATTAAAATAAATCTATTCAAGACAACAGTTGCAGTAATATTTATCACCAAATTTCAATCAATCATGGCTGAACTATTACACCATAACTGTAGAATTCACCCTTCAATCTGACATTACTTCCAACAACTGATGTTATTTGATTTTTTGCATTTTGCTTCATTTCATAATTAATGAATCATAATGAATTCATTTGTGGGAGTTTGTGAAAGGGTGTAATACAAGAATTTTGACATGTGAATAATGTATGTTTTAATGATAAAACCTGTATGTTTATACCTGCATAACAGTAGTTTGTGGATTCCTCAGCAGGTCCTTGGCTGTCCTCTTACTCAGAATACCAAACTAAAACACATATATACATGTTGTTTCATAACCTTATCTCAAACCTTAATATACTACATGTATGCTTGCGTACATTTCTGATGACATGATAATTCTACTCTGTGAGTTAAATCTACTCTCTGAATATTTAATTTTAAAAGTCATCTCATATCAGGGATCGTAAGTCAACAAATGCTGGACAGATGTTGCCCTTGCAGATGCCATAACATTTAAAACAATGCTGTATAAAAATCAATTTTAAATGAAAGATAAGAAACCAAAAGGATAACAGGGTACTACATGTAGTTGACACAATGTCATACCTGTCTAAGGAAAGATGTTTTGTACTCTATTGGTGGCATTCTTACTACAGTACACATCTCTACATTCCTCTCATACTGCTCTCTGATTGGATCAACTTCTGCCTGAAGTCTATACAAGTAATGAAGGAATCAAAGTGAATGCATGTATTAATGTTTACATATTTTGAAGATAAAAAGTTTAAATAATTAATTAATTAGCTGTAATGATTGTCCTTACAGACAAACCACCTTCTCCCTCCCAAATCAAAATTTTTCTCGACCAATTCTTCAATGCATTCAGACACTTCAATAACAATGACATCTAATGACTACTTAATTTGAAACTTTCTTGTAATCATGACTTCTTTTGTTGAAATAAGGAGAAAGTTTCTCGTTGTTACAACTATTTTTCCTATAATTACGACAATTTTTCTTGCTATTATTAGAAAGCTTCTCACTAATACGAAAAAGTTTCTCATAATAACTATAAATATTTCTCTTTTATATTACGACTTTTTCTCTCATAATTAAGAGTAATAAGAGTCCCCTTCGGCGTTGCCGGTAGTGGACTAAATATTTTTCACACTACCATTTGAAATGAGCCCAATTGGTTGACTAAAAGAATATGATATGAACAAAGAGATATGAGAAGAAGATTATTATTAAGGTAGCAATTACATGTATGTCTTCCATATTTATATATACACAGTGTAATCAAAGATTACAAAGCTCACCTCATGGCAGCATTTTATCATGGCAGCAGACAGGGAATACAAGTCAAAGATTACACAGTTTTTGAGAATATGTCCTATTAAGGACCAACGAAAGTGCTAACAACTATACAAAACAGAAAAGGAAGTAGACTATTGTAACAAAAATCTTCCTGACAATAACATATGTGCACTCAAGCGGATAATATTGGTCATGACCTACATTTGAATGTAGATTTGTGATTTATACTCATAAATACGCATCATCTATGCAAGTTTGGCTTTCCCAGAACTTAAAATAAAGAATTAAAACTTCTTCACAATATTGATTCCCAAGTCTTCCTTATATGTACGCTCAAGTGGAAAATATAGGTTAAAACCTACATATGAATGTAGATTTGTGATCCTCGAATAAGGAGCATCATCTATGCAACTTTGGCATTCCTAGAACTTAAAAAAAAAGAAATAAATTCCTAACATATGAACTCAAACAGAAAATATGTCATGACATACATTTGAACATAGATTTGTGATCTACTTATAAAGACGCATCATCTGTGCAAGTTTGGTCTTTCTAGCATTTAAAATTACGAAATATACATGTATCTCCTACATACATACTACGCAGACGTAGACGCAAACACAGATGACAGGGTGATAGCATAAACTCCTTCCCACTACATGAGGTGAGCTTAAAAGTAAACAATTTGTAAATTCTTGAATCCATGGAAATAACCTTTTATTCCAGATAGATGATCTGTATGTCTGGATCAGTTTGTCATGGATTTCCTCTTCATCTGTATAATGAAATAAGTACATGTTACAGTCTAAGGTTCTTTTTTTAAATTATACAAGCTGTGCATAAGCCTATGTATTTGCTCATCTATATCAAAATCTAATATTCTCTTTGTTTTCATAAATTTCTGGCAGCCTACATATAAATTTCTTTATCTTTCAAAAAAAGCTAGTGTTTCAAGTTTAATCTCTTGAAGTAAAGGGGTAATAATTTCACAAACATTTCTAGCCGGATTCATTCTCAGCAAAATGTAAGTGTTACCACGACAGAGCTTATTCAAAGCTTTACTAAGATCTTATTTCTTATGACCTATAATGGAAAACAAGGCATGTGCACTTATTCATTATAATGCTAATACAGCACTTTGTTCCCTCTTTCACCGTTGCTACTAAAATATGGTTTCACTAAAATCAAGTCACGTACCATGTATATGTGTTAAGATAACATTACCTGACGTATTTGTCTTCTCTATGTCCATAGTCTCTGCTGTTACATTGAAGTCTCCATTTATAACATCCAAAAAGAAGTCAGGAGGGTTGTTATGCTCCTCAATTACATATCCTACAACACATTTATATGACTTTCAGATACAACATAACAACATGTTCTTAGCTTCATCACATACAACAAGACAACTTTACCTATAACATAGTCATCAACTAAATACAAAGCAACATAATCTACAACACTTTATATCACAACCTATAATGCTTTATAACATCAATTACAACAAGACAACATAACCTATGACACATTTATATCAAAAGTCAGAATTGAGGATTTTATGGGGATTTTTTTGTTCACATCTGATATACTACTTAAAAGAATTAAAAGTGTATACAACATAGCACAAAGTTGAAGTACTCATTTCTAAGTTAAATATAAGGCTTATATATGTTTACTTAAATATATGAACATTAAGATCTGTTTAGCTTGAACTGTCTGAAAGATTTCTTTTTTAATTATGAATACGTATAGAGCGCTTGCAAATGTTTAAGAAAATAAATCATAAACTGCTAAAGGTGGTACGGCCGGATTGCGAAGTGTTTGTATTAGATAACATATACTTTTTTGTGCAGACAGAAAGATCAAAGGTCATTAATACTATTGCAAAATGAAAAAAGCTATGGTCATGAGGATTCTACAAGTGAAATATCAAAGACAACTCCTTATAATTCAAAAGTAGGTCAAAGGTCAATGTCAAGGTCAATGAGTCAAAAGTCATGATACCAAATGAAAGTTCTGGTCATGAGGACTGTATATGTAAAATATCAAAGCCCTACCCCTTATCGTACATGAGATATAGCAAAGGTTGAAGTTTTTTATAAGTAGGTCAAACTCCATGGTCAAGGTCACTAGGTCAAAAGTCAAGATATCAAATGAAAGGTCTGGTCATGAGGATAATGCATGTGAAATACCAAAGCCATATTCTTTATAGTTCATGAGATATAGCCCAGGTTTAATATCTTTAAAAGTAGGTTCAACTCCAAGGTCAAGGTCAAATTTTGCTGCTGCAATTGATTTGTCTCATTATGGTCTATCACCATGTAAAGTTTCAAGTTGCTTCTCCAAACTGTTTTCTCAAAAAAGACTTAAACGAAACACTTTAACCAAAATGTAGATGCACCAACGAACGGACAGACAGACGGATTGAAGAACACTTCCCCATTTCATATAAAATTTATAAAAAATTTTCTTTGCAATCCAGCCAATTAGTTAAATTTACAAAATGATAACCTTTTAATCTATATATACCTAATGTTTTAAAAAATTCCAGAGATTCTTCCGTTGGACCATGGTACACAGTTTCTCCTAGGGATAGCATCATTAGGGTATCGAACAGTCGGTATATGGAAAAACGAGGTTGGTGTATGGAAAAGATAATGTTCCTTCCCCTCATGGCCAATCTGTACAACAGAAATATCCCGTACTAATAAAAGCAATAATGTTAAAAACTAAAAACAGCATGACATGGACATGTAACGATAAAATAAGATAAATAAAGATATTAATGTAATAGTAACAAAAAGATGGACAGTCAGAAGAATGAAAAGATGAGTTCCAGACAAAGAGATTCATACATGCCCCTATGCTTTTAGCAAGTGTATTTGTAACACTCATGAATGACCATTACATACCGTTTTAGTAACAACATGACAGAGTTGGCCGTATTGGCATCCAATCCTGTTGTTGGTTCATCAAGAAATAGGACGGGAGGGGAGATAATCAACTCCATACCAATGTTGGTCCTCTTCCTCTCTCCCCCTGATACTCCTCTGATAAACTCTGTTCCTACCTAATTAAAGTTTTCAAATTTTCTAATTCTTGACATTCTTTTATATATTGTGAAAATGGACGAAAGATTTCCAGTTTATGTATGTGTGCTTCAAAAAAGTATGCCTAATCAGCAATATAATTTGTGAGTAAGGTTAAGTATTACGAAGTCAAAACTGTATCCAAATTAAAGGAATCTTGACTAAAAATACACATGTAAAATATGAAAGCCTTAAAAAACATATCATTCTACAATTATATTCACAATGTTAAACATGACAGACAGACCATTGATACTGGGGGATAATAAATGCTGCCATTAACACCTCATTAGATTTGTACTATCTGTCAGCATCTTCCCTACTTTTGAAACAAACAATGCAAAATCATGTATGAAGTCATCCATTCATACATACAGTATATATATATATGGGGGTGGAAAGGGCGTACCTCTCTCCCCCCTCCCACCCCTTACCTCCATCCTCCCATCCCCACCTCCCTCTTCCCAATCCCCACCTCCCTCTCCCTCCTTTCCAAACTTCCCTTAACTCCCCCCTCCCACCACCCTTGGTCCCTCCTCTTGCCCCCTTCCTCCCCCTCCTCCCATTTCCCCCTTCCCTCCTCCCACCCCCTTCCTCCTGCCACTGTCCACCCCTCATATATATTATGATTTCATTGTCTTCAGCTGTTTGAGCAATGTAGGACTGTAAGTTACCTTTGTGTCTGCACAGTGTGTAATGTAGGACTGTAAGTTACCTTTGTGTCTGCACAGTGTGTAATGTAGGACTGTAAGTTACCTTTGTGTCTGCACAGTATGTAATGTAGGACTGTAAGTTACCTTTGTGTCTGCACAGTGTGTGATGTAGGACTGTAAGTTACCTTTGTGTCTGCACAGTATGTGATGTAGGACTGTAAGTTACCTTTGTGTCTGCACAGTGAGTGATGTAGGACTGTTAGTTACCTTTGTGTCTGCACAGTGAGTTATGTAGGACTTTAAGTTACTTTTGTGTCTGCACAGTATGTAATGTAGGACTGTAAGTTACCTTTGTGTCTGCACAGTGAGTGATGTATGACTGTAAGTTACCTTTGTGTCTGCACAGTATGTAATGTAGGACTGTAAGTTACCTTTGTGTCTGCACAGTGTGTGATGTAGGACTGTAAGTTACCTTTGTGTCTGCACAGTATGTGATGTAGGACTGTAAGTTACCTTTGTGTCTGCACAGTGAGTGATGTAGGACTGTTAGTTACCTTTGTGTCTGCACAGTGAGTTATGTAGGACTTTAAGTTACCTTTGTATCTGCACAGTATGTAATGTAGGACTGTAAGTTACCTTTGTGTCTGCACAGTGAGTGATGTAGGACTGTAAGTTACCTTTGTGTCTGCACAGTATGTAATGTAGGACTGTAAGTTACCTTTGTGTCTGCACAGTGTGTGATGTAGGACTGTAAGTTTATACCTTTGTGTCTGCACAGTGAGCAATGTAGGACTGTAAATTACCTTTGTGTCTGCACAGTGAGTTATGTAGGACTGTTAGTTACCTTTGTGTCTGCACAGTATGTAATGTAGGACTGTAAGTTACCTTTGTGTCTGCACAGTGTGTGATGTAGGACTGCAAGTTTATACCTTTGTGTCTGCACAGTGTGTGATGTAGGACTGTAAGTTACCGTGTCTGCTCAGTCTGTGATGTAGGACTGTAAGTTTATACCTTTGTGTCTGCACAGTGAGCAATGTAGGACTGTAAATTACCTTTGTGTCTGCACAGTGAGTTATGTAGGACTGTTAGTTACCTTTGTGTCTGCACAGTATGTAATGTAGGACTGTAAGTTACCTTTGTGTCTGCACAGTGTGTGATGTAGGACTGCAAGTTTATACCTTTGTGTCTGCACAGTGTGTGATGTAGGACTGTAAGTTACCGTGTCTGCTCAGTCTGTGATGTAGGACTGCAAGTTTATACCTTTGTGTCTGCACAGTATGTAATGTAGGACTGTAAGTTACCTTTGTGTCTGCACAGTGTGTGATGTAGGACTGTAAGTTACCTTTGTGTCTGCACAGTATGTGATGTAGGACTGTAAGTTACCTTTGTGTCTGCACAGTGAGTGATGTAGGACTGTAAGTTACCTTTGTGTCTGCACAGTATGTAATGTAGGACTGTAAGTTACCTTTGTGTCTGCACAGTGTGTGATGTAGGACTGTAAGTTTATACCTTTGTGTCTGCACAGTGAGCAATGTAGGACTGTAAATTACCTTTGTGTCTGCACAGTGAGTTATGTAGGACTGTTAGTTACCTTTGTGTCTGCACAGTATGTAATGTAGGACTGTAAGTTACCTTTGTGTCTGCACAGTGTGTGATGTAGGACTGCAAGTTTATACCTTTGTGTCTGCAAAGTGTGTGATGTAGGACTGTAAGTTACCGTGTCTGCTCAGTCTGTGATGTAGGACTGTAAGTTTATACCTTTGTGTCTGCACAGTGAGCAATGTAGGACTGTAAATTACCTTTGTGTCTGCACAGTGAGTTATGTAGGACTGTTAGTTACCTTTGTGTCTGCACAATGAGTTATGTAGGACTGATAGTTACCTTTGTGTCTGCACAGTGAGTGATGTAGGACTAAGTTACCTTTGTGTCTGCACAGTATGTAATGTAGGACTGTATGTTACCTTTGTGTCTGCACAGTGTGTGATGTAGGACTGTAAGTTTATACCTTTGTGTCTGCACAGTGAGCAATGTAGGACTGTAAATTACCTTTGTGTCTGCACAGTGAGTTATGTAGGACTGTTAGTTACCTTTGTGTCTGCACAATGAGTTATGTAGGACTGTTAGTTACCTTTGTGTCTGCACAGTGTGTGATGTAGGACTGTAAGTTACCTTTGTGTCTGCACAGTATGTAATGTAGGACTGTAAGTTACCTTTGTGTCTGCACAGTGTGTGATGTAGGACTGCAAGTTTATACCTTTGTGTCTGCACAGTGTGTGATGTAGGACTGTAAGTTACCGTGTCTGCTCAGTCTGTGATGTAGGACTGTAAGTTTATACCTTTGTGTCTGCACAGTGAGCAATGTAGGACTGTAAATTACCTTTGTGTCTGCACAGTGAGTTATGTAGGACTGTTAGTTACCTTTGTGTCTGCACAATGAGTTATGTAGGACTGTTAGTTACCTTTGTGTCTGCAAAGTGTGTGATGTAGGACTGTAAGTTACCTTTGTGTCTTCACAGTGTGTGATGTAGGACTGTAAGTTACCTTTGTGTCTGCACAGTGAGTTATGTAGGACTGTTAGTTACCTTTGTGTCTGCACAGTGTGTATGTAGGACTTTAAGTTACCTTTGTGTCTGCACAGTGAGTAATGTAGGACTGTAAGTTACCTTTGTGTCTGCACAATGAGTTATGTAGGACTGTAAGTTACCTTCGTGTCTGCACAGTGAGTAAGACCAAGTTCTTTGATGACATTTTCTACTCTTTCATTCCTTTCCTCAGCACTTACGTCACTGGACAGTCTGAGTGCAGCGGAGAAATTAAAATTCTCCCTCACACTAAGGGTTCCCATGACAACATCATCCTAATTAAGATGTAAAACATATCAAAATAATTCAAATAGAATAACACAATTCAAGGTTTTGAAAAATTGCTACCTGCACGCAAGTCATAATCTCATTACAACAGAATAATAGATGAAACTTTAAAGCAAGCTGTCATATACATATTACATTTGAATCATAGTCAATGTTAAGATGATGCACAGAGAAACAAACAGTTACCTTAGACTCTTGGGGCATAAATAGATTATGACCATTGTTGCCAATTTTCAAAGTACAAAATTCTTTAATAATAAAAATAGAAATCCAATGAATGCTTGTGTCGCCTGGGAAGCAGCTTACTTTAAAAAAAAAGGATCAAATATGTTGTCAAGGTCACTAGGTCAAAATTATTGGTATAAGTATGCAAGTCTTGCATCTTGTCAAATGAAATTCATATGTGAAAAGATAGACCTATTACTTACCAATTTTAAAGACGATTTTTTCAATCTAAAATTTTCAGAAAAGAAGGTACGTAAATCATCTAGGTCAAGGTTGCTAGGTAAAAAAAATTTGGTAACAAAATAAAGGTCTCATCAAAAGAAATATACAAGTGAAATATCAACGTCAAATTACTTACCAATCAATAATCCATGAACTAAAACAAACCATAAACCAAAAAAGTGTCAATAACCCAAAAACCAAAAGATATAACCCATCTAATTTTTGAAAAGTAGGTCAAATATCTAGGCCAAGGTCACTAGGTCAAAAATTATGGTATGTACAGAAAGGTCTTGTCACAAGGTATACACATGTGAAATATCAAAGCCGTATCATTTACCAATAAAAATATATAGCCCATCACAATTTTTTTAAAGAAGGTCAAATATTAGGTCATGGTCACTAGGTCCAAAAGTTTGGTATGTATAGAAAGGTCTTGCCACAAGGAATACACATGTGAAATATCAAAGCACTAGCGCTTAATTACCGACCAAAAGTTATGGGGTGTGACACCCAAAGTGCAACAGACAGATGGACAGGCAGACAAAGTGATCCTTAAGTGTTGCTATGCTTTGCAGGCAACACAAAAAACAATTACCTGCACAACATATCCAACCATGCATTTGAAATTATCAGGAGGTGGTGCTCCGTCAATAAGTATAGTCCCTTTCAAACCTGCTGGATCTTTTCTGCCAGCTAAGACATCAAGTAATCTGTAAAACCAACAAGAAAAAAAAAATATCATAAAAGAAGTTTGTCAAGATTACAAAGATGTATGAAAACTCCCTCCTTATACTTTATGGTTCCCTAGAGTAATACAGAATACAGAAACTAGAAAACATTTGTATTTTTAACAAGCAGTTTGACTCTCCACACAAAGACCAATAAAAGTGTGACCTTGACTTTTGACCTAAAAGAGCATTTCTTCCAGCAGTGACCTTCGACTTATTGACCCTAACCTTTCCTCCTATAAAAAATCACATAATCAAATTTGACTGCAGAGGTTGTCAAATTATCTGTTTGAAGGTTACTCCTAACAGTGACCTTGACCTTTGAAAATGAAAGTTTGATGGATGGACAGTGTGAAAAGGGAGGGGGGGGGGAGATATTTTGTTTGAAGCAAACAATATCTTCATTCAGTGTCTACCATGACATCATTTGATTTTGACACCCTTAAAAATTACCAGTATGTATAAAACCATGACAAAGATCATGGTCAAATCCAAATGTCAAGGTAAAAGTAAAATGTCAAAGTGAAAGACAAATATCAAGGTGAAAGCCATTTTTTCATAAAATTTTTATAGTTACTTCAATTTATGATGTTGTGAGATCATTGGCATGGCTAATTTTCCAAGATAAGGTAAGCCATAATTTCAAAACATCATTTCTTTCCATCAAGGTCCATATTCATTGGACGTTTCAGCTTAAAATTGCATAAATTTTCTATGAAGAAATTATTCACTAGATGATAGATCCAAAGTTCTTTGATGTACAAGTACATCTTGCAAAGTTGAAATCACAGAGGCATGCGCATTGTGAACGACCTTGAATATGACCTCAAATCCTATTTTGTGTGAAAAATTATCCTTGGCCATAAGTACAGAAACTGACCTTGAAAGAATTTAAATGTGACCTTTGTCTTATCAGAGGCAGATCCAGAATTTGATATGAGGGGGGGGGGGCTGTTTCAAGTTGGACAAGATGTCATAGTGGTCTATCTTATCCTACACTTCACAGCATGATCACGGAGGGGGAGGGGGTGACATTGAGAGTTCATTTTATACTAGTATTTTTTCTACGGGGGGGGGGGGGGGCGAGAAGGGGGACAATTTGAGATTTTTGAAGGGAGTGGGGCTCCACATATTTAGATTTTCAGCCGTCTGAAACTTCATTACTTTATAGACGAAATATCTGTGACGCTCTTCCCTTTAATCTACGAGTTCTTACTGCATTCATTTTTTAAATTAAATACATGTAGTCATTTTTCTCTGGACATAAAATTCAAATAAACTGTGAACCGATTTTACGAATGAATAACCCTGATATTACACAGCTTGTAATCAGCTACAAAATGTCTCCTATGATTAAAGACATCTTCAAGTAAAGGCACTCATTTATCACAAATTAATAACATTGTACAAAGTTCTTTGATCTTGAGTTATGTGTTGATGAAGCAACCTCGAATTAAGAATTAGAAATATGATTGATAGTTTTGTAACTTTTATAGGTAGATTGCTTACGATGATTTTCCACTTCCAGTTGGACCTAAGATGGCATTCATTCCTGGTTTGAAGATGCAACTGTAAAATCGAAAGAAAATGATTTATAATACACATTTCTTGAAGTTTGCATCAATATCAATCTATTCATTCTTATCGCAAGATTATATATGTCTTTGAACATCAAAATAATAAAGAAGAGAATGCATGTACGTGTATATTATTTGTCATTAAAATTGAACTGAAATTCGACCCTAAAATGAGCAGAAAACGTGCCCTTTATTAGGAGACGTGAATGAACCAATGTTTCGGCTCTTCTTTGCGGAAAGTTCCATGCATTTTGGAGTTGTAGTGACAGTGTGACACGACGGTGTTTTCTCCCCAATCGTTACCCCAATAAACATTTGATTCCATTGTCAATAGTAACACCCGGTGTATACGACAAAGGTCAGAATAGACTCACTGTATGATGGTCTATTTACCTCCCTTCCAAGTTTGATTCGAATTCAATCAGTATAAATCAGGGTGGCCACAGACTCTGGAAAACAGGGAAAACAGGGAAAATGCCAAATAAAAATTCCCTACAGGGAAAAGTCAGGGAATTTGAATATTGCATGAAAATCAGGGAAAAATCAGGGATTTTCTTACTTTAAATGTTTAAAAATATAGCAAGTACCTGATGGAATTAACAATACATATTTGAACAAAGACAGAAGACATTTTATTGCTGAAGTATTGTCTTAAAAATTTTTGGCTCGCTTCGCTCGCTAATCAGGTTGGGGAAAACTTCAAATGGAGCTACGTAGCTAGATCAAGCTATAATGCTTGCTAACATTTGCCAGTACAATATAATTAAACACAAATCAGAATTTTTGAAAAAAAAATCACCGATTCCATTTGTACTCAATATAAAAACTTTTAACAAGAAACCTATATTCAAATACGAACCGATTTTGAAAATACGAAATTTTTTAGGTTCCTTATCTCCTTAACTGTTGGTATTTCTGTTGGGGTTTCTATACAAAAATTGTAGTATTTGATCAGTACTAGTGCGGCTTGTAAACAAAATTTAAAGATCATAATTTTTATTTTTTCCCTAAGAAATAAGTCCTATGGTACATGGAGCTATTATAGCCAGATCGAACTATTTTCCCCAGCCTGCTAATGGACACTTTAAATTAATTGTTGGAAATGAGTAAATGCGGTAAAGGAAAGGAACTTTAATAAAAAAAAAAGACTGGTATATGTGCGCATTTTGTTAGGGAAAATCTTGTACGCCAGTACGAGTCGGGGAAAATCATGCAAATTTCAGGGAATTTCATTTATCAAAATCTGTGGCCACCCTATAAAAACATGTGTCCTACTACACTCATCTGTTTGCTAGGGAGCAATACCTGAATCGTAGGCGGAAAGATCGTCCGGGTATGCGTATGCGCTACTAAAAAAAAATTATAATGGTAACATACGAATAATTGTCAGGCGATCTTTGTGCCCTGAATAATCCGAGTTCACCGAGATGTGACATTTTACATTGCATACACCTCAAAATACCTCCTGAGACAAAAATGTCCTAATATGGTAGACAAAATAGTTTACCTCTCTTTCATACAAAATATGTACACAACAGACAGGCGAACGGATAATATAAGATGTATACTGAACAAAATTGTGTCCAAAGTACTGTATACATATAATTATACATAAATTATTTCTTATTTTTTTCTATATCTTGATATTTCGCAAACTTTTGCAATAGGATGGTAGGTATCGAATAAGGGATTTTTTTTTTTTGAATATGGACATCTTTAGGACTTATCTCCCCCATAGGCGGAAAGATCATCCGGGGATGCGTATGCGCTACTAAAAAAAATTAGAGGTACATACGAATAATTGTCAGGCGATCTTTCACTTTAAAACATACTAGGGTAATCAAAGATTACATAGCTCGCCTATACAGGTTTTTGTCAGAAACCAGAATAAAGTTTTTTGAAAAGTAGGTCAAAGTCCAAGGTCAAGGTCACTAGATCAAAGGTCATGGTCTCAAATGAAAGTCTCGTCACAAGGTATCTACATGTGAAATATCAAAGCCCTACCCCTTATAATTCAAAAGATATAGCCCAGGTTACGACGACAACGACGCCGAGGGTATGGCATTAGCTCTCCGGACTTTTTCGTCCCGGCGAGCTAAAAATCGAAAGATTGAGATTTTTTCAGTGAATTTTGATAATTTTTTTTTATTTTTCATCAATCCATATTTGATCCTCCATCATCTTCTTGGAAAAAGGGCTGAAAACCTAGTTTTTCCATAGAGTTCAATGTAAACTCTGAGGGCCCATAACTCTTATAAGAACCAACATCCCACCCCAACTTTGTTTGAGTGGCAGATTTTGAGAGAAAAAATAGTCATATACCGGTATCCAAGAGGACCGAGACCCCCAGTCAATTTGCACAGTCACGTGCAATGTTAACGTTTATTGGCCCTTTGATCGGAAATAGAAAAAAAAATTAAAATGTTCATCTAAAACTATAAGGAGCGAATATTTACTTTCCATGAGATCCTATGCACCATCTTACTTGTAATGAAAATAGCTATTTTTTATTTCCCCTGACACCCTATGTGGAACTCGCATAACAGTTCCCCAATTTAAATAAAAACTAAAAACGCACATTCCTTTAAAGTACATGAACTGGATCACACGTGGAAGCTATGTAACCGACAAAGAAAACATAAATAGACATTACGAAAGTTTGTAATCTGTAATCTGAGGTCTTCATTAGCAAGCCTCCGTCGTTGTCAGGAAAGAATTAACAAACGAAGGTCAAAGAGAAATTATGGACCATCTAGACTTTACCTTTAAGTACACTACAAGTATGACCTTAACAACAATTTTTTTTTTTTTTTTTTTTTTTTATGGTTGGAAATTTCAGTGGGTGCATTTACGCCATTGCAGGTCTGGAAATACATGTACTTTCGTTTGCTACATGTTTTGTTTGCTTTGTTTTGTTTTTGTTTTTGTTTTTGTTTTTTTTTATATATATATATTTATAAGCATACCAGACTCGGGAGAGTAATTGTTAGCGATATAGAGGTGCTGACATGACATGACTTGTTTATTAAATGAATAGACGATCTATGGAAAAGGAAACAGCTGGTTTATAATTGGATTGAACGAAATTATGCGACGTCGCAGTAGGATCAGACATATATAGATAATGATGCCAGTACATATAATTTTCGTGATTTTGTTAAAATTCGAGATGTCATAACTTCCTGAAGTGTTCAAGCCCAAATATTTTCCTAATCCTATATCGTAATAATAAATTAGTGATGGAACGATGAGGGAAATAGAATAGAAACCGCTTCAAGAATTTTTTTTTTCTTTTTTTTTTTTCATTATAATTTATTATTGTTATTTATCATTTTTACTTATTTTTGAATTTATGGTGTCGTTTGATCGTATTCGCGAAATTAAAATATATGTTATTCAATATAAATTTATTGCATCCGACACGGTTTCGGATATCGAATCCTCAATAGTGCTCCAATAGAGCGAAGCCAAAGTAATTTAAGTACTTGTCGCCCTTTATTATATATATAAATTTTTCAGTTGCGCGTATGAGGAAAAAATTTACTCCGCTCACATGTTTGAGATACAATTATGGTACGCTATTTTTAGTATGCAAGAAGGCATTGAATCAGATGAAAAAGGGGGGGGGGGGGGGGGGGGGGGGCGAGATGGGACGGGGCGGGACGTATAGATATTGGGCCAAAAATACAGTTTTGTTTTGTTTTGTGCACTAAGGATTGATTTCTGAGGGCGGGTATTGTTAGCTTTCCTTTCACGTTTATTTTTATGAGGAATTGGCGAGCGAAGCGAATGAAATATTAATACGATATGAAATATTAATTTGTCTTGCTTCGATTGAGATGATTATTCATGACATTGAATAATTTACTCCTTGTATCGGCGAGCGGCCGCGAAAATTTTGATTAATTCACATTTTGTTTATATTTCATGAGAATGAATAGATAAGTCATTTTCCCAAATAATTTGACATTTTAAAATGACAAAACCTTGAAGAAGATTAGGGAGGTTACATCCTATGAAGTAAGGGACTGTTGAAAATACGAGTTCATGAGACCCAAGATTATTTAGTATAAAAAATTGAAAATGACTAAGGAATCTTGCAGAAAAAAATAATTGTGTTTTTGTAAATGGCGAGCAAACCGAGCCGAAATTTTAGGTTTCAAAGCCTTTTTATGCATTTTTAGACCCCTTTAAATTAGAAATGGCCAAAGCTGGACCCCACCTCCGAAAATCTCAGGGGGGGGGGGGGGGGTCCAGATCCCCGGTCCCCCCTCTGGATCCGCGCATGGTACGTCGTGTCCATAATTCACTTTTCATATCAGTATGTCACAGAATGATGCACCCAGCACTCAACATGCTCTTACCACAGTCTGCCGATGTTTATCTATTAAAAAATAAAAATCAACTTTTTGTTTTTTTTTTATCATACATTTCCCTGTATGTATGATAAATAACAACAAAAGGTTGGTTTTTATTTTTTAATAGATAAACATCGGCAGCCTGTGATGCTCAACAAGGATGTGTCATGACCTTTAAAACTAACAGGATGAAAGGTCAAGGTTACTACAAGTACATCATGACTTTGACCTTTGATGTATGCTTGTGTCAAATCATGAAAAAATCTTGGGTGCTGTCCATGTTGGGAAACATTAAGGGGTTTTGTTCCAGACAGTCACACTGACAATGTTTTAGGTCCGTCAGTGATGTTCATGGTACTAACAAATTCTTTGTGGCCAACATATGAGGGGGTGGACAGGGATTGGAGGAGGAGGGAGGGAGGTCCTCAGGGACAGTGTGAAAGGGAGGAGGAAGGGGGCTCCAGGGAGGTAAGGAAGTGGGAGGGGAAGGTAAAGGAATTGGAGGGGAGGGGACCTCCTGTCCCCCAGAGTGAAAGGGAGGGAGGTAAGGGAGTGGGAGGGAAGGTAAGGGGGTGCGAGGACCGAGAGGGGTACCCGGCCCTGTCCATCACCCCCCCCCCCCTTATAGACTCCAAGATACTCAGAGCCAGATGGATACTCCATACGTATGTGTAGAATATGTAGAAATGAGAGAAAATTGCGGAGGTACCTATTGAAGAATTGAAGAAATTTATATAAGCATATTCCATGATCCAACTGTAAAAATGGTGACTTAGGCACGGTCCATTTGATATTCTGGGGGGGGCTTGGGTTTTTTTCGAAAAAAATAATTTTGCTCTCAATTTTGATGAAAAAAATTAATTTGCTTACGGTGTGACAGAAAAAAATAATCTTGCTCTTACAAATAATCCGAATTTGAAGAATTACCATAAAATTTCGCTAAAATTCTTGAAAATTTTCCGGCTCGCTTCGCTCGCCGCAGTTTTCAAATTGTATCAAAAATTTTTGGCTCGCTTCGCTCGCCATACTTTTCTATCAAAACATTATTTACTAATAGCATTTTAAGTTCGGATATTTGAAGATATCAAAAGTTATACATGTAAGTGAATGAAAAAGGGCTTCCTTAAAAGCTTAAATATATTACCAAATTATCAATATTTATGTATTGCTGTTAATACATGTTGCATGTACATTTTTTTTTGTATCCCATAGAGTCATGTTCTTTTAAGCTTGGAAGGAGAACTTCAGTTATTCACCAATTTACAATTCTTAGTCTCATTGAAAAAATTGTCTAGGAGACCTTCCCCTAAGACCCTCTTATACATGTTATATACATGTACCTAATATGAAATATTGAGAATTGTATTGTAAAAATCTTTTATCTCTCTGTTTAAAAGTGAATTGAATACTTGCATAAAAATAAACTAATTGATTAATATTAAGAGTTTTGAGTAAAAATATAAATAATATCTATTGATAAAACACAAACATTCTTAATATGCGCATCACTTTGTTAAAAAAATTTCCTTGCTCCAACTTTGCCAGAAAAAAATAATTTTGCCCCGGTCCGGGGCGAAAAAAATAATCTTGCTCCGACAAAAAACCCAAGCCCCCCCCTGAATATCAAATGGACCATGCCTTACTCGATGTTTTTGAGGATTGGCTTTTCTTTCTTTGTTCCACAGCAGCATGGTTTATCATTGACTGTCACACTGTAGTTAATACCATGAGCAGATATTGTGGAGCCTTTTACGTGGTCATCCCCCTTCAACCCCTTCTGTTTTCCATACATCTCTAGAACATGACTTTCTTTCGTTTTGAAGCTGTCAGAATTGCCGCCATCTGACATCGTGTATTTCCCGTTATTTACAGCTGCTCCGTCCTGCATTTTCCTGTACAATTTACTGTCTCATATTTTTTTCAGTAAGTTGATGAACTTCTTGATTATTACTGTTTTGTGCAGAATCACGTGCACAGTCACACAAACCAGATCGACAGGGTTTGAAATTACCAGCAGATCAAGGTCAGAATCTATAACGTTTTCAATGCGGGGTTTTATAACCGACACGCACCATTTACTGAACTATTTACACCAGTACCGATTTGTCGTAGTTTTAAAGTATTACATTTTTTTTTTAAGGTCAATGCAACTAGTATCTTTTTCTGACTCTATTGAACACTTATATTCGTAAAAGAAAGGAGGGGATCTCCAACAACTCTCGGTTGCTGCACCAACAGCAAAACTCCAAAACACCCAATGTCAATGAAAAAAAAAAACACAGCTAGAATAGTATGGAACGCCAAACTAACAGAAACTCAAATAATTAGAGAGCTCTTCAATTAATTAAAGAGCTCTTTAAAAGAATTTTAATTCAATTGAAGAGCTCTTCAATTGTTTTACAGAGCTTATAAATTTAATTAAAGAGCTCTATAATTCTTTTAGAGAGCTCTTTAATTATAATATGGATATGCCCGTTTTAAAGAGCTCTCTAATACAATTAAAGAGCTCTCTAATACAATTGAAGAGCTCACTAAAATAATTAGAGAGCTCTTTAATTGAATTATAAAGCTCTGCATAAGAATTAAGGCACGGTCCATTTGATATTCTGGGGGGGGGGGCTTGGGTTTTTTTCGAAAAAAATAATTTTGCTCTCAATTTTGATGAAAAAAATAAATTTGCTTATGGTGTGACAGAAAAAAATAATCTTGCTCTTACAAGTAATCTGAATTTGAAGAATTACCATAAAATTTTGCTAAAATTCTTGAAAATTTTCCGGCTCGCTTCGCTCGCCGCAGTTTTCAAAGTGTATAAAAAAATTTTGGCTCGCTTCGCTCGCCATAGTTTTCTATCAAAACATTTAGTTCATATATTTGAAGATATCAAAAGTTATACATGTATGTGAATGAAAACAGGGCTTCCTTAAAAGCTTTAATATTTTATCAATATTTATGTATTGCTATTAGCACATGTTGCATATAGTCTAATTTTATGTTCCTGTAAGCTTAGAAGGAGATCTTCAGTTATTCACCAATTTACAATTCTCAGTAACATTTAAAAATCTGTCTAGGAGACCTTCCCCTCAGACTCTCTTATACATGTTATATACATGATGTACCTTATATCAAATATTGAGAATTGTATTGTAAAAATCTTTTACATGTATCTCTGTTTAAAAGTGAAAATTGAAAACTTGATAAAAATAAACTAATATATTAATATTTAGAGTTTTTAGTAAAAATATAAATAATTTCTATTGATAAAACACAAACATTCTTAATACATGTATGGACATCACTTTGTAAAAAAAATTTCCTTGTTCCAACTCTGCAAGAAAAAAATAATTTTGCCCCGATCCGGGGCAAAAAAAAATAATCTTGCTCCAACAAAAAACCCAAGCCCCCCCCCCCCCTGAATATCAAATGGACCATGCCTAAAGAGCTCTGTAAAAGAATTGAAGAGCTCTCTAATTACAATAATCGGCAATGTATGAATTGAAGAGCTCTATAATTTAATTAGAGAGCTCTTCATTTCTTTATAGATGTCAATAATTAATTGAAGAGCTCTTTAATTATTTTAAAGAGCTTTTTAATTAATTGAAGAGCTCTCTAATTATTTGAGTTTCTGTTAATTTGGCTTTCCATAGAATAGACACCAACAGAAAGATACTCAAAAGGGACAAGAAACACCAAATCACAACATAGAAACATGAAGCACAAAAAGACCACACATAAACCAATGAGACCAACTCACACCATAGAAACATAAAACACAAAAGACCACACATAATTAAACCAATGAGACCAATGCATGGGCAACCGGTGCCGACTATGGACGGCCATATGTCGCGTGAACAACAGGTGGTGTAGTAATGCTGTATTACGTGCGCACGACCCTCCCACTTTACCCAGAGGTCTCGAAGAACGTACAATTGTGGTGTAAAATAACCTCCTCACTGTAAGATGAACATCCAACAGAAAGCATGACGCAGGGGCCCCAAGAATCACACAGATTAATATGTAAATGGATATAGAATCAAGGCGTACGAAATACAATCTGTGCTCTACCGGCTGTAGCGAGCCCATGCATGTGATCACCACTGAGAGGAGTCCGACTGAGATTCAGAGAGGATAGGTGGTCGGGGCCCTGTCTTCTCTAAAGAGGTTTGGACAGGGCCCGTCATGGAATCATGTCGTCTCAGTCAGTCAGAGTGCAATTCTTTTAAAGAATGCGCTGGTACAAGGCTGTAGATTGGTCAAGTACCAAACCAAATGTCCTGGCTGTAGATTGGTCCAGTACCAAGCCAAATGTCCGTCTGGTGACAGAAGGATCATATCCACGGTATAAACAGACATCAAAGGAGCCGTCATACGATCACCATTGAACCTTCCACAAATGTTCCTACTGGGGAGAGGATATGAATCCTATTGATTTTCTTATCTCCTGGCAACTATGTTGAGGAGGGGATAATAGCATCGCTGCCATGCGTCCGTGTGTGTATAACTTGTGTGTTAGTGAGGGTGTGTGTAAACTTCCACGCAAGCGTAAGTATCTACTTCCGTCAAAGTACACCTGTGCCGCTCAAGCGCGGATCTAGAGGGGGGGGGGGGGGGGGGGGTCCGGACCCCCCCTGGAATTTTCGAAACATTGCTAAATTTTTGTTATTGATATACATATTTCATAAGATTAAGTCCCAATTCCCCTTTTGTTGTCATAATATTTGAAAAATATATCATGAATTTGTATGAGAAATCTTTCGTTTTGATAATATTTTGCCGTCAGTATTTTAAAAATTCTCTCTGGCTCGCTTCCGCTCGCCAGAATTTAATACATACATGTACGTTATTTTCAAATGATACTGCGCTTTCCTATACGGTATACAACACATATACATTACACCTAGGTCAATAAACAAGGGCACTAAGGAAACGAAAAGAAACTGAAAAAGACACGAATAGTGAATTTTATTCTAATTCTTGGAAAAAGATTTCGCTGGCTCGCTATCGCTGCCATTTGTATCTTGCAAAGAAATACTTCTTACTTGTTTACAAGTGGGTAAAGATCTGAAAAATTCAGAAAATGATCTGATGTTGACTATCAACATAAGATATATTGTTGTCCATTGATTATTTTCTTCCGCTTGGTTGCTCTTTTTATTTTTACTTTAATAATTTGATTTGATAACTTGTGATTGTAACGAGTAATTTATGAATGTAACCAAATAAACTGATATTCAGATATGAATCATAAGGTATCAATTGTGCATTTATATACTGAGTGAAAACATTAGTTACCAACTTTTTCGTATGTTTCATTCAATCAAATTTTGTGTAGGTTAGGTATCTCCGAAAAACTTCTTTTTCAAATCAGAGATAATCTGTATGTTCTTCCAGTTTTCGATATAAGAACTGACAATTTTTAAATCAATTACTATGATATGAAAATTCAAAATGTTAAGCTATTTGCTCGCCATTGCTCTCCAGTCACCTGTTTTGTTTTGTTTTTTTATTTTTAATAATTAGAGACAGCACTGACAATCATTAATCAATAACTTTATTTTCTTGCGTATGCGGTATTTTTTTTTTTTTTTTTTTTTTTTTTTGCTCTTCAAAAATTTTGAACTTTAGGACCCCCCTGAAAAAAAATCCTGGATCCGCCCATGCCGCTTATGTCCTTGTGTGCAAGTTGGGTGTGTGTGTGTGTGTGTTCGTATTGTGAACAGCACAGAGGACAAAGGAATCATCATGCGATCACCAAACCTTCCACAACTATTCCCAATGGAGAGAGGATGAACCCTATTGATTTTCAAGGTCAATGGTCAAAGGTAAAGTTCACAGTGAACTTAGGCTTAAAATCCGTGTGAACAGCATAGAAGACAAAGGAATCATCAAATGATCACCAAACCTTCCACAAATGTTCCCACTGGTGAGAGGATGTACCCTATTGATTTTCAAGGCTAAGGGTCAAAGGTCAAGATCAAAGTGGACTTAGGCTTAAAATCCTTGTGAACAGCATAGAATACAAAGGAGCAATCATACGATCACTAAATTTAACCTTCCACAAATGTTCCCACTGGGGAGAAGATGAACCCTATTGATTTTCATGGTCAAGGTCAAAGTGGACTTAGGCTTAATTTTTTTTTTTTTTTTTTTTTTGCTGATTGCAAAGAACATGCAATTGTGAGGGGATGCTACGCTTGCGTTGCCTTTGTTATATACACACAAAGAAAGATAAAATAAGGTCTGGTTCATAAATTACGTAAATTACTTTAAAAGACTTCAACTTTCAGCATGACGTGCATACTTTTTGCGCCTTCGGAACATTGCGCGAAAACTGTATTGGAACCTAGTGTAAGGCGAGCAAAGCGAGCCTAGAAATTTCGATCTTGTTAATTGCTAGCGAAACAAGCTTAAATTTGTTTTAGTGCATGGCGAGCGAAGCGAGCCGAAAATTCTTGAATTTTGAACACATATTTGGGCCAGAATATTTATTTCTGCAACAAAGTGGGTCAGATTATTTATTACTGCAACAAAGAGGGTCAGATTATTTATTTTCAACATTTTCTGGGTCAGAATATTAATTTCCAAAAACTGCCAAGCCCCCTCTCAGGATTAAATGTTCGTCCACTAAAGCGTCAGTAAAAAGTGGGTTCCGTTCCTGTCGCAATCAAATCGTCATGTGCAGGCTGATAAAATTATGCATAAAAATATAAATTCTCAATTCAGAGTTTGATTTTATATGGACAAGTTCCAGTAACTAGTTCCTGAATTCTATAAGAATGACATGAGCAAACCATCAACATATTGTACAATATGAAAATAAAAGCATTGAAGCCAGTATGCTAAATTACATGTCCTTCGATCTTGTTACACAATGTTTCACAATCATGGTTCATTGTGTTCATTCTACTGTTCGATGAATAACAATCAGTTGCACTACTTCATCTTTTTGAGTCGTCTGAGCTGTACATATGCCAATCCCATAAAAACCACTGCTATAATGAACATGGCCATAATGTTCTTCCAGAGATCAAAGTCTGTGTCGTAGGCAATCGCTTGTGCATCGAGGTATGCTTCTCCGGTCCCACTGAAATATTTCATCGAAAAAGGTTTTTGAACAGTCATATACTGTTTACTATTACTAAGGAAGTAAATCAAATAGTTCTTTAATGCTTTTAGCAGCATATGCAGTTGTTTAATGACATAATGTATTATGGGAGCATGAGAACAGATTCACATGTAAAAGATGCATACCATGTTATTGTTCCATTAGTGTACACTTGTCCTTTGAGTTCATTTATTGCAAGTGCCTGTGAAGAAAACGTCACAAAATTACAGACAGGGACTTACTGCTTGCTCTAAAAGATTATGTAATATGTTTGTTGTATAATACTACTATAAGAAATAGAACTTTGTTTTCGGTCAATATGTTATTATAAGGACCCGATTAACTACGTCATCGGTCAATATTACAAATTTCATCGGGTCTATATAATGACATATCAAAGTCAATATTTGTATGATATCTTATCATAAAATCAAAACTTATAATGTCCAATAATGGTAGAGATGGTAATATCATAAATTACAATAAAAAAACGGGCATCGGGTAGACTGTATTAACGAAAAAAAAAAACAAAACAAAACAAAACAAAAACAAACATAAAAACAAAACTTACACTGATAGCTAGACGGAATATGCTGACCCACTGGATCCACCTCAACCACTCTGCTATTGATTGGATGTTTAAAAGGAAACCACTAAAAACCTAATTTTAAGAAGATGAAAAATTAAAATTTTAATTTATTGTAGCCGTGTTTTAATTGAAGTTTTTGTGCTTTGCAACCTCATGTTTCGGTAGTAATTATTGGGGAAAAAGTAATTACTTACCATCATAAAGACATAACACAAAGCTATACATAGATTGGCTATGGCAAAAATTTGAACTGTGGCACTGAAAAAGAAGGCCAGCCCGGAAGCGGAAATGGACGATCCAAATAATGCTAAAAGGTAGATGAAGTACTTTTCCACTGACATCTCAAATCCTGCCAAAAAATGAATTGATATGCCATTGTAATCATCATATGAATTATATGACAGATTTTAAATAGAAACCTTTGTCTTCAAATTTAAGATGCTGCATTGAGAAACATTATACATGTTTTATTTGTAGCATTTTTTTTTTCAGAAAGTGAAAAACAATATGAAAGTATACGGCATCGTCTGTGAAACTTATTTTTGTATTGGAAAAATTCTAAATTCTAAAGTAAGGAATTTATTGTCAGTACGTACCTATCATGAAAAAAGTGATGACAGAAAATATAGTGACTGGAAACAGACGCATTGGGAGTACATCACAACAAATTTTAGCTATAAAGTAGGCGGATACTCTGTAGAAGCCGCTCACATTCTCATGTCTGAAAATTGTGAAGAGTAAATTTGTGAATTGTTCCATTAAAATCTTTGGTAAGTGCTTGAAATCTATTCAATATATTTCAACACAATTTGCACATATCTTACATAAAGATGGCTCGTTCTTTGATGAATAATTCCACAGCTGATAGATTACCAAACACCTGATTCATAACGATAAAGAAGAAGGCACCCACTCTGCAAATAAAAAAAAGGCGTTAAAATTTGTAAAGATACCATATTTGGCCATTTTAATAAAGAAATTCTAAGAACTGTCTAATATTCCGAATATAACCGAAATAAACCCTGTGCTTGTGATACACGAATGCCCCGGTGGCATCTTTGTTAGTATAAATGTCATTTTCTAGTTAAGTACTGTATGTAAAGGTCAAGGTCAGGATTACTGGGTTAAAAATTGTTGGTATCAATGGAAAAATCTTGTGACAAGGAATACGCATGAGAAATATCAAAGCCCTATCACTTTCCATTCAAAAGGTATACTCAATTTTCAAGTAGCGTAAAGGTCAAAGTCAAGGTAAAAAAAAATTGGTATCAATAGAAAGGTATTGTCACAAGGAATACACATGTGAAATATGATAGCCATATCACTTATCATTCATAATTAATAGTCAATGTTAAAGCTTTTGAAAAGTAAGTCAAAAGGTCAAGGTCACGAGGTCTTAACTTTTGGTATCAATTGATAGGTCTTGTCACACAGAATACACATGTGAAATATGAAAGCTCTATCACCTTCCATTCAAAAGTTTTGCCCAATGTTAATGTTTTTGAAAAGTAGGTCAATCGTCAAGGTCAAGGTCACGAAGTCAAAACTTTTTGTATCAATGGAAAGGTCTTGTCACAAAAAATACACATGTGAATTATCAAAGCCCTATCACTTCCCATTCAAAAGTTATGCCCAATGTTAAAGTTTTTGAAAAGTAGGTCAAAGGGCAAGGTCAAGGTCACGAGGTCAAAAATTCTGGTGTCAATGGAAAGGTCTTGTCACAAGGAATACACATGTGAAATATGAAAGCCCTATCACTTACCATTCAAAAGTTATTCCCAATGTTTTCGAACAAAGAGACAGACAAACAGACGGACAGGACAGGACAAAAACTATATCATGATTAAGTTATCATGATTACATTTTTGGTTAAGCCCCTAGGTGAATCAAAAATGTAATCATGATAACTATATGCCCCCGAATCCTTGATTCCAGGGGCATAAAAAGATAGTTATTTTGCCATTCGTCTTATGGATCAAAGAGAAAGAGAGTAATTGCAGGTTTATTATGGCAATAATATAAAGACATGCCTGTTTTGGATTCCAGACTCACAGTCCTTGTCCAACTGCCAGTAAATTCCTCCCACTATACAGGCAAATACTAATATAACAAACAACTGAAATTAGAAGGAAAAATGTTCTGAATCCATCATGCATGTATGATGAGCAGTGCGTGGACTTAATATTACGAGATTTAGACGCCTATTTAGTATGATCCGACGATAGTTCCTTATAACAGGTTGTCGGGATTCCTATGGATAATAAAACGCCCATAAAAAGTTAGAAGGACTATTGGAGTAGATAAATTTGTTTTAAACTACGTTTTGCATTTTGAACAGTAAAAACACATGTGGGACAACTCGTTCAACGTGACTTTTGTGGTAGCTCACCTGCATGATGGAGGTCTGTGGGTTCCTAATCAGATTCTTGATCGTCCTTCCAGACACCAATACAAACTGTACAGAAAAATACCAATGAAATTGATACAGCGAGCAGTTAAAGGTTGTATACACGTTTGTTTAACCGGATTCAATGTAAGAGCTACCCTAGAGCTTCAAAAGGGGCATGTTGCCTGGTCTAATTCAACGTCACTTATATATTTCAGGTATTTTATTAAAAAGGTCAAAAATAGGATATCTAGCGGCATTTACAATTCCAAAAGAATATAAGTATTGGATATACGCCGAAAACAATTCATTCTTAAAGATATTGGACAGTTTGAGGCCCGCAGGGCCGAAAACTGTCCAATATCTTTAAGAATGAATTGTTTGAGGCGTATATCGTACTTAAAACATTGATCACTATTCAAAGTGGTAAGACCTTTGACTTTGATCTTATTATGTTAATTGCCTTTACTGTAACGAAATGTAATCACTCCAGGTTCTATCATTCTCGCTACTAGCAGTAGAGAGTCGTTTACATAAGAAGATAACGGAGATGAAATTTTCAATTCAAAAAAAGTTGTGACAAATTATGACGCAGATTCCGTAAACCAAGACGAAATTTGATGCAATTTTTGGGAAACTTCGCGTGATGACGATTTCGTTGAAGCTACTTTGGATATATAGAATAGAAGGGCGTTTCCTAAAAGTGTCGTTTTCCGGACAAGCAAGAAATAATACAGTGTCTTCAAATACCGAAAAGAAATCAGTGGGGACGTTCAACTTACTATGTGCGAGGTTAAATGAAAGAAACAATTCAGGAAGATATTTTGAAGGAGTCTAGTTCGAAAAATCTAACCTAAACCCAGTCTTTGACGGTCATTTGTACCGGATCCCGGGGGGGGGGGGGACTGGGTCAAAATAACCGTCAAAGGCTCGATTTTCAAGTGTTTCGGACTAGAAAAAGTCGAGCAAAAATCTTAATTATATGTAAAGTTTAAAAGATAGAAGAAAATTAGACCGAAGAAAAAAAAAAACAACAACAAAAAACAAAAAACAAAAATACAAAAAAAAAAACCAAAAAAAAAAAACGGCTGAACTATAGTGTATATTACATTGCCATTTCCGACACAACGGACGATTGTTTAGATATATAAGATTGTGCTGGATTTTATCAACTCCGGAAAAAAAATAGCATAAGTCGGAAAACACGGAATTCTTGTCGCGTGATTTCTGAATAAGGATTGTAACAGTTGTCCTGTAGATGTCAGGTACATTTACCTATGACTGTCCAATATTTAATCTAGGTCGCGTATATTTTTTTCTAATAATCGCGACCTAGATTTGATATTGGACAGTCAAAGGTAAATTTCGGACTGTTCGAACAAAGGCATGACGTCACATCAATGTTTTAATAGCTCTTAAAACATTGATGTGACGTCATTCCTTTGTTCGAACAGTCCGAAATTTACCTTTGACTGTCCAATATCAAATCTAGGTCGCGTTTATTAGAAAAAATATACGCGACCTAGATTGAATATTGGACAGTCAAAGGTAAATGTACTTTGACATCTACAGGACAACCGTTACAATCCTAATTTAGAAATCACGTGACAAGAATTCCATGTGTCGTGGTACTGACTATTCCAATTTTTGCTATTTTTTCGGAGTTGACAAAATCCAGCACAATCTTATATATCTAGAATAGGCAGTTGTGTCGGAAATGATAATGTAAGCGACACTATAGTTCAGTCCGTCTGTTTTTTTTTGTTTTTTTTTTCGGTCTTATTTTTTTTTCCATCTTTTTAATTTTACTTTTAATTAAGACTTCTAGTCCGAAAAACCTGACCTAAATCCAGCTTTTGATGGTTATTTTGAACCCCCCCCCCCCCTCCGTGCAAATAACCGTCAAAGGCTGGGTTTAGGTCAGGTTTTTCGAACTAGACTACTTCAAAATATCTTCCTGAACTGTTTCTTTCATTTAACTTTGCACATTGAACGTCTCCATTGATTGCTTTTCAGCATTTTTAAAGGCACTATATTATTTCTTGCTTGTCCGGAAAACGACAATTTTAGAGACACGCCCTTTTATTCTATATCTCCAAAGAAGCTTCAACTAAATCGTCATCACGCAAAGTATTCTCGTTGATTTTTTTCCCAAAATTTGCATCCAATTTCGTCTTTGGTCTACGGAATCTGCGTCATAATTTGTCACAACCTTTTTTAATTGAAAATTTCATCACCGTTTTCTTCTTTTATAAACGACTCCCTACTGCTTGTAGCGAGAATGTTAGAACCTGGAGTGATTACATTTCGTTACAGTAAATTAAGGCAATTAACATAATAAGAACAAAGTCAAAGGTCATGCCACTTTGAATAGTGATCAATGTTTTAAGTACGATATACGCCTCAAACAATTCATTCTTAAAGATATTGGACAGTTTTCGGCCCTGCGGGCCTCAAACTGTCCAATATCTTTAAGAATGAATTGTTTTCGGCGTGTATCCAATACATATCAGATGATTCAATCTTTTACACAACATGTTATTGATGAGAAACTTTCAGACTTATTTTATGATACTTAAAAGAGATAAAACAAAATCAAAACTCAAAATAGCTCATATCGGATGATATACTTTTAATATAATAACAGATTTTCAATCTTTTACACAACATGTTATTGATAAGAAACTTTCAGACTTATTTTATGATACTTAAAAGAGATAAAACAAAATCAAAACTAAACAAACAAACAATTAAAAACAACAACAAACAAAAACTTTATTACTAACTGCAAAGCATTTCTCACTTGTCTAAAGAATGACGTTTGATACTTGACTGAAGCCATTCTAACAACGGCCTGGTTGCGGACATTTTCGTCGTATTGTTCTTTGATGGGAGTGACTTCAGTCATAAGTCTGAAATGCAAAATAATTACACATGTAGTGTCTTTATTTCGGTGGCGCCATCTATAATACATTCCGTTTTCAACATTGCTCTCCTTCCTTATTATGTATTGTTCTACATGTTCCAACTGTGTGTTGTCTTGTATTTTCTTTAAATAGTCGTTTTTGATGTGATTGTTCTTGTTGTCTACCGGCTGACGTGATAGCATCCACATTTTTTCAAACTTTTCTGAATTATCATAATGATTTTACTATAAAGCTGTTATAATAATATGAAATGACAATTCGTTTCCAGAGACTGACTCTAAAACAAAAATCATAATCGTGCATGATATAGCTAGTAGTACTTACCTTTTGTTCCATTGTGAAGTTTTGAACTGCTTGACCAGTGTTTCGTGTATTTGTTCTTGATCTATTTAAAGTAATCAAATATAATGCTTTGTTTCATTTCTGTGATAAAAAGGTTTATTTCTATTTTTCTTGAAGTTTCACCTTCATTTTAATATTAACGCGCAAAAATAACTATGGTACTTTCCTGAAACGCTCATACACTCCATAAACACTTCATATTCACTGAATGAAAAGACTGACTTCTCAGTTGAAAGATGCTTCATTTTTGCGTTCAACCATAACGTAAAAATCTATCTATTGGTCTCTTTACAAAGTTGTGCCATTTTGATTCAAATACATGTATAGGGAAATGAGATGAAGTTAAAAAAGTGCAGGTAAATATACAGGGATAAGGACGTGTATTTTAGACTATTTTTTTTCTTATGCTGTATCTCTTGGGAGATTTTGGCTTAGATATTTCAAAACACTTGAAATTTATGTAAAAAAAATTCATCGAAAGAGTTTTACGTTTTGGTTTCATTCTATATTTATTATTTATATTATCATATTCATAAAATGATGAATATGAACGATAAGATAATGGATGGAGAAATGAAATTTAAATTGATACGCAGGTTTGTAAATTTTGTCAATCAAGGAAGCGAAGGCTTATTTTGATTTCATATAGTAAACCATTGAAATTAGTGGTCAAAAATTCATGCAACCGAATGACATTCAAACCGATAAAACAACAGAAACCAAGGGAAATCATCACGTATAGTGCAAAGGTGATGATGGGGTAATGACCATATCCCAATACACAGTACAAACTCGATAATTCAGAAAATCATAAACCGAAGGCATACAAAATCAGGATAAAACAAGAACCAAAGCAAACAAAGAAAAACCACCATATGAAAAGAAACGAACTACCAATATGGACGTGAGACCAGGTGCCTAGGAAGAGTCGGCATCTCCTGCTTGCATGAAACACCCGTCGCTTCAAATCGGTAGCATTGTCACATCCGGTTACTTTCGGAAGATACAAGTATATTTGGTGGTTGGATGGTTCAAATGGTCTAAGACAGAATATCATCCACCATTCTGGAGAGTGGGACATCATAGTGTATGGCAAGTTCCCCATATCGACCGTAGAACTTCCTAAGTGACGATGTTAGTCGGTCACAAACGAATCCCTGACTTAGAGGCTTATTCCAAAGACGCCTTGCTCTCAGAACAAAATCTGTATACATTTGTATTTGGTATTTGTTCTAGCATAGCGTATCAACTGAGATATAAACACGTCGCCATAAGCAGGCGAGGAAGGGATGTTGCTACTCAGAAAAGGAAAGATTGTGATGTTGAAATTGAAGTCGTCACGTTTGTCATAGAGTTAGGTGTTCGATTCAAGTAAGATCAGACAACCCATGACAGTACTTATCTCCTGCTGGCTAACAAAACCCGTAATTATATCTTTGTAAATATAGTCAATAGACAAGTAAATTCAATGTAAGGATAAGAATCCTTATTCTGAATACTAGTAGTCCTAAGTGGTACAGTCAAGAATATCAACATTATGTCTTCCTGTGCGATATTGTTTTTCATAAAAATGGGGTACAGTTTTTCAATAATTTACCATTTTTATAAATTACAAATTAGAATTTTAATGTTACAGTAGTGTTTTAGTAACAGTGATGTGAAGGTGATATTTTGTGGTTTACCTTTCTTCGCTGATGAAAATAAAATAAAAATAAAAACCACATAATGTATTTATAATCTTACACTTGTCAGTAGCTGAACAGCATTATTGAGAACAAAGTATATTATAGATCTTATTATGATTAAATTATTAATAAAGTTGAAATGATTACGAGACTGAGTGATTTTTTTTTCGTAAATTTGACACACTATTCTTCTTAATACTGCAGATTAAATGTGATATATTTGCATTTAAACATATGGTGGTAAGCACTAACCATGTTTTGGGTGTATTGTTTCTACATCAACATTTACGTCACCACTGATGACGTCAAGAAAGAAGTCAGGTGGGTTGTTGTGTTCCTCTATCTCGTAACCTGCCAAAATAAACATTGACTTATCTATATAAGTATTTTCAGCTTCATCCGCTTAGAAGTCATTAGTCAATGATGGTAAGACAAGTAAGGCATGAAACGTTAGTTGCTCACTTCTGACGAAAGCGCTTTCTGAAACTTTGAAGCAATACCAGTACTATGGCTTCCAATCTGTTTAGCTTGAAGAACCACTGATATAAGAATTCCTTGTTCGTAACATGCATGTCTCTGGTGCATCAAATTTTACATCTGTACATTCAGAAGGATGCAATCGGCAGAGTTGTCACATTTTTTTTTCTTTATTCTAAATGAAATTTAAAGTAAGAAAATGTCCCACCTATTGTTTTAAAGTAGTCTAGTGCCTCTTTGCTTGTTCCGTGGTATACAGTTTCTCCTAGAGACAACATCATCAGAGTATCAAATAGACGATAAATGGAGTAACGAGGCTGGTGAATGGAAAATATGATAGTTCTTCCCCTCAGGGCCAATCTATAACGAAAATTTGTTTTGTATATGTGTTATATATGAATTTTCAATGTAGTTTAAAATTCTTTATATTAAACTACATTGAAAAATCCATATATAACATATGTATCTCTGAACTTCCTTCCGATGATAATTAAACGAACAATTTGTTAAGAAAAAGTTTAAATGTATAAAAGGTTTTAATGTATAAAAGCTAAATCTAACCTTCTGAGTAACAACATGACAGAGTTGGCAGTATTAGCGTCCAACCCTGTTGTTGGTTCATCAAGAAATAGGACGGGAGGGGAGATAATCAACTCCATACCAATGTTGGTCCTCTTCCTCTCTCCCCCTGATACTCCTCTGATAAACTCTGTCCCTACCTACGAATATCACAGAAATATTCCTATAAAATTTTCCGTTTGAGTCATGTACATGATTAAGTATACATCAGTGTGTCTGATCACATTTCTATTTTTTGAATATCTAAGGAATTTCTCAGGAGTAGCTATGACCAAATTGCCATATTGGGCCAACCTTGGTATCAGCACATTCAGTGAGTCCCAGTTCACTTATAACATTATCCACTCTCTCTTTCCTCTCATTGTCTGATATGCTACCTGGTAGTCTGAGAGCAGCTGAAAAGGCGAAATTCTCTCTCACTGTCAGGGTTCCCATCACTACGTCATCCTGAAAACAAAAGTTTATAAAGTGAGAAGTTATTCATATTCATCCTCTCCTTTCTTTCATCACATGTTGCGGGAATGCTCCACTTCTTGTTGATATTTTACAGAGTTTGTTCATCTCTTGCTCTCACGAAAAGAAGCACTTTAAAACACTTCAATTTAATTCTATACATCTATTATATATATATATATATATATATATATATAAAAGCACAAAAAAGGTATATATATATATGACATTGTTATTTCTACGGTGATAGGTGTTGTTAGCAAGCATGGGATGCTTATACTCTCACCTGGCATCTTATCTCATTCTGGGGGATTCACTTTTGATCCTTTGCGTATTGTTTCAGTGTTTTGTTTACTTTTGTATTTTTAGAATTTTTGTATGCCCATTGCATGATTATGATTTTCAAATTTTCATTTACTGATCATTCTTCCTTTCTTTTAAGATGGAATTAGTTTACCTGCACAACATATCCCACCATGCATTTGAAATTATCAGGGGGTGGTGCCCCGTCTATAAGTATTGTCCCCTGTAAACCAGCAGGGTCCTTCCTCCCTGCCAATATATCCAGTAATCTGAAAGACAAGGATCAACGAGTCAAGAACAACGTATGTTGCATGCAATTCTGTAGTCTGGCAAGAGAAATACAACAGATTAAACATATGTATATATATAGTAAAGTTTAAGAGATAGTATCATCCATGTTTTTAACAAAGGTGAACCTCTACAAAGAGAGGAACATCAGATTCTGAAATACTATTTTTATATCGATGTTTATTCTACCTATGGGACGTTTTTGGTATAAACCTTTTTATTTATTATTTTTTTTTATTTTTTTGCATCATCTTTTGAAATATAAAGAATATGCTTTCCAAAAATTATTGACGATTTGAGGGTGGAATGGAAACTGAACATATTTATGTCCCACTGTAAATGATAACAAGAGGAGACGCAAACGTTCTCTAGTTTATTAGTATACATATCTTGTTTATGATCGCATGTTTATGACATTCCAATTAAGGTGTCTCTACTTACGATGATTTTCCACTACCCGTTGGCCCTAAAATTGCGTTCATTCCTGGCTTGAAGATGCAGCTAAAATATAATGGCGATAATGTTAACTTTAAATCTCATTAATCTGTCTTTTTTTAAAGCGTTTGGAATAATGAATATTACTTTTCAAAGTCCCATGCACCATGTATCATTTATAAATGAAAGGAATACATGTAATTTCATTTTTACTTTACAGAGTAATTCCGTACAGGTATATGTTGATTCCCGTTTGTGTTTGACAAAACACGAACGACCGGGGGACAACTGAGACGGGATTATTTATAAACACATACGGAAGGCAGCGAGATGGCATTATTCTGTTTTGAAGCGGCAAAAATACAAATGGCAACCAACAGAAACGGTATTAAATTCTGTCTAAATCATCACTTACTCAATGTTTTTCAGGATGTCCTTCCTCCTCCTGTCTCCACAAGGCTTGTCCCTGACCATAACACTGTAATGCACGTCATGAGCTGAAATGGTAGATCCCTTCACATCTCCGCTCTTTGAAGATTGCCTCTCCACATCCACAGTGTGTCCGCCGTTCATTTTGGTGGTCATAGATCCATATGAATCTTCTCCTGGATTTAACAGCCTCTCCTGTTTGGGTAAAAACGAAAAATGACCCTCCTGCATTTCTTCAGTGGACTGACAATCAGACATGATTTTTTCCTTTATATATGCATTCAACACCCGTTCTTAATATAATACCAAAAGTGCCTTAAATAGTTTACGCCCAAACAATTTCAGTTTATGTTATCTTCGACTTCAAGTACATGTCAACAAAGGAACTTGCAGTCCGATTCGTAACCCTTTTCAACCTTATCAATGTGGCGGACGTCTACACAGGAGAAATAATATTTATCAAAAGATAGTTTGGAAGTAAGTGTAAGTCATTTTATATCTTTCTATTTTCATTTTCGCACAGATAATTTTATGTGATTTCTTCCAATTGTCTCATGATAAGTAAAAAAAAGAACAGGTGTCCAAATGGGGGCATTATCTCGGGATATTTATTCTGATACTATCCTAGCTCACACTGCACTCGATACTGTAAATCGTCTTTTGCTCGCGAGCGTTTTATTTTCGCCATATTCGCGGGGTGCTTCGATTCGCGAATATAAAACGCCGAGGGTATGTCGTAACACATGCGTAGTAAGTTACGTATACTAGTATATGATGTCGCGAAAATAAAACGCCGCGATCCAGTCACTCCACTCGTTTTGCGAACTTTTAAACACGCTGCGAATAAAAGACGGTTAACAGTAATTGAAACTGATCATTCCAAAATGTGGAGAAAAAACACACACATAATATTTTGCCGCAGTTTTAATTTTACTTCGCCTCTAAATAGACCCTATTGGCGGTTTGTGTGCGCGCTCTCAACAAAATAGAGACCTAGAAATGGGAATTTGGAGGACACCAAATTGATTTTGTTAACTTTGAATCAGTTTGTATTTAAATACCACCAGTGGAGAAGGCTGGTGCACAAAAATTGATGTCCAAATGGCTGCTTTCTAGTAGCAGGGTTTGACACTTCAATTTTCTTTCCTACACTAGTTACGTTTCTTCTATAAGAGTTCATGTTAGCATTGCAGTGAAAGAAACAAATGAAAGCATCATAATTCTGCTTCATAATTAGGTCTCATGTTCTCTTTTGACGACAATGATCACCTATATTTTTCAATATATGTCAAACGCGACGACTTCATGTAACTTCAAAATTACAAATTTCCCTTTCCTAAGTCGTAACATTCTTCATTCCCAGTCTATTATGGTACATTCATATCACAACTGATGCGCTATTCAAAACAGAGCAGATGGGAGGAGACTAACCGAAAACTGAAAAGGGTACATTTTGAGGGACTGATTTTGTCATCGCAAAAAGCGTTTGACGATAAATGAAAAAAAAAACACATTTTAATATCTCATTGTCCCCCATGTAGGAAGATGTCTGTAGGTTAGAATCACCCAAAACACCTTATTTAACAAAATCATCGGATATGCATGACTATCTGCACGGCCTAGATAACGGCTATTGCAATCAAAGATGAGATGCGCACCGATCTCAACTCCATTGCTGATTCAAATTTGCTTTCTAGCAGAAAGTTTAAAATAATTTTGTTCTTTTATATAGTAGGAGGTTTTTTTCTTACGGTGTTTGTCAGTGTGGTAGTCTTCAGTGTTCACTGGGTTTCTATTTTGTTAGAGCAGATTCCACGGGAAATTATTATGTTTGGCAAACATTGGGGTAAATGGAATTACAATTTTGCATTACAATTTAGCGCCACCGACTATGAATTTTGGCAAATTTCTTATTCGGAATGCTGCTCCGGCGTCCAAAGTGCAACCCCTTGTTTTAAAATTATACAGCGACAGAAACTTAAATGAGCCGAAGGCTTCCTTCTCGGTTCTACTTTAAAATTATACTGTTACTTGCATTGTATATATGTGATATTAAATAAAAATGTTCAAACTTATGATCATAACAGCGCGTGATTTAATAGCGCATGCCACAGTATTTTCCTTTCAATTTTTATAGTATTGTCTTTCGTCTTTCTATGGTGTTGTGTTAATGTCTCGGTGTATTTGTCCATACTTTCTTTTCTTGTAAGTTAACTGTTTTATATTTTTCAAGAATTTGATTGAATCTGATTTTGTCTTTGACTTTCAAGAAAAAAAATTCAGTGCATCGTATGTGCAATTCCACAGGTATTTTGTTTGAACATATTTTGGCTGATCATGTTTCCTCAACGCATTCGAAAATTTCTGTTATCTGGTCTGGTCTCACTACCATATAGGGAGTTCGCTTCTTTTCATATAGTGGATGTTTCTCTTTGTTTGCTTTGGTTCCTGTTTTATCCTGATTTTGTATGCCTTCTCTTTATGATTTTAAGAATTATCGATTTTGTGTTGTGTATTGGGATATGGTCATTATCCATATTTGTCATCGAAATTTCTTGAAATTTCCTAAACTTTGGTCCTTTTGCAACATATCAACCAATCAAGCTACGTTTTTTGTACATTTTTGAACATAATAACTTTCAGATACATTGTTCTGATTGAGGATCACTGACGAGGGTTAAGTACCCGAAACTGGCATGTCTGGTCCATGCTGCAAATTTATCTGTTCTTAAATGATGCTATTGAATTTGAAGACGTTTAACATTACTTCCATAAAGATGAAATGGGAAAGGAGAACAATCAGTGAATGATAATAATAATATGGAAATTTTCCAACATTTTACTTTCTTGAAGAAAATAAAATCCGACATGAATCCAAAAATCACAATCAAAAGTCATACAATTTCTTGAAAAATATATAACAAAACAAAGATGATATATCTCCAAAGTGGAACTTTATTCAGAAGAGAAAAAAACCCAGACAAACAGACAGAAACTGTGACACAGATTCATAGAAATGTCGCAGTAGGGTAACATGGATAAACATAACAAACGGCTTAAATTCAGTTTCTTAGTATATTAACATCATATATGTCAATCAGGTACTGTAACAAATATAAATAGGATCATGACGACACGAGAAGGACAATGACAAATATGGACAATGACCATATCCCTATATACAGCACAAAATCGATAATTCAGAAAATCATAAACCGAAGGCATACAAAATCAGGATAAAACAGGAACCGTAGCAAACAAACAAAAACCTCCACCTCATGAAAAGAAGTTTTGCCCAGGAAGAGTCAGCATCTCCTGCTTGCATGCAACACCCGTCGCTTCAATTCGGTACAATTGTCACATCCGGTTACTTCCATTTTGGAAGATACAAGTATATTTGGTTGTTGGATGGTTCAAATGGTCTAAGACAGAATATCATCCACTAATGTCTGAAGAGTGGGACGTTATAGTGTATGACGAGTTCTATACTATGCAAAGTTCAGTGTAAGATCGAATTTGTTAAAGGTGGCACCATTCAATGCTTTGTACTGTAAATGGAAAAAATGAAAGGGCTTCGTATTACGGCCGCGGAATCAGAATCTAGAATAAAAAAACTTCAAACATACTTTCTGTCTGTATGGAATTAATCAAGATCTAATATATTACGTTAGGAAAACATTGTATCAAGTTATTACACTTTATAATTTTTACTGTAAAAACCAAATTTTCTGCAGGTGACTACTTTAAATGAATGCAATGAATGAAATTAACCGTACACTATCCATGTACATGTTAATCAAAACGCAATTCTAGCTATTTTAAAGCCTGTCGAACATGACAATGCATTTTCTCGTGCAATTTGCTATTCCAAAATTTGAAAAAAAAAGAACACTAAAGACTACCACACCAAGTCATACTGACGTTCGCAATAATAATACGGAAGTGTACAAGTAAAGGAAATCCAGTAGTGAATTTTACATATAAACATGACCAAAACTGTGTGCCAACGATTAAGCTTATGTTAAACGTCTTCAAATTCAATAGCATCGTTTAAGAACAGATAAATTTGCAGCATATACCAGACATACACGTTTAGGGTACTTAACCCTCGTCAGTGATCCTCAATCTAAACAATATAATATGGCCAAAGAGTGTGATAATTATTATGTCCAAGAATGCACCGAAAGACGTAGCAGGATGGGTGGGATATGATGATGAGACTATAAGATAATGATTAATATAACAAGATAATAATTAATATAATATATATCTCTTAGTTTTCTGATACATTTCAGGTCAGTTTGGAAACGCTTAGAAACTACTAGGAGGTATCTCATTAAAGGCATTACATTTCGACATTTTCCTTTACTCGTACGAAGCTGAATTCATTCAATCATTGGTCTCTGAAGGGAAAAGATACTTAGCTTCTGACTTCAACTTCACTTACAGATACATAGACGAGGTGTTGTCCATCAATAATCCACATTTCGCGGATTACCTGAGCAGTATCTATCCTTCAGAGCTTGAAGTCAAAGAAACTACAGAGACAAATAATTCAGCATCCTATTCGGACATAATGTTGTCATACGACACTGATGGTCACATGAACACCTCACTCCATGACAAACGTGAGGACTTCAATTTCAGCATTACAAACTTTCCTTTTCTGAGTAGCAACATCCCTTCATCGCCTGCTTATGGCGTGTTCATATCTTAGTTGATACGCTATGCCAGAGCAAGTACCAAATATACGGATTTTGTTCTGAGAGCTAGGCGTCTTTCAGATAAGCTTCAGTGGCGGATTCAGGGGGGTGCGGAGGGGGCGCCCGCCCCCCCGGCACTGACCCCAAATTTTCCAAAAACAGGTATATTTTTGCCCATTTTCAGTAAAAATCGGCAAAATTCGCCCCTTGACCCCCCGGCAAAGGGGGCGCTGGATCCGCCACTGAGCTTCTCAGTCAGGGATATGTTTGTGACCGACTAACATCGTCACTGAGGAAGTTCTACGGTCGATATGGGGAACTTGTCATACACTATGATGTCCCACTCTCCAGAATGATGGATGATATTCTGTCATAGACCATTTGAACCATCCATTCAAAGATTGTACTCTATGTCTTCCAAAATGGAAGTTACCGGATGTGACAGTTCTACCGAATTGAAGCGGCGGGTGTTGCATGCAAGCAAGAGATGCTTACTCTTCCTGGGCACCTGGTCTCACTCTTGTATCGGGAGTCCGCTTCTTTTCATGTGGTGGAGGTTTTTGTTTTTTTGCTTTGGTTTCTGTTTTATCCTGATTGTGTATGCCTTCGGTTTCCGATTTTCTGAATATCGATTTTGTGCTGTATACAGTGATATGGTCATTATCCATATTTGTCATGTACTTTGTACGTAGATGGTTCTTTGGAATAAACTTTAGTTTAGGTCATGTTTAGAATTAAGTTCATTTGAATGACCTCTATTCCGTTCACTAGCATCACTGATGATGTATTGATAGTGGAAATGGGCATATTGTGCGTTTAAACTATTACAATTGAACATCTACTTCAAATATTGATAGTAAACTAGCATCTGCAAGCATGTTTTCGTATGTAAACCATATCGTTTGCTTTTTTTTCTCTGAATAAGCTGTTTTATATCTGCGGTTAGTAGAATTGCATATATTTTCTTTCCAGATTGTACTAGAAAACTTCGCAAGGAATTAGAATACTTATATATCAGTTGGTCTTTTTGCTCAATATCATGTTATAGGTGTTCGGTCTGTTTCTGTTTATGTATCAGTTGGTCTTTTTGCTCTATATCATGTACTAGTATCATGTTTTAGGTGTTCGGTCCGTTTCGGTTGTTGCTGTAATTAGGACATTTTGCCACTTGCTAGCATGCATGTTTGTAGATACGTGCATTGTATTTCGTTGTTCTTCTTCTTACTTGCTAGCAACACCCGCCATTTTTGCCAGAAAATATCAAAAGAGGTGAATTTATCAAAATCTATGTTTTGGATGGCTCTAGCCTATCATACTCTCGTGAACCCGACATTGTTCAGTTCTTGTTCTCTCATTGAAAGAAGAATTAGCACTTCAATTCAATTCTACACACAGATAAATTGATAACGTGCGCTATTTAATAATCTAAATTTTGCATATCTATCCGTTTGAACAAGTGGTGAAAATATTAATTCCGATTCATATTTAGATCTCATGTTATGTTCCGGTCGACATCCACGCACGAATTTGAAAACAATTTCTAAAATAGGTTGTGTCTATGTAGAGAGTGCTATGGCGACCATGTCAGGGAAAGACATTCAAAACACTTACTGCCAAACCCCTCGCGGGGAGCTTTTTTACGAGCTCCACACGGCAAAGGGCATAAGTGTGACACAAATGAGTTAAAGAAGATCCTGACAACAATCTCAACAGCACTCACAACAGAGCACAAAGTTGACCATCGACGGACCCCTAGCAAGCTTGAGGTGGGATCAGGTGCCCGGGAGGAGTAAGCATCCCCTGTTGGCTAGCCGCTCCCGCCGTCGACGTCCACGCACGAATTTGAAAACAATATCTAAAATTATGCACTGTCCTAGGTTGTGTCTAAGTAGAGAGTGCTATGGCGACCATGTCAGGGAAAGACATTCAAAACACTTACTGTCAAACCCCTCGCGGGGAACTTTTTTACGAGCTCCAGTACTACAATAAGTATTGACAAAAAAGAAATACAGCGAACACCAAGAGATAGTAAATCTATTGCACTTCTAAAGCATGTGTGCGGCACCGCACAAATTGATTTTTACAGTGCCACCTACAAGAAATATAGAATCTACAAAAACCTGTATGGAGATCTAAATAATCGATCAACTAAAACATTCTGCCAAGAAGCAAAAGTGAATCCCCACTGGAGATGAAATCAGGTGCCCGGGGAGAATAAGCATCTCCTGTTTGATTTGCTAGCAACATCTGTCATTTCGGCCGTGCAGAAAAAAAAGTCTTATCCGGTAAATTGCTAAATTCTGTGTTTTTGATGGTTCTAACCTAAAATATCTTCCAACATTACCGATTGTGATCTTTCTGGGTGTTGTATGCAAGCAGGAGATGATCACTCTTCATGGATACCTGATTTCACTCATTCGCAGGGAGTTCACTTCTCTTCATTTGATAGATTTTTTTTACTTCTGTTACTTTGTCTTAGTTCTTGTTTTATCCTGGTTTTGTATGCCCTTGGTAATATGATTTTTGGTTAACATGGGTTTGTCCATATTTGTCATTGAGGACAACGAGGTGAAGATAACATAAAATATTAAGCAGAGTTAATGCTTTCAGCAGTTTCTTCTACCTCTAGTTCACACAGATAGATTGTGCTAAAGTAATCAGAAGGATTATTAATTGAGAGCGCGTCATCGATATATCTATCTATAAGTAGAACTGAATTGAAGTACCAGGCGTTTCTTTCCATGAGAGAGCAAGCATATGAGTATAGAAAAATATCAGCAAGAAGTGGAATACAAGTAGTTCCCATGGGAATTATCTACTATCTACTGAAAAAAATAACATTCCTACAAAAGGCTGCTCTGATGACTGCAGAGACGGGACATTTAGCATTTTTTTTTCATTGTCTTTATTATTTACACAATTGCACAATTATAAAGTCTTCTTATTGTAAGCTGATGCAAAACTGTACCGTACCCATGCAGATAATTTCGAGATGCATAAATCAAACTAGAATTGTATCTGTAAACATTCCCCAAATTAAGCTACAGATAATATTACTTTGTAATCCCTCCAGTTTTCATTTAAAATCACAAATTATGTCTTGTCCATGCTGAAAATTTATCTTTTAGATTATGCTATTGAATTTGAGGACGTATATAACATATCTTCGTTTTACCTTTTTCATTAACAATATAGGCTTTCCTCAAAATACACTGTATGCAAATTAAAATAATTGAATGTTTCTGAAAAACTTCTTTTCATATGGTGGAGGTTTTTGTTTTTGTTTTCTTTGGTTCCTGTTTTATCCTGATTTTGTATGCCTTCGGTTTCTGATTTTCTGAATTATCGATTTTGTACTATAGACAGGGATATGGTCATTATCCATATTTGTCATAGTAGATGAATTAGATATAATATACTTGGACTTAATTCCATCCAGATTCCTTATCATACACGGATACAGTGCAGATCTACCAGAGGCATTTCCTTGACTAAAACTCTGATGCTGGACCTATCTGATTGACTGGGACACCCCCCCCCCTCCCCTAGTAAAATGTCTAGATCCGACCTGGTATAACCTCACTGACTTTAAAAACGTTGACACACACGTGTTTGGTTTTGTTTAAGGACGAGCAATGAAGCGGTAATTTTAATACGGTAACATTATAAATATATAGCCATTTAAAATAAAATCATTCAGTAAGCTTAATTCGTATCAATAAGACTTACCCTTGAAGATGATCTCTCCATTTTCACTTTTTATTAACGTTGTAAATCACTGATTGTTAATGTTGCTAGATGCATATATATAACATACGTATATATTCGTAAAGGCACATGTCACGGCAAAGTGTTAAGTTACCGATGTTTGCTATGATGATAAACTTTGATACTCGTGTACTGATATGTACGACAGGATTCAAACAGTTACATAAGGAACATATCACACGTGATGTCAACAATTAATATACGACCAACGACGTGCACGACTCAGTGAACGGCACATGCATAAGGTGATCAATAAATATTCACAACGATTGTGTAAACAAATTATTTATAAAAGAATATCATGATTATAATTTGAATTGATGAAAACAAATTCATGCAGCTCGGAGGAAAACATAACACAATAGAATACTGGAATGAATGAATAAATGGTTCGATAGATGAATATAAAGATTGACAAAGAAGCTACAAAGACAAATAATTCAGCATCCTATTGGACATAATGCTGTCCTACGACACTGATGGTCATATGAACACCCCACTCTATGACAAACGTGACGACTTCATGCAGTTTCAGCATCACAGACTTTCCTTTTCTGGGTATCAACATCCCTTCAGCGCCTGCTTATTATTTATGGCGTGTTCATAAAATTCAAATTCAAATTCAAATTCAAATTGTTTATTGGCATATAACACATTTATACAAATGGCTATGGCCCAAGTAAAACAAAAAAACAGTCGTCAAAAGAAAAAAAAAACAATGGTACAATGAAAACAAGCATAACAAACAGTAATTAGATATACATTTTAGGTATTATAGTGATATGATGTAAACATGACTAAATTACAAATATTTGGAATAGACAAACAAAAGTGGTATAACCTCAAGATCATGATTCAAAGGTTTCAGAAGTTAGTATACAAAGTAATGGAGGAATGGTTATTAAGTGCCAGAGCAAGTTCCAAATATACGGTACAGATTTTGAGAGTTAGGCGTCTTTCAAATAAGTTTCTCAGCAAGGGATACGTTTCTGATCGACTAACATCGTCACTGAGGAAGTTCTATAGTCGATACGGAAACTCGTCGGATACAATATGATGTCCCATTTTCCAGAATGGTGGATGATATTCTGTCGTAGACCATTTGAACCATCCAATCACAGAATATACTTGTATCTTCCGAAATGGAAGTAACCGGCTGTGGTATTTCTGCCGAATTGAAGCGACGGGTGTTGCATGCAAGCAGGAAATCCTGACTCTTCATGGGCACCAGGTGCCTGTTTTATAAAAAATACTTTTGAAAATTTTAAGTAATTTTCGTAACTCTTGATTGCCTAGTTCTTCTCATAAACTAAAAATCACGATGTTTTATTTCTGAATTTGTATTTAGTATGTAGAAATGCTATTAGAAAAGACAACATAATCTAAAGTGAGAAAAAAATTAAGCTTTTAGTTACGAAAATTCTTTTAAAATTTTCCAATTTTTGTGTAACAGGCACCTGGTCTTACTCCCATATTGGGAGTTCGCTTCTTTTCATGTTTCATGTTTTGTTTATCCTGATTTTGTATGCCTTCGATTTATGATTGTCTGAACTATAGATTTTGTATGTATATTGGGATATGGTCATATTGGGATATGGGGCACCTGATCCCACCTCTAGCTTGCTAGGGGTCCGTCGATGCTCAACATGGTGCTCTGTTGTGAGTGCTGTTGGGATTATCGTCAGGATCTTTTTAACTCATTGTCCATATTTGTCATTGAAACTCCTGTTTGCTGACAAGACTGTTGAAGTTACATGTATAAACGAAGAAAAGAAGAAAGTAATATACAACAAGTCCTCATTGCAACAACAACAAAAAAAGATATGGAAATGATCCAGCAAGACCACCCTGCACTTAACACAACGGAAGACACCCACAGGATTGTAACATACAACAAATATAAGACGAAACAAACTCAACAAATAACACGGGACAATGATACACATTTGTACCATCCAGCCAAAGATTATACTTTATATTTTCCAAAATGGAAGTAACCGGATGTGGCCATTCTACCGAATTGAAGCGACGTGTGTTGCATGCAAGCACGAGATACTGACTCTTCCTGGGCACCTGGTCTCACGCCCATATCGGGAGTTCGCTTCTTTTCATGTGGTGGAGGTTTTTGTTTGTATGCTTTGGTTCCTGTTTTATCCTGATTTTGCATGCCTTCGGTTTATGATTTTCTGAAGTATCGATTTTGTGTAGTATATAGGGATATGGTCATTTGTCACACAAGAATACGATCCAAGAAACAATAAATACAATTACACCAAAACCGATGAGTAAGATCAATGTGCATCCGGCTCTAACTTTGGATGTCTATCCGCTATATGCATGCTCTGCTAGCTGAAAAAAAAATGGTTTAAAAATGTTTAAACAAATAGAATGTTTATGTCGATTGTTTATATCAATGTTTTGCAGGTTTTGGGATCAATCTAATTGTATTCATTAATTGTAGTGAATATATATTTCTTTATCGAATTTATTCGCTACTTAGAATTATTTAGTTATTATATCAGTAATTCCGTAACCAATCCAATGAGCGAAACTTTTGGTAACACTAATACAGAATATTGAAATGGACTTTGTGCTTCCTTTTTGGTCCTACCTACTTGAATACTATTCTTGCATTATAGATATATATATGCACAACCAATGTAATTCCCTGAGATGTTACTATTGAACGAAACGTGCTGCAATATAGTGTGTTAGCACTCGTGACGTCACAATGCATAAGATCTAAAGAAACATGCCGCGACGGCTGTTCTAACCTTCAAACTGAGACCGCGGTGACCTGAATTTTAACGTCAGCCTTTTACCTAGAAAACGCGATTTCAGAAAACAAGACTATGGTGCATATATATAGAATAAATGTCATAATTTGTGTTTTTTTACGGGTATACAACACACAGCAAATGCATTTATCGCATGAAATGCGCTAACGCGCATTACATGTACGATAAATGCACTTGCTGTGTGTTGTATACCCGTAACAAAACACAAATTAAGACACTTATTCTCTATTTGACATGCATGTGATATATGAAAATTATTAGTATACGGCGAATTTCACAGTTAACAGTGCCACCTACAATGTATTCTACAATGCCTTCCACACTTGCCCGGAGATAGTTCATGAGATAAGTTGACCTTCGTGTTTCTGTGGAATTGTGTCATTATCTCCGTCTGTTTGTCCAATAGGTGTTCGCGTGGCAAAGTTCTGGTTTTTTTTTCAAAATTCGTAATTCTTTCGATAGTGGTCTTTGGAATCTCGTTTCGGCTTTTGTGTTTGACTTTCATTCACTGATTTAAAATTCTAACGAGGTGTGTCACATTTCATTATTTTATCTGGTTTTAATGTTAAACGTCCTCAAATTCAATAGTATTATTTAAGAACACATTAATTTGCAGCATGGACCAGACATACACGCCTCGGGCACTCAACCCTCGTCAGCGATCCTCAATCCAAAGAACGCAACATGGATAAGGAGTGCTAGATGTCTAAAGATGTATCGAAAGACGTAATAGGCTTGGTGGGACATGAAGCTAAATGTCCCACTATTTAAAAATTACAAGAAATTTTAATTATAGACTTTTTCGAATGCATTAATTCACTTTGGCTAAAAGTCCCTTTGAATGTCACATTGGCTTTGGCTAAAAGTCCATTTGGCTAAATGCACTTTGGCTAAAATCCCTTTGAATGTCACTTTGGCTAAAAGTCCCTTTGAATGTCCTCTCTGAATGTCGGACTCCTCGGGTGATAACATACATGAGCTCGCTACAGCCGGCAGTGCACAGATTGTATTACGCATGCCCTCTTTTTATATCCATTTACATATTCATCTGTGTTGCTTGGGCCCCTGTATTTTGCGGTCTTGTTTGTGTGTGGTCATCTGACAGTGAGGAGGTTGTTTTACATCACAATTGTACGTTCTGTCGAGACCTCTGGGCAATCGGAAAAGTGGGAGGGTTGTGCGCACGTAATCCAGGATAACCACACCGTCTGCTACTGACGTGGCAGATGGCCGTCCTAAGTCGGCACCGTTTACCCATTGGTCTCGTTGGTTTATATGGAGTCATTTGTGTTTTATGTTTTTCTGTGATTTGACGTTCCTTGTACCACTACGTCTCTTTCTGTGCGTGTATTCTTTGTGTTTTACAGTGGGTGTCTTGGGAGGTTGCTGTTGGTGCTGCAATTAGGTGTTGTTGGAGATCCCCTCCTTTCTTTTGAAGAGGATTCCATGTCTGCTTCACTGCATTTAGAATGAGTATTTCTCTCAACTTTATTCCAGGGAGCCAGTTAATGACAGATCTATACCATGAGGGAGATTTTTAGAATGCATGTAATTATCAAAGTTTGTATCAATTAACAAATATATTTCAAGTCAATGCAGAAACACAGTAAAACTAGGCGAACCCTGAGGACTAACAGTCCACCAGCAGCGATAACATGCTTGGTCGAAATGATCAGTTGATATACATTGTCCATGAAAATAATTTCAGTTCTTTGCATGTCATTTTTCATGTTTTGAATGTTGACGCATAAATAATTGCTTGAATTGTGAATTTTATATGCTGGGAGTATTTTACACCATTTGCTACTGGCGTGGCGGGAGGCGGTCCTAATTAAGTCGGCACCGATTGCCAATTGGTCCCATTGCTTTATGTGTACAGACTTTTGTGTTTAATGTTTCTATGTCGTATTCCGTGTTCCTTGTATCTTTTGTGTTCGTTTACTCTGTGTTTTCGCATTGGGTGTTTTGGCGTTTTGCTGTGGGTACTACAACCGAGTCTTGTTGGAGATTCCCTCCTTTCTTCTTTCCTTGTTCCACAAATACATAATCTAGGCTTCTTAACAGCTAAGTAGTTAACTGGCATTTTTAAGATGATGTAGCGGGAATTGAAAACATGCCATTTTCTGTTTTGATATTTTCAACCATTCACCAACCTGAAATATTCTAACTTTTCCTTCAACTCTTTAATTTGAAGTGGATTCTCAGAAGCAAAATCATTCCATTACAGATTGGTATGTTTTAAAAGTCATAGTACTGTCTTGTGAGTTGTATTTTATTCTATAAGGGAGCAACCATTTGATTTTTATGGGGGGGGGGGGGGGGGGGCAGGAAGACTTGGCAAAATAAAATTTTCGGATCGAAATTTTAGGGGAAAAAAATTCCGGCCCGAAGGGCCAGTGAAATTTTTTTTCCGGATTATGAAATTGCCCCTTCTTCCTCTCTTCCGCCCTATCCACTGCCCAGTAAACACTTTCTTGTGTATCATAAACTAAGTATAAAAAAATGGAACAAACTTTATACAATTTGGAGTGAATGAATCAAATTCAAAAGTCATTAGCACCATATAGCCTGTCTCCGTTGAGTATCATTTAAGTAAATAGATTATAGGCATCATATATATGCCATTAAGGAAATTATAATGAAGTGATCTGCTGGCAAGAGATGAACTCATTGTGTGTTTGATGTTTAATTTGGCCGAAAAATCACGCTGAATTATTTAAACTTTAGAGTAATTTTCAACTTTGGAAAATTACCAAAAAAAAAGTAATCCAAAAAATTTTTCCGGCTCTTAAAACGGCCGAAAAAAATTTCCGGCTGGCAAAAGTCTTCCTGGCCCCCCCCCCCATAAAAATCAAATTGTTGCTCCCTAAATTCAAGTCATTCGAACGTCAAATACATGTATCTAGCATGTAAAAATGAGTGGAAATCAAGTAATTTCTATTATGTTATTGTTTATTAGATTATTGCCATGCATAACCAATTCTATCCCAGAAATCACAATACATCTGTCTATAATTGTTCTCTAGCTCGTTTGCTGGAGTCCGAAATCTCATATGTGTCCAGTTGTTTTCCTTGGAATATTCTGGCCAGTTTACGGATACAGTTTGACCGCTGTTTGGATCACCACTTTTTGCAAAATTTGACCAGTATCCTATCATAGAGTCTGACAGTACATTTTCATCTGCTGTCATCGTATAGTTGTATAGTCCAGCAGACTGGAACACAAAGGGCAACTCCGAGCCATGGCACACGTGATTCCTACAGAAAGTAAGATTCGCCCATGCCTCAACAAAAGAGAAGGCATGTGCATAGATGTAATACCACACTTTCCCTCCATTTCTATCTCCTGCATTGCGTGTGTAGTTTCTGGTGCAGCAAGTAAACACAAAATCTGTCGCAGGAACTTGTAACTGGTCACGTTCGTCCGCGTCAGTAGATGCTGGATACAAAGACAGTATGTCCAAGGCATGTGTTGGGTTCAGTGCTGATAACAAAGCGGCATACTTCAGAGGAGAAACTGCTTTACGGAATCCTTCAAAGATAAATGGCCTTGTTTCTTCTGTGGTGGTTCCAATTATCAAAGGTTTGTTTCCAAAATACCCTCTACTTACACTATCGAGAGGCTCCATTGGCACGACTTTTCCATCAACGTAAGGCACTCATGGTTCAAAGAACTCTAAAATCTTTATAGATGTTGGATCATTCCTTATTTCAAATTGCGCAGAAGCCACCTCATCAGCAGTTTTGCTTAACAAACAGTCCATATCGCCTGCTCTACAGCCAAGTTTGTCTGATATAAGGTCACTCAAGAACAGCATTTCTTGTTCTGTTTTGAACGGCAGAGATATGGGTGCACTCTGTACAATAGCTCTTGAGAACAACTTTGAACTTTCCTCTGTCATAAGATGGACTACAACAGATTGAGCCCCAGCACTTTCTCCGAATAAAGTTACCTGAAATGAAGAGTGTTATATTTGGTTCACAGTATCATGATATAGCACTCATATTCTTCTTTTTAATGTTGTATAACAACTGCAAATACCGGTGAATATTTATACATACATGTAGCTGTATATATAAGGCTTATCAACATTTTGACCATTCCCTAATCTTAACAAAATGTGGAATTTATGCAGCTCCCAACTCATTAAACATGGGCAAGTTACAAGTATATTTTCAGAAAATATTGCATTGTTTGTAACATCAAGTAGAGAATGAAACATTCACCTTTTCTGGGTCCCCTCCAAAATTCTTAATGTTTTCCTGAACCCACTTCAAAGCAAATCTTTGATCTAGTATGCCGTAGTTTCCAGAGGATTCTGGGACTCTTCTTGTCGCCGGGGTAAGCAAAAATCCTAACGCACCTGTCTCAAGAAAAATACAATGTCAAATGAAAATCATATAAACATACACACGAAATTCTTTATGTTGTACTGATACCTGCTGGTAAAAAGATCTAATCACTGATGAGACGTAATTCATTGAGATATGTAGAATGTTCACTGTCTGAATTACTGCCACAGAACATGCAATTTTCATGCCCTATGCTTTTGATACCTATTTACGGAGTTTTGTGTCACATATTGTGCTTTATTGTCTTGTTTGTAATTCAGCATTCCTATGATAGGACTTTTATCATACAAAAGCTTGATTTGTGCGCATGCAAGCATTCTCAAGAACCACACTTTTCGCTAATTTTAGAGAAACAGTAGATTTGATGCCTTTTTTATCATAGGTTTAAGATTTTCTTAAAATTAAATCTAATTTGTTCATAACTGAATACATTTTTGTATTTACATTGCAAGTTGATTTCGTACGTTAAATTTGACGTTCATTTCACGATAAACAGTGGGCGGGCATACTCGGCATGTCGACGGTGAATGCGACGATAAAAATGAAGAACCAAAATAATTCGCACAAATCATTGAAATCAAACTCCATGGTCGAGTTCCCTCCTGAAAGGAAACCGATCGCTGGTATAACTTGTCATTGAAATACTTGTATGTATAACAACTTGTTTACACAGTCTCCACAGATTTGTGCTTCAATGTAGATGGCGCTACCGAAATGAATTTATGCAGCACTTCGAAATCTATTCTTTTTTTATATAAATAAGGCTTTATTTTCTTCAAATTGTTTATAAAAAGTTAAAAATCATCATGAAAACGTTATAGCAGATATTTACAACAGGTATTTACATAGTGAAAACGTTCATAATAGTCCATTTGCATATATGAAATGGTGCAACCGAAATAAATGAATGCAGCACTGCATGACTACTCAAGATTATTATAAATAAGGCCTTATTTTATTCACTGGTAGGGGGAATTGACATACGTGAAACATTTAGATCTTAATTTTCACTCGATTTCTATAAAAATCCGAGAATAATTTCAAAGATATGAATGTCTCTGAATGAAACTATAAGGAATTTTTGTGTTCATGGTTTTTACACGCTGGTCCGACAGGCGCAAATCTTTCGAGAATCGCTTCGCGGTTCACGAGAAAGGCCATGAACGCAAAAATAAGACATTCATTTAATTAGTCTCAATTCTTAATGTGTTATTTTTCATGTTTCATTTGTGTATGTGCATGGTTTGTATGTTTATTGGTGTGACTGGTCGTTGGGGTGGTTGATTTTCCAGATGTCCGTTGTCTCTTGCAATAGTGTACATGTGATTGTTGATTATCTTGATTTTTTAATTTTTACTCTAGTACGTTTTTTTTTAGAATCTTGATCTACGTTTTCCCCATTTTTATCAATTGTCATTTTCTCTCAACTCATTCAAAGTTTGTTTGTGCTCTTGTCTTGTCTAGTTCGTAGTGTATTTTTGTTCGTTTTTTGTGTTACTTGTCATGCTTATACATTTGTGTTTCACTGTTCAATGTCATTGCAAGTCGCAACGTAATCTTGCTTGAGATAACTGACATTGCAACATAATCTTGCTTGAGATCTTTTCCATCTACCATTCATTTAACAATTTCTTTTCATCAATTTTGTCATTTAAGAAATGACTGTCTTACTTTTGGTGTTCATGGGTGTATAATTCTGGTTGGTCACGTACAAATTCCGTGAATAGCGAAGCGATTCTCGGAAAATTTGCACGTGTCCAACCAGAATTATACACCCATGAACACCAAAAGTAAGACAGTCATTACTTATATTTACATTTATCCTAATTATCGGTCATTTTTATTTGCATTAACATCGCACATTTTGCCTGTAAATGCGTCAAATGTATCTTCGCTTTGGTAAATTCCCCCTACATGCAAAACTTGCACGTGACGTCACGATAGCAACCCAAGTTATTGGAATATAATTCTAGTTGCCTAATGGGCGTTCAACATGGGGAATCTACTAGTAATGTAAATATTATTAATTGGATGTCATACATACATGTTAATTTTATTCTCAAACATACGTGAACACTTAATTTTAAGATTGACTATAATCATATATTTTTACCGTGACGTATGTTATAATTTTCGAATAGCAGATATATGATACTTGTACACAAGTACATGACATACCTATTCTGTAATCTAAATTTACAACAACAACGTTGCCTTTGGAAGCTAAGTTTTCTCCATTGAACACCGAAGCAGCAGCAAACATGTGATTGAAATTTCCGCCATGAATGTAAACCATCACCGGCACTGGAGACGTTTCATTGGCTGAGAGTGGCGACCATATATTCAAGTATAAACAATCCTCAGAAGTCTAGATGAATTAGATATGTTTAGAATTTATGCTTGTATAGGATTAAAAACGAATGCAGACTAGAATTTCCAGTTGGAGTATACTAGTCTACACTACATCTACATGTATGTATATGTCATCTTTTGACGACAAATGAACAATAGTACCTTTACATTGCAATATATGATTGATGTGACGATCTTAACTTCAAAAATACAGAGAACAAACATTCCTTTGTCTATGGCCTATGATTTATTCATATCGCAATTGCTATGCAATTCAAAATCAAGCTTTTAAAATGACATTGTTCTGAGAGCAAGGCGTCTTAAAATTATCGAGAGACTTCGTAACCAGAGATATAGTATATTTGTGAGGGACTGACTTTGTCCGGTAAAACATAAATATTTTGAACGATACCATTAAAATATGAATCGCTTTTTAAAACATTAAAATTATCCACAATATGCATTGTGTGGACACCGCCCCATCGCTCCTTTAAGAATGAGAGAAGGGGCGATGGGGCTGGGGTCCACACGATGACAATATGAAGATATTTTTAAAAAAGCTCACTGTAGAAATTAGAAACATACAAATATAATCAGCGGTTTTCATCAACAAGTATTCTACACGGCTAACGTGATTGATGTTGCTCGCAAGGATGGGATGCTTACTCTCCCCGGTCACCTGATAGTATCTCCAATTGGGATTCAATTTTGCTCCAGAATGTTTTATTGTTCTGTTTGATTTCCTCCTTGTTTTGTATGGCCGTTCATTGTTCTGTCTGATTTTCTCTTTGTTTTGTATGGCCGTTCATTGTTCTGTCTGATTTTCTCCTTGTTTTGTATGGCCGTTCGTTGTGATGTTTGATTTTCTCCTTGTTTCGTATGGCCGTTCTTTGTGATATTTGATTTTCTCCTTGTTTCGTATGACCGGTCATTGTTCTGTTTGATTTTCTCCTTGTTTTGTATGGCCGTTCATTGTGATATTTGATTTTCTCCTTGTTTTGTATGGCCGTTCATTGTTCTGTTTGATTTTCTCCTTGTTTCGTATGGCCGTTCATTGTGATGTTTGATTTTCTCCTTGTTTTGTATGGCCGTTCATTGTGATGTTTGATTTTCTCCTTGTTTTGTATGGCCATTCATTGTTCTGTTTGATGATCTCCTTGTTTTGTATGGCCGTTCATTGTTCTGTCTGATTTTCTCCTTGTTTTGTATGGCCGTTCATTGTTCTGTCTGGTTTTCTCCTTGTTTTGTATGGCCGTTCATTGTGATGTTTGATTTTCTCCTTGTTTTGTATGGCCGTTCATTGTGATGTTTGATTTTCTCCTTGTTTTGTATGGCCATTCATTGTTCTGTCTGATTTTCTCCTTGTTTTGTAAGGCCATTTATTGTTCTGTTTGATTTTCTCCTTGTTTCGTATGACCGGTCATTGTTCTGTTTGATTTTCTCCTTGTTTTGTATGGCCGTTCATTGTTCTGTTTGATTTTCTCCTTGTTTTGTATGGCCGTTCATTGTTCTGTCTGATTTCCTCCTTGTTTTGTATGGCCGTTCATTGTTCTGTCTGATTTTCTCCTTGTTTTGTATGGCCGTTCATTGTTCTGTCTGATTTTCTCCTTGTTTTGTATGGCCGTTCATTGTTCTGTCTGATTTTCTCCTTGTTTTGTATGGCCGTTCATTGTGATGTTTGATTTTCTCCTTGTTTTGTATGGCCGTTCATTGTGATGTTTGATTTTCTCCTTGTTTTGTATGGCCGTTCATTGTGATGTTTGATTTTCTCCTTGTTTTGTATGGCCATTCATTGTTCTGTTTGATGATCTCCTTGTTTCGTATGGCCGTTCATTGTGATATTTGATTTTCTCCTTGTTTTGTATGGCCGTTCATTGTGATGTTTGATTTTCTCCTTGTTTCGTATGGCCGTTCATTGTGATGTTTGATTTTCTCCTTGTTTTGTATGGCCGTTCATTGTGATGTTTGATTTTCTCCTTGTTTTGTATAGCCATTTATTGTTCTGTTTGATTTTCTCCTTGTTTCATATGGCCGTTCATTGCGATGTTTGATTTTCTCCTTGTTTTGTATGGCCGTTTATTGTGATGTTTGATTTTCTCCTTGTTTCATATGGCAGTTCATTGTTCTGTTTGATGATCTCCTTGTTTCGTATGGCCGTTCCTTGTGATATTTGATTTTCTCCTTGTTTTGTATGGCCGTTCATTGTGATGTTTGATTTTCTCCTTGTTTCATATGGCCGTTCATTGTGATATTTGATTTTCTCCTTGTTTTGTATGGCCGTTTATTGTGATGTTTGATTTTCTCCTTCTTTTGTATGGCCATTCATTGTTCTGCTTGATGTTCTCCTTGTTTTGTATGGCCATTCATTGTTTTGTTTGATGTTCTCCTTGTTTTGTATGGTCGTTCAGTTTCTCCTTGTATCGTATGGCTGTTCATTTTCTCCTTGTATCGTACGGCCGTTCATTGCGATTTTTGATTTTCTCCTTGTTTTGTACGGCCGTTCATTGTTCTGTTTGATTTTCTCCTTGTTTCATATGGCAGTTCATTGTTCTGTTTGATTTTCTCCTTGTTTTGTACGGCCGGTCATTGTTCTGTTTGATGTTCTCCTTGTTTTGTATGGCCGTTCATTTTCTCCTTGTATCGTACGGCCGTTCATTTTCTCCTTGTTTCGTATGACCGGTCATTGTTCTGTTTGATTTCCTCCTTGTATCGTATGGCCATTCATTTTCTCCTTGTATCGTATGGCCGTTCATTGTGATGTTTGAATCCTCTTTTAGATTTTGTGTTTGACTTTTGCAAAACATTTCATCAATTTCGTCAAGATTCAGAGAGATTTAGCAAAGAAATAAAAGATAGAAAGAAAGACTTTTTAAGTATTCTCTCTATAAGACTTACGATGTTTGGGCACATAAAGGGGGGATTCTGTACTCTACATCCTTTCTGCGGACATGCTGGCTTTAGGGATGTAGCGTTGTATATGTTAGGTGACCAAGGATCTGGCTGTTGAGGGTTTTGCCAACTGAAAGAATATACTTGTTTTCCAGTGACCAAAAAAATCTGTTGCAGCAACTCAAAAATAAATAAATAAAAAAACAACAACAGAACAAAACAAAACAAGATGCCCAAGGGGGCCACATCGCTCAAATGAGTTGCAGACAAAGAATGATTGGACAATTTGGTGGAGGCCCTTGAGTACTATAGTTTGCTTCCTGTAAGGTTTCGTGACATTCTATACAGCGGTTGCAGAGAAGTTGAAAATGCATCAGTCAATCAGATCCCTTGGCAGCCATATTTGTTGTCCGATCGACATAAAAAAAAACAAACTTGGTAGAGGACCTTGAGTATACATCCTTTTGTAAGGTTTCATGAAATTCTGTGCAGCAGTTCAAGAGAAGAAGTCGATATTGCGTCAGCCAATCAGAGCCCCTGGTGGTCATATTGGTTGACCGATCGGCACAAAAAATCAAAAATCTCGGTAGAGGACCTTGAGTACTTGCTTCCTTTCCTGTAAGGTTTTGTTAAATTCTGAGCAACTGCTGCAGAGGAGAAGTTGAAAATGTGCCAGCCAATCAGAGCCTTCGGTGGCCATATTTGTTGACCGATCGGCATGAAAACACAAACTTGGTAGAGGACCTTGAGTACCTGCTTCCTGTAAGATTTTGTAAAATACTGTGCAACGATTGCAGAGAAGTAAAGTCGAAAATGTGTCATCCAATCAGAGCCCTCGGCGGCAATATTTGTTAGCCGATTGACACGAAAAACACAAACTTGGTAGAGGACCTTGAGTACCTGCTTCCTGTAAGGTTTTGTAAAATTGCGTGCAACGGTTTCAGGGGAGAAGTAGAAAATGTATCAGCCAATCAGAGTCCTCGGTCTCCATATTTGTTGACCGATTGGCATGAAAAACACAAACTTGATAAAGGACCTTGAGTACATGCTTCCCGTAAGGTTTTGTAAAATTCCTTGCAACGGTTCCAGCTAGAGGAAAGGTAGAAAATGTGTCAGCCAATCAGAGCCCTCGTTGTCCATATTTGTTGACCGATCGACACGAAAAACACAAACTTGGTAGAGAGTCTTTCAAGAGTACACCTACTAAGGTTTTGTAAAATACTGTGCAATGGTTGCAGAGAAGACTAATCGAAATTGTGTCAGACAATCAGAGCCCCCTGCGGCCATAAAACACAGACCTTGACTATCTGCTTCTTGTAAAGTTTCATGAAATTCTTTGTAGCGGTTACAGGGGAGAAGTCGGAATGCACTCTATCACTATAGCTCAGGTGAGCTAAAAACCAGCATACTCATTACTGGAATAATGTTTGAATGTCTAAATGATCGAAAAAAAAAAAACATGGACAAATATAAGACCCCCATATAAACTTGTATCATTCAGTAATAAATTGATTTCATTCTATAACTTTAGTTTGTATATAGATGTTATATTGTAGATCACAATATATAATCAAAGCATTGAAATGTATTACAATATGTGGCAGTCTTTCTTATATGAGAGAGAGAGAGAGAGAGAGAGAGAGAGAGAGAGAGAGAGAGAGCTGTCTTATTTCGTCTCAGTTAGCCTCGGGGTGATATTTATCTAACAATGTATTCTAAGCTTCAGTAAAATTAGTTTAAGGATAAACTGTAGTCTTACCGCATCTTTCCAACTGGGGCTGCTGCAAAGGGTATTCCCAGGAAAAGGTTTACTTTTGATGTCGCTAACCCTCGAACTGGACCATAAGATGTGTTTACAATTTTGCAGTCACATTTCGTCAATATCAGTATCAGAGGGAGAAGAGAATAAAACATTCTCGTTGTCAAGTACTTATACACTATAATAAACAGGTTCTACTAACATACTTATCTATTGACTTTTGTATGGTATCTATATTATGTAGTTTAGAATCAATGATAAGGAAAGACTCCACGTCCACTAACCGAGTGCACTGTAATAGTGGTGGTTAATACCGTCAGAAATGAGCACTGCGCACTGGGTTATTGCGCATTATACGGGCACTTGACAAGCTGAGAGAAAATGGGAAGGAAAAAGAAGAAGCAGTTGAAACCGTGGTGTTGGTATCCTTTGACAAAATTCCTAAATGTGCTTATTGTAGTAGTGAAACAACAGAAACTTTAACCATTTAGAGAAACATACTTTCTGTTTCGATTAATCTGATCAAAGAGAAAGACAGGGAAGGGGGGGGGGGGGGGGGTCCCACGTCATTCACTCGCGAGTGACTCGGTGCGTTTGATTTGAACCCCCCCCCCCCACGACAATTTGTAATGAAACAAGGAAAAAAAAAAACAATTCATATCATGTCGACTTTAGTGAGGAGTAAACTAAATAATCCAGTCTCTCCGCTGCCGCTAACAGAGACTGAACCCCACTATGTTTGTTACAGAACGAAGTCGGACGAAACTGTTGCCCAACAATTTTTCCTAATAACAGACCTTTAATATTGATTTTCTTGCAGGTGACACTTAAGTAAACATTAAACAAACTATCTATACCCACCTCGAGTTTTTTTCTCGCTTCGTTGTTGCATTTTTGCCAATTTTAACTCCCTACCAAACTAAATAGGCAAGGCAAAATTGGCAAAAATACAATGTTCAACGAAGCAAGAAAAAAACGCGAGGTGGGTAGAGATAGTTAGTTTAATGTTAACTTAAATGTCACCTGCAAAAAAATAAATATTAACGGTCTGTACATGGAAAAATCGTTGGGCAACAGTTTCGTCCGACTTCGTTCTGTAACAACCATAGTGGGGTTCAGTCTCTGTTAGCGGCAGCGGAGAGACTGGATTATTTAGTCTAGGTGAGGAGTTGTTGTCTACTGTCCTGTTTACTAAATCCAGAGCAACCTGTTTTGGCGATTTATTCTGTCGTCTGAAGAATTTTCCTTTTAATTTAAGAGAAGCTGCCTTCAAACCGCTATATGAAAAATAAACTGTCTACAAGAATTTTCCAAGATAATCTGTTAATTTCAAGCCACTGCCATATTGTTCTCCGTGTCAAAAATCAGTTTGGGAAAGCTCAACGTTGTCAAATTCAACAACTCATTGCTGAATTCGGCAACTTTAGGTTGCCGAATTCAGCAACTTTTCACTAAATAATAAATCAGCATTAAAGTAAAAAAATTGGCATGTATATGCTGCCAGTTTCTTTAATAATTCAACATTCTACATGTTTTGGAGCAATGAAGAAAAAAATCTGTAGCGGAATTAAAAAGTTGCCCATTACACCCAGTGTTAAATGGGACGCTAAATCTGTATTTTCAGTCTTATTTTTTTGCTGTAGGGTTGCCAAATTTGGCAATATGTTGCCACATTTGACAACGTTGCCAAATTTTGAGTTTTTCTGAACTGTAATAGTAAACAGTGATGTCACAGTGTCAGACGTCACATTTTCAGTGGTTTTACTATAGAAAATCCCGGTAGACTTTTATTTTCCGTCATATTTCTAACGTAATCGAGGTGCAGCCAAAACAATGGTATTTTCCGTTATGACTAAAGGAGTACTTAAAAATTGACATCTTTTTGGAATATGACAATATGAAATTTTAGAGAAAACCGGGAAAACAGGGTGCCCTGGATTTAGTGAACAGGACAGTAGTCGATTCGTAACCTGAGCTTGTCACCCAAACTAAATGATAAAGTACAAGAAATCTATTCTAAAATAATGTAACAGGACCAGGTTAGAGGGGGGGGGGGGCATCTGTCTTCAGGTCTGAAGGATTTCTATACTGTAGTCAACACCTTACATGACAGACTAACATGAAAAAAGACTAGGAAAACGGATATACATTTAGATACATTAATAAAAAAAATATAATTCAGTCAAATACAACAGAAAGCGTACATAAGTAAAAGGAATATTTAGTCTAAGTCCGAATATCTACCCCCTGCCCATAGTTATCAGAACCCAACCTAAGCCATGGCTAGAGAGCAGTGTTCTCCCCAGAAATTTCAGATAGCATGGTGCTAAGTCTTCGTGGTGCACCTTGCGATGGGATGCCTCATTGCGCGTTGAATATCATTGCATACTGTTTCATGTGTTGCTGCTTCATTACTAAACTGTTCAAAATTATTTTGATAATGAAATAAATGTGTTAATAATACTACATTCTTAACTACATGCCAATTATCATTAAATTTTAGACAGTGAGATCATTGGTGTTCTATTTGTAAAGAGAGATTCATGACAGTTTTAAGACTCCATTATTTATGGGCCTTTTGAGAGAATTATTTTGAGACTGTCTCATGACCATAACTCCAGGTAGCTTAGTTTAAGAATTTGGCATATTACACTGATTTGGAAGGAAATTCTGTGAATGGGCCATTTTCCATGGTTTTCCAAAATATCAATGGGCCATTTCTTCAAAAAAGTACTAAGTTTTCAATGGGCCATTTTGCAAAATGGGACTATGGTGCATGTCCTCTGTCCTTCCTAATCACTGATATCAGTGAATCTAAGTGTGTTATGGAAAGGGTGTCTAACCTTGAGTTCTGAATTTTTGGTTTAGGGAAAGGGCAGGTTTCACCTTTTAAAAAAGGTTGAAAATTATCTTTATACAAATTCCTACTTGAAAAATTGGGTCCAAATATGGAAATATTTACTCCCCCCCCCTCCTTATTAGCCATTGCAATATTGTTTGTGGTAATCTCTGGCAAAGAAAGCTGACAATTGTTCTACTTTGCCCCCCCCCCCCCCCCCCCCCAAGAAATCAAGATCTAATTTATAAATATGTCCATTGTATATCGCGCTCAGACTCATCAATAAAACGATGGTCCGTGCACCATGTTGTGTTTTGATGATTAATCTCATCAATCCGTCTAAACTTCTTATTGACTAGATTCAAGCGTATTTCAAAAAAAAAAATTACGGACGTACCGACTCGTTATTTATTCAAAGTAAAATGATTTTGCGAGAGCGAGATAACCTCTTTCTTATCTTGTAAAAGCGGCAATTATTTTGTATGACAAAACGGCGAGGTCGGGTAAATCATGGTAATATGTCGAACTTTAAGACGCAACGGATTAAAAACATATTTTAATGACATCTGATATAGCGTATTTCTATTTCCAATTTACCGTTACCGGTACGCTGTAATTATATGACACGTGCCGGTCAACACGATCTAGCGATTATACATGTAGATGAGAACGTTTTCTTGAACAAAGCTATCGAATGTATAGAATGGTCGTCTTTTGTTGGTCACTCTATAGACATTGACAACGCAGTTATTTTAAATGTCCGATAGACTGACGCGCGCCGTAGAAGCCAGACACGTTCTCAGGTAAATAAAGCTTGCGGGGGGCTACAAGGCATTTAACACCTCGGGTTGTATACAGCCGGGGCTAATTAACCGGGAATGCGGCGGTTAAATCAATCAATTAACGCAAAGGGGTACACAAAATAGTTAATACACGAATTTTTAGGGGAAAAATATAGCATGGCGGCCGTAAAATATAGCGTGGTGCCTATTCCGATAGCGTGGCGGTAAATCTCGATAGCGTGGCGGGGCCGCCACGCTAAAACGGCCTAGGGAGAACACTGAGAGAGAGAGAAAGAGGGAGAGCTGATTGCCTTCGGCAACATGGGTAGCTCTGTGGCCAACAAGCTCAATGTCACGCCTTATATACTCTACAGATCACCTGACAATCTAAATATAGCACCGTGAAGACCCTTTAAATCCTTGTATCGAGAGATATATATGTTAAATCTGAGCTCAGGTAAATTATTATACAGGCAGATCAATGAAAAGGGGGTACTTTACAATAAAATAGGGGTATCAAAATAGCTTAACATAATGTGTTCCCGTCACCAGTCAGGGGTGCTACTTCAACAAGTAATTAAAAAAAAATTACCTTTACAAGTAACTTTCTAATTGCAACACATTACTTATACAAGTAATACACATGAAAAGTAAGGCAATGGATGGTTTGTAATGATTGTACATGTAGCATACACATTTAAAGTTCTCAAGCTTTTATTTGTTATAAGGGCTACTCATATCAGTAATAATTGCTTCAGTAACAGAAATATCAAGGTAAAACCATTCCCTTAAAATTACTTGTTTAAGTAATATTTATTGAAAGGGGCTTATCTTTAAATGAAAGGAGTAAAGCTTTAAGCAATTATCGTAAATTACATTTAAATTTTATTTTGAAAAGGAAAGTCTGAATTTACAGGAAAAATTATTGCTATTGGGATGAAAATTCTGTTTAAAAATCTACAAGGTTACAAACTTGCACAAATTTGCTACTTTTTAAGTGAAATTCGGCTACAATTTCGGCTATCTTTCTTAACTCAAACAGTTTCTTCTGAGAAAGTTATTTCCTTTTGAAAATAATGGAAGTGCTCTTGCCTTCTACTGCTGTATTTTCGTACTTGCCATAGGAAATAAGACAGTATTTAACTTTTTATGTGAAGTCATGGGTATATTTGATATCAGTCAGATAATTACTTGCAGAAGTAATTTTTTAATTACTTGTTGAAGTAGCACCCCTGACTGGTCACACAAAGAATAAAATGTCATGATTTTCCGATTTCTAAAATTAGCTTTGCGGATGATCTAATGCCAGTAATGGTAACCATACATATGTATAATGTAAATCAGTCTTTCCCAAAACTCACTAGCCTGATGCCTGAGGCTACCAAAAATTTTGCTGGACTAGTCACTAGTAGAAACTCTTTAAGAAACTATACAAAAACCTACCGGTAGTAAGATTTATCTTCAGGCTAGTGGCTGAAAAAGTCTTCGGAAAGACTGGTAAAAGGTATAAGACTTATTATAATACACTAAATGACTTTGCTCAAAATTCTCGGTCCTGACTACAGTATACAGCGCAAAATTCCAAATGGGCATCACAATTTACATGTATCGTAAATGCACTTGCTACATGTTGAAGCATAGTAACAACTATCATACAACCATTCAGACACTTTCTCTGTAATTATAGATTAATTTGAGCACTGTACAGGTAGGTCCTGTTCCCAAAAGAAAGAATTTAAAGATCTATGTTTTCTGTTTGCAATTTGATAGCAGATAAAAGGGTCCACATCTTAAATGGTTAGGAAATGAAAATAAAAAAAAATGCCAAAAGTTCACTGAAAGAAGCATTGAAGAACTGCCTCCTTCATGTACATTCATCTCCTCCACAATGCTTTGATGGTTATTTGATGGTGATGTCTTATCATTAAAATAATGGATAAATTCAGCTGTGTTGTCAGGCATTTGGCTATCCCTCAATTGGTTCAGTTTGGTGGTTACCATTATCATTCAATCAACATAGATTTCAATCCCATCTAAAATTTAGTCAGACCAGATATAGTATATACTCAGACAACAAGAGAAGAATTCTTAATGAGCTTGTTATGTTATAGTACATTTACATGTATTTAGAACTAAATGTACATTGTATTGTGCAAACAACATCAATCAGTAACAAGTGTCATTAATTTTGATAAATTTATAATGTTCAAATTAGGGGTGTAACAATATAATAATATATATCGATATATATATTGTGATATTTAATAAATTTGTATCGTATCACGACATGAAATGTGTATCACAATATATCGCACCCTTGTAGATCATTTAGATAAATCATTGAATCACTTTGATTTTAATCAGGTTTATTGAAACAAGAAACCCATGGTCCACATCGCTCACAACTGAAATGAATTGACAAAAGCAATCAAAAGGATTCAATGATTTGGGTATATTTCTTTCAAGCAAATGACATTGACATAATGACAATGTGAAATTCAATCGGAAAATATGAACAGTATGGACAAACATACAAAGAGGAACCTGATTTTACATCAAAAGTGATTAAAATGAAAAGAAACAATATATTGCAAATTGCAATACAGCTAATAAAATATTGCAATATATCTCGATTCTCTTTTGGCATATCGTTTCACCCCTAGTACAAATGTACATGTAGTTCCTTAACTATTGAAAAGGTATTGTAACAGAGAATTTGATGATGAGAAAATTCTTATACAGCACCAGAAAGCCAAACATTTTAAATGTCACATATGTCACAGGAAGTTATATACAGGACCTGGTCTTTCTATTCACTGTATGCAGGTATGTATTTACATATATGTACATGTATTGCAACATGATGTTCATTATTAATGTTAATTCATGATGTAGTTATATTTTAGCCTATGGTAAAGTAATATATGTTATATTGATGTCTTCGTCATACACACGTTAATTTCTAGCTCACCTCCATGAACTTAAGATGAGCTTTTGCTATACCCCCTGTGTCTGTGTCAGCATCCGCATCCTGTTAAAAGTTTTTGAGGTAGCTCAGTATCTGACAAAGAACTGATGCTACGGTACACTGACCAAACTTGCACAGGTGATTCATCTTGGGATGCTGAGGTGAACCCATGCATCAGAAGCAGCATCTGACCTACATTTTCCGGTTTGGTGACTTGCATCTTTTTCGACTCGAATGATTTTGACTTTAAAGGCAATATTGAGTAAAGTTTCAGTGCTACATGTACCAAATTTTATAGTGGATGTATCTTTGATCAAACTTTCGTAAAATGACCTTGATCTATTTTTTCCCCTTGAGTGATTTTGCCTTTAAAAGCCAATATTGAGCAAAGTATATATAAGTGTTGCATTGACCAAACTTGTATATTGGATGTACATGTATCTTTGATCAAACTTTCATAAAATAACCTTGACCTACTTTTTCTGCTTGAGTGATTTTGCCTTTAAGAGGCCAATATTGAGTCAAGTACCGTATAAGTGCTACATGTACCAAACTTGCACATGGGATGTATGTCTGATCAAAATTTCATAGAATGCCTTGACCTACCTTTTTCCCACATGAGTGATTGTACTTTTTAAAGCCAATATATATGTACTTAGAAATACATTGTGTATGTTTAAATTGAATTTTGCTGCCACGAGATAAGCTTCGTAATCTGTGATTACCTATATTATGCTGATGTTACCTGTTCAGTATTTACCAGACATGGTCTTGTGTAGGCATTGTTTCAAAAGATGAGAACCTATTGAGTTGACTCTAAGAAGATACGTGATTTATGGTATGAAGAATTTGAGGATCTGTATTACATGTACTACTGCAGATTACACTTGTACATGTATTGGCTAGTTGATCAATTATCATCAATATATTGTTTTGCTAGGTTCACAAAGAGAAGATTGACAAGATACCAAATGCATTGCCCGGTCGACAGAATACAGAAATTGAGATATATGGAATGGAAGGTATACCAGACGAAGATATAAAGGCACACGAAAAACAAAAACAAGGTCAACCAGGGTCTGGAGGTAAGTCTGAAGAACCATTTTATGTACATTGTAACATTGATAAAAAAATGCTAAATAGAATTTGAACTCACATTTGTTTTATTTGAACAATTATGGCACATGTATTTATTTTACCTTTAATACTTATTTTTAGAGCCACCAACAAAGAGGAGTCGAGATGATGATGACAGTAATGATGGGATGCCACCAGGTCCGAGCGCCACAAGCGGTCCTCCTGGGGGACCACCAAACATGGGCGGTCCTCCGTTTGGGATGAACAGAATGCCAGGGCCAGGGATGGGACCTCCAGGTGGTATGCCCTATGGAATGCCTCCTGGAGGGCCAGGGCCAATGCCACCTATGGGTCCAGGACCTATGGGGCCAGGGCCTATGATGGGAGGACCCATGGGACCGATGGGTCCTATGGGCCCAATGCCTCCAATGGGTATGTATATATACTATAATTACAGAAATTAGCCTTGCAATTATAACCAAAAAAAAAAGGACTGCAAAAAGATAAAGGTGAGAATAGGAGGTCTTTATTACAGTACAGATATTATAACATGTAACTTGTAATCTCTCAAATCAAAATTGAGGATTCTTTTATGAGAACTTAGATTCAGTCTTTCATTCTATACCATATCTCAGATTATTGCAAAATCTTGTAAACATACTGGTAAAGTCTTATAACCATGAAGTTTTTATTAATATTTTTGTTTTGATTGTAATAATTGTATTTAATTATTTATTTTTAGGGCCAATGGGACCAATGGGGTAAGATTTAAGTTTTGTACTCATATTACCAATACCATATTACTTCATGAATAATAATACTGTAAATGTACAAACTAATTTGTATACAGAGCAGAAAATGTATTGTGTATTTTGATGAGAGATTCAATTATTATAGATTCTGTTCTGTAGAACAAGTTTTATACTGTATGAACAATTTTTCAAATATATGTATAAATTAATTCACTATGGAAAAGTGTTCTGGGCATGGATTCAGACTGTTTGAATTATATATTGCATATACATAACTTTATCTTAAAAAAATAACATATTAAGTCCTCATGTAACCATGGTCATGGGTAACCTACTTTTGACTGAATTATGCTCGTAAAAGACAAAAAAAAAAAATGCATGTAACTTGGTTATATATTATTGACCTGTAATATAATTAATTAGGCATCATTTCTGAAAATTTTACATTCTTAGTAAATGGTAATATTAAAATTTTCTCATTTTCTCAAACTACGAGTCAAAGTCAAAATATAGGTTGCCTTGTAGAGATGTGATAAGTGAAACCTCTTTTTATCAACAGAATGCCCCCAGGAGGTCCAGGAATGCCAATGCCTCCCCGACAGAACTTCATGAATCAAGGACCTGGAGGTCCCCCTAACTCCATGAACCAAAATATGGGTGGTATGAACCCATCACAGAGTGCACCATCTAAACCATTATTTCCATCAGCCAGTGTAAGCAAAGTTTGTATTCAAGTGTATTTGTATTATGCTCATGTAAAGAAATAAGCTTATGAGCATTTCTTAATTCACAGTATTAGCATATGGGTATGTAAAATTCTCTTTGAATTTTCTTCCGTTTTGAGTTTTGAGGAATTAACCTGTATGAAGTCCAAGTATTTGCATTTTCTACTTCAACATAAGTTGGACTTTTCTAAGTGCATGTACATATATTAAAGTTGCTTTTGAATTACAAGTGCTATAGTTAATAACAAGGGGGTTGATTTTACATGCAAGACAGATCATATACATGTACATCTGTTTTTATAAAGGATTTCAAATATTATAAGGAGGGATTGGCTGATACATGTACATAACCCTGTTTTGATGTTTTTCAGTCAACAATATCATCAAGTCCTAGTAGTTCAGGTGGCAGCTTTAAACCAAACATGATGTCATCATCAGGAATGAAGCCAACGTTTCCAGCAGGTGTCGCTAGTATGTCATCACCAGCTACGGTTTCTGCGAGTGCCACGATAACAGGTGCACCTCAGATAAAGAAACCCGAGTCCAGCTCAGGTTTGACCTCAAAACTCATACACCCAGAGGAAGATATCTCACTAGTAAGTTACAATTTAAGGTTTTTATGTAGAAAATGAGCAAATCTGTCAGAATTGAGGTACGTCTGAGAAATGTAGTTCATGGATAGCAATTGTTTGAGATTCCTGTTAATAATGATTTTCTAGTATTAAAAACACTTGAATATTATTGTACTTGTAAAATTTCAAGATGTTGAGTATTTTTGACTAAAAGTTTTATCATCTTCTTGTTTGTAATTCCATATTTACACAAAGTACATGTAAGCTATGAGGTGTATACGTACATATACATGTATTGAATATGGTCTTGTTGATCATAGAAATATCTCTAATATTTCTAATTGATGTTTTCATCATTGAAATATATTGAAGTTGTGAGATAATTTACAGGAGGAGAAGCGAGCAGGTCTCCCTCGGTACAGAGCGGGTAATATGCCACCTATGCAACCTCCAATCATGCCTCCTGTATCCAGTAAGAATACTTACTCCCAATTTTCTATTGAATATGAAACTGTGAATTTTTTGTTTGAATTTCTATTAAAATAAAGATTTGATGTTGTAGATCCTATGTTAATATAAAGTTGCGATAGTTATATGTATTTGAAGTTCATACCATAAATGCACTTCTATATACAGGTATAAAAGATACGTTTAAAATTTAGGTAACCGCTGGTTCACTTTGCAGATTAGAAAAGCCGCAGCGGTGTGTTTTTCTATATAGCTAATATATTGTGACGTAACAATGTTTTCATACGAAAAAGTAACACATTTCATTTGAATAGTTGTAATTTTTGTAATTACATTGGCTGTGCACATATATATATATATAAATTTCAGCAATGATGGGTAGTATGCAAAGTAACAACATGAATATGGGAGGAGGGCCGGGGATGTACAATAACGGGCCATACCAGGGGGGATATGGCAGACCAGTACAACAAAGCAGTCGCTACTGATCATGTGGAAGTGATTAAAGCAAGGTGGTCAATTATCATGTGACATGAGCTCCACACTTACCCTTTACAGTGGACTTGAACAGTTAAGTGTTGGTTCTCACTCATGCTTCTATCTGCATGAAAAAAGACACATTTATGTGCTAGAGATTTTATATTGAATAATGAATTTTTTATGTGTAGTTGATTTTATGAAACGTGGGTTATCATTGACTCCTTGATATTTTAGCAAGGTAAGAAAATATGTTTTTGTTATTTCGACAAAAAATAATGAGTGCAATTCAGCCCAAACATTGTCATGGTAAGTCTCAAAGGTATTATTTGTATATTTAAGTGATTTTAATGTTCATATTTAAAATAAAAAATGATGAATCATTACAATGTTGTTTGCCTTTAGCACAAGTATTTAGTGAATAATTGCCTCACAGCTTCTTGACATATCCCTAATGACAATGCCGGTAGGTGTAGTAGACTTTATAGAAGTTTCAGAGATAACAGTTTTTGCACTTTCGAAAAACAGCATCAACAGGCTCAAGGTCAAAGGCAAGTGTGTCACAGTGGAAGGCTCACTGTTGGGCATTTTGCCCCCAACTAAAGTTGGCGACAATCTAATTACATTGCTTGATATTCACAAAAATAACATCTGAAGTACATGTGATATAAAAAAGATAAAACCTACATTAATCACAGTAATAATTTACGCATGGTTTTGCAAAAAAAATGTACTTTTCCACTAGATGTTTCAAAATTTCTAAGCTCAGTCTATTGCCAATATACTACATGTCTCTGCTACTTTAAAACAAAAACAATGAATTTGTTGTATATTTCAATACAGGTAGAATAATAAAAGTCAGTCAAGCAAACATAGTAAGACCTGTTGTATCAAGTTTGGGTGAGTACCCTCGCTGGTAGGTACCCTGTATTAATGAGGGTCACAGCAGGGTTCTTATCTTGCTGTTGGGCATTTTGCCCCCAACAATTGTTGGCGACATTGTTCTCTCTACTTCTTTATGACATGTTAGTTTCAGTATGGATATTATAAATATTTGAAATACCAGAATGGTTTTAAACTTGTAGGAAGTACATCCAACTTAAAGTTAATTTTGACATCTTAAAAATGAGCTATTCTAAGTTTTCTGAAAAGTTTACATTTGCTGTCACAGGTGGAGCTTGGTTTATAGGAAGACAAATTTGTGTATTTTAATTTTTTTTCAAGTATTTGTTGACCTGGAATCAATAAGAAATATAGAGTACAGTTTAATTAAAATGAAGAAACATTAGATATGAAGCTTAACAAAACTTTCACATTATAGTTTCAAGTGTAACCAAGATTTAATTAGGTGAGTTCTACTTCATTTAGAATTTAAATTGAGGTCGCAGCAAGACCTTTTCTCTTGCTGTTGGGCAAACAGCCCCCAACTAAGTTGGCGACATTCTGCTTTATTCATGGAATTATGTATATTTGGTCACAGTCATATGGGCTGTTAGGCTTTAAGCCTCCAACAATAAGTTGGTGACCATCGTGTTTATATGTTGAGATATCTCTTCTAGCAAGGAGAGAAGGAGTCCAGTTTCTGCCATCAGGGAATAGACAAGAAAAAAGAGAGAAATTAAACCTGAATTTCAATTAACTAAGTTGATATGAAGACTTGTGAAAACATTATGAATGGCCATCTATAGAAAAAAATGTCTAAAATAACTTCGTTTACTTATGAACTTTGTTAATGTTTTGTAAAGAGATATTTTCGTAACATATGCTGTTTAAATCGCTATTGTTTTGAATTGAATGACTGATACATGCATACTGATGAATATATGTGCATTTATGTGCTTAAGTTTGCAATTAATTTAATCAATAAAATCCATGGAATAATCTCGTTTTTGTATACTGAAGCAGTCTTCTACAACATTTTATGGTAATCTGCCTCTTGTCAACAAAGTACAAACATGCATCCTAATTACTTGTGAAACTGTTACTGAGGTATTCTCAAAGAGAGACCATACAAAAGGTTCCATCTTGTTTTTTCACAATGACAATGTCAAGATATATCGGTTCTACATGTATCAATCCAAAAGATTGTCTTTTACATAGATGAAAGTTGACTTACAGTGTGCACATGATGTAAGGATGACTCCTATAAATTTGGAGTTCATGGATCAAAACTCAGCATACATGTATATCGAAGAACTTGTTCACCTACTTTGATGATACTTTACACATAGTTTGCCTAAGGACTAGGCAAGACCCTTGCCGATTTTATTAAGAAGTCAAGGTCATTCAGGAATGCATGTAAATGAACAAGTACAAAAAGGATTTACATGTAGCAGCCCAGCTCTTGAATCTGCCACTTGGTTTTACATTGAGAAACCTTTGGATTTGCTGTACCTTGGAAAATGGGCTGTTGTGACACTGTTGCTATGGGAACTCATTCAGCTGTAGAATTTTTCTAGTCTTGATTCACATATTGTTTAAGAGATATTGCTATGACCCTAACAATGGGTTTGAGGGGATACATTGATTTCAATATATCTGTCTGCAAACAAGTTTTGTTTCCTCACCATAACTTGAGTAATTCTTTCACAGCAGTTATTTTGCTCATACATGTAAATGAACAATTCATATGACCAAAGGATGAACATATTTGATTTTTGGACCAAAGGTCAAGGTCAGACTTAGCATTATATCAGAACAGTATGTAACGACATTCCCACACCAAAGAATCCCTCTCAGTAAAACTTATATTGGCAAACAGTTGTACATTGTACAGCATTTAAACACTAGGGCAAATTTTGACATCTATAGAGGTGAAAGGTTTGAAAATGGATTTCCAATGTTTAAAGGAAAATTCTTGTTGATTTTGTAATCTAAGGTCAAACTTTGCACATATGGAAAAGATGTTTTTGAACCATGAAACAAGGAATCCTTCTACATTGATTAAACTTCACAGATTTTCAGGTTGATCACAAACATGGTACATAGGAAAAAACTTCAAATTCCTTGAAAACTGGATTTCCACACCAAAATTTGTTATAAGAAATGAAAAAATGTAGTTCAGATTTTGCTTTGTCCATCAAACTAAGTTTCCAGATGATAACTCAACTGTTTCACATACATGTATTACAAATGTATATGTATAGGGAAGACGCCATTAATTATGGGTCAAGAGATCAAAGGTCAAATGAAATCTATAAGATTAAAAGCATGATCCTAATTTGGTTATACATGTACATGCAGGTTAACTCATCAAGAGGGGGAAGGTGCCTATTGATTTTTGGGTCAATAGGTGAAAGATTAAGGTCATAATTGGAAACCAGAATTTTGATGAGACTGAAGCTCTCCTGGTTGTTGGGTAAACTTCCTCAAAGTGATGGTCATTTTTCTGAGACCCTCTACTTTTTGAAGGTATTCACAGGATAATAGATTTGTATAGGTGATAATGACCATACCTGGGAGTTAACGGGATATCACATGCGTTTCAGTAGCCTCCCTTAGACGAGAATTTTTAAGAAATCACGCTGAAGATTTCCGATTTTCGTAACTTAAAATGCCTTGATGTTCTGGTTTTGTAATAATCGCTTAATCGGGATGTCGAACCAATAGCTCAGAGGTAGAACTCTTGCCCGCCATGCGGGAAAACCGTGGTTCGAGCCTGAGCGCAGGGCTAATATCAGAGTGTTATTCGTATGTATATACAAATGGGTTTTTTTTTCTTTGCGAAGTAATGGTAAGCCTACAGTGATCAACAATAGTCAAATTTTTGCTGAAATTGGGCTTATTTGAAAATGTTGTTAAGACTTTTTTACCTACATACATACTGTATGTCGTATCTAAGTCAGGTGTCAGTAAAGTGTTTGAATGTAGAGAAACTTATAATATAGTTGCCCATATGGCAATATCATTACACATGTGCACATACTGTCGTGTTATCACACAAAATCTGCATTCGGCTCTATTTATTTACATATTGAAATCTTTGTGAGTGAAGGAACACTGCTGTGATATTTCAAAAAAGTTGGTAATATAAATTAGTATGCTTTTGTATTTGGTCACATAGTAAAGAAAGATAACTCGAATTGCACTTTTAATTTTTTACACGATAATTTACACATTCAGTCAGATTTTGCAACATATGACGTGGTCATTGAATGATTCCTTTCTATAAGAATTTGCACAATATGATAAGGGAATCATATGTGAAGTTTCATTTGAAAATCTTGGGCTGAAAAAAAAATTTAGCCAAGAAATGAGCATTTCCATTACAATCAATGGATGGCTAAAAAGTCTGATCAGTTTCAAAATCTCAAAATTTTGGATGGTGACCTCCTAATATTGTCCCTTACATTAGAAAATCAGAATTATGCTTTTTTTCTGAAAATAAGTGTTGTATAACATGCAACGTGTAATATCACCTTAAGGACTCGAACAAAAACTGGTGGAAAAGAAGACCATAGACTGATTACCGTATAATGCAATATTAATTATTTCTCTATCAGGTTTACTTTCTATGAATTGGTGTTCACAAGATTACATAGAGTTCTATATAGGAGAAAATGACTACACCCATTTACCATGACCCTGAGGGGACTGGGGCTCATACAAAATATCTGATGGACAACTAGACCACAGACTGATTATAATGCAAAATTAAGTCCTCACTATGATTCAGAGGACTTGTATTCACAAGAAATGTTTAACAGACGGACGGGCAATAGCATGAAATTGAAAATACATGTACAATATTTGTTTCCAGATGTTTCACAAGTACTTTCTCTATTTTTATTCACCCTTTAATATTGTTAATGTCTCATTGTATTTTATGGTTTATTTTTTCCAGGACATTGACTTTACCCTTTCCATGGGTTACGTAGTATTTCACAGAACTGTGTTTTTTCATGTCCTTTTAGCATGTCATATCTAGAAGGTCAAGGTAGAGATACATGTTTGATGAACCTTTGTCAAAGCCATACCTTCTGCGAGATCAAGAAACTGTCCTATTCCTGCTGTTTCATAACCTCCCAAAACAATGTTAGGACAATAGAATAGGGGAAAAGCCATGGGAATCACATTTAAACATAGTAAATTATGCAATAATATTGCACAAAATAGCTGCCCATGGCTCAATGGTGTTTCATATTGCCAGGTGTACAAGAGTGTCATGGCATTGTCAGGAAGGGCATATTCATCAAGGTGCAGAGTTTATTAATGAGAGAACAAGAACAGTAAAATGTTTATGCAATAAATATTTCAATCTATCATTCAAAGATGAGTTGACAGGCCCTAAAGGTGATCCAATGCATTACTTATTATCTTTTGATCTCAATATAATTTTGCTGCCAAAATGTGCATTTGTTGCATAAAGAAAGGTCTGGGTATTCTAGATACACTGAGGTTGGTTGCTTCATTTTCATGGTGGTCTACTCTCTTGTGCCTTTGTATGCAATATCAAAACAATATGTTGGGCGTTTGTCACAAAAATCCCATAAATAAACCCAATATTAAAAATTTCTTAAAGATTCTTTTGTAAGAATACATTGTGTGAAAAATGAAAGTCCTATCACTTACCATTGGAAAATATGCTCAAGAATTTTTTTTTTACTACAGCCATCTTATGCGAGTGTAGTTTGGCTAAGTCAAGCAAGGTCAAACCTTGATAACAAAAGAGAGGTCTTGTCACAAGAAATATAATATGAAATACAGAAGCCCTAGCTATCACTTACTGTTCAAAATTTTGCACAAGGTTGAAGTTTTGGACAGACAAAAAGACGGGACAAAAACGATATGCCCTTGATCTTCAATATGACAGCATATAAATAAATCATGAAAACAATGTTACATGTACATCTTAATTTATTTTCAAAACAGTTTAGTAACAGTGTTTCTCTTTAACTAGACATGATTCCACTGATGATAACAAACAAATATGATGGGGGAACAAAAATAACAATTTTCACTAGCAGAGACTGTTAAAATAACAAACAAATATGATACTAGCAGAGACCGTTAAAAATCACAATTCCAGAGGCCAACTGTAAGATTTCAGTTATCTGGGAAGCGGAATTGACCACTTTATAGCAGAGAAAATCACTGTCTGCTTCAAAGTCAAAATACATACTACATGTTTCTTTTTCAAATTCAAGAATATCATTTAGATTTGTCAGTATCTTCCATAAAAAGAAATCACTAACTACATCTTTCTCATACACATTGGTATCAACAGAAAAACAAATCTATAGAAGTCCATGAAAAAATTAACAGCAATGTTTGTGAAGAGTTACTACCATATACAATGTACACAGTTTGATTATATTACATTCATACAAGTTCAACAGAAATATGTTTTGATGAACCAAAGCTAGCTACTAAAAAGTTATGAGCTAAAGCTGTACATTAAACATGTTGCATACAATGATATAAGAATTAACATTCATATGTACTCGATGGGGGGGGGGGACCTCAGACCACAGAGATAAAATAATTGTCATGAAACTATTTTGAACAAAAATGCATGTAGTTACATAAACTATGGAAACAAAGAAAGGAAAAATTATTACATCAAATACATTCATAAATTTAAGACATTTAAAAAAAGAAATCCCAGTTCTACACTTATACTTTTCTAATAAATATACGTTGTAATTTTTTGTTAAAATACATGTATGAACAATAGAATGAATTTTATCCAATTGAATCTTGCTAAATTCTATATGCACTGTTAAATATTTGTTTCTAAAGTACAGACAATGAGTTCCGCATGAATATAAATAAAAGTACATTCATGATTAATGGATTTATAAAGTTTGATGAGCTACATAGAAAATCATAAATAAATGCTGCTGAACAAAGATGAAGAGTTTACTAGCCACGTCCGCCCCTAAAACCCCCTCCACCCCTACCTCCTCTGAATCCTCCACCTCTTCCTCCACCCCTGAATCCTCCCCCTCCTCTACCCCCTCCCCCACCTCTACCCCCTCCCCCACCTCTGAATCCACCACCGCCTCCACGGCCAAATCCACCTCCTCCCCCTCGACCAAATCCACCTCCTCGACCTCCTCTTCCACCTGTGAAATAAATAAATTGTACAGCTGACGGCATCAACATATTTTAAATAGCTTCAGATAAGAATAATTTCATCAATTATCCATATCAAACCTGTTAGATAAGTTTATAATCAGTGACTACTATAAAATAGTATAATCATAACTTATTTGAGCCCCTTTTGAATAGATGCACCTTTTCTTTGTTACACTTGTGCAGTTAATGCTCAATTTGAATAAAAGCGTGCCTTTTAAAGTCAAAGTTGAGGTAACATGGTGAAATTGAAATTCTATGAAAATCAATGGGTTACTGACAGAGAAATTTGATTTAGAACATTACAATCTCTGATAATACAAGAATATGAGAGGAATGTCTTATAATTGAAGATGGCCATCATTCCATCATGTTACTTGTCAATAAGAAGACCATGTCAAAGTCTATAGTAAAAGATTATTTATTATGTCTTGCAATCGTACCTCCTCTTCCGCCTCCACCCCTAGTCTTCCCAGCAGCACCTTTCTGTCCAGGGGGCTTAGGCAAAAACCTTTGGAGAGGTAAGAGTTTGTATGGATCTATGAAGAACTGAAAAAAGGATAGGTATATATAAATCTGTCAAATGGAAAAAAAAATTTGAATACAAGTATACTATACAAGTCTCGCGTTATAAGACATACAAAGTATTTCATCTTGTCGGAGTTGTTTAACTGTGCAAACTTAAATCTGTCAGTGTCCATATTCATATTTTCATAAACAGTGCGGGTGTATTTTTTCTTAGATACTTAATAACCAGTCAGGCATAACAAATTATAGAACTGAAAGGATACTGTAAATGAAAATATCTCTTGATCGTCCACTCCAATGCTTTAACTTTTCATATATGTGTCACTGTATTAGGCATGAAGACATCAATTATCCAATCTCCTACGCATGCGTCCGATTTCAGTTCCGCTTTTCTTCACTTTGAAATCTACCTCTGCTGTCATCGCCTATTGTTTGTCTGCAAGATTCTTGCAGATTGGAACTGGGGCTTCGTATTTGTAAATAAAATATTGCAAGTATATACCACTAAGTATAACTACATTTATGAGGTATATAATGTGCAAGCATTGCCTTTGTTTCAGTGCAATACGATGCAGTATCAGGGATTCTTTCTTCATTCGTACAATGCCAACACGATCAGTTGAGCGAGAAGTCTCCAATAAAAATACAAATTCTGGCCATAAATCGAAACCTACCGTCTTTAGACACGAGTCTTGTAAATTTTCCTGCATCAAGATAAGAATCGTTTCCTTCATCGCCTATTTACTCGCCCCTAAACACTCAAATATGCGCCTCTACCTTTGAACCTTTTGCAATGTTTACGTCAGAAGTCCAAATGACGTCACTGTGACCACATGCCGTACCTGCGATGCCTCTCGGGTTTTATCATTGCGTGAAATGGCGTAGGAAAATAGCGATGATGGCAAGGTTATATTGCAAGCCCGTGCCGCCTATGACCTCGTTGCAAGTTGATCAATTATCCTGTCATATCCATCTATGTCCAAGGTCATCTGATTCTTAAAAATTATGGCAAGTGATCTCAAAATTATTTCAAGTTACAAGCCTCTATTTTACCTTTGTTTTCTTTGAAAATGACTTTGCCTTTACATCATCTGATAATTTGACTGAAAAATACTTCCAATGTCAAGGATAAATATATATGTAATAATTATTTTACAAAATACAAATGATACTGATCTCTGAAATTGTACATTTCTGCAGGCTTTTCCTAAAATAGGAATAACTGTGACATCAATTTAGTTGATGGAGATATCAATACCAAAACAAGTGAAAACTGCATCAAGTGCATATTCAGGGTGGCCACAGATTTTGAGAAATGATATTCCCTGAAATCCATGATTTTCCCTAACTTACATGTACATAAGATTTTCCCCGTCAAAAAGTGCACAAAAAAACCCCAGTAATAATTCACTCTGTTTTTGTTCATATACTGTATATTAGTACAGTTACCTAAACTTACTTAATTCTAGGAAATGAACTCTGTGTTCAAATATTTCCTTTATCCAATGACTCGGATAACATATGATAATTTCAGTGAACATAAAAACATATAATCTATTGGTGAGCATATTTTGAGAAATTGTAGATACAGAGAAACTGAAAGTATTTTATGTAAACCATTTCCGCAAGGTATTCATATGCAAACTGACAATCCAAACATATTTAACTAGCAAGCAAAGCAAGCCAGACTTTATTTTTAAGACAATACATCCATGTCTTAACTTCATGCACACTTATTGTTCAAGTAACTTTAATGTCTCAATGTCTTTTTATCATTTTTTTTCAGTTTTATTTGAGCAAGAAATCTCTAAAATGAGACTCAATTAAAGATCCTACCTAGAGATGGGATGGTAGAACAGGTCTAACTTAAGTTTTTAGCTCTACTGGTCATCGACCAGTTGAGCTTATGCGATACCCCGTCGTCCGGCGTCTGTCTCTCCGTCCGTCCGTAAACAATTCTTGTGCTCGCAACTCCTCTGAAACTATAAGAGATAGAAATGTAATTCTTTTTGCATTACACTTGGTCTGTAGTCTAGTTGTGCACCTGACATTTTGTTTGAGCCTCTGACCCCCAGGGTCTTAGAAAAAGGGTGTGGTCATTTTCTCCTATATAAATCTATGTAATCTTGTACTCGCAAATCCTCTGACACTATAAATGATGGAGACTTAATTTTTTTTGCAATATGATGGGTCTGTGGTCTAGTAGTGCACCAAATCATTTTGTTAGAGCCCCTGACCCCCAGGGTCTTAGAAAATGGGTGTGGTCATTTTCTCCTGTATAATTCTATGTAATCTTGTGTTCGCAACTCCTCTGACACTATAAATGATGGAGACTTAATTCTTTTTGCAATGTGGTGGGTCTGTGGTCTAGATGTGCACCTGATATTTTGTTTGAGCCCCTGACCCCCAGGGTTATAGAAAACGGGTGTAGTTATTTTCTAGTATATAGTTGTGCTCTCAACTCAAAGCTATTAATGATGGAAACTTAGTTGTTTATGCAATATAATGGATCTGTAGTCTTATTGTGTTATTGATAGTTCATTTGAGCTAGCAGCCCCTGACCCCTAGGATCTTCGAAAATGGGTATGGCATTATTTTTTGAAATCCTTTATCTCGGATATTAAAAATTATATGAGTGATATTCTAGTTGCAATCTAATGGATTTGTTATTTCGTTGTGCTACTTATAATTTGTTAGAGCGCCTGCTCGCTATGGTCTTTGGTTTAAGATAAAATGGAAATTGTTATTTATGTACATGTATATGTATCTTATTCACTTGTCTATGAGTGAATAAAACAAAACAACCAGGAGAGCAACAGTCTCGTCAGAGACTTCTGGTTACCATGTAGGTATCAAAGAAATCAAATATGTATAGATTGACTTACAATTTTCATAAGTTTGATCCTAATCCAAATGCACTGAATGTTATGTCCAATTCATGAACATTGAGTACCAATTTTTACAAGGAATTAGAGTTCTAGACATGTTTGTGTTGCGGTGTAATTTGTTCAGATTACATGTTTTCAAATCATTGACTATAAATATACAAATTGGTTCAAGAATGCAGTGATTAAGTATAACTTCAACTGGTGGCATTTAAAATTTTTCAAACACTATGGATGAAATTCCCCGATTTCCCCCTGATATTCTTCAAATTTTCTGATTTTTCCCTGCAGGGAATTTTTATTTATCATTCTCCCAATTGTGGCCACCCTGATATTGCACTAGTTTTCCCTTAGTTTTTGGTGCAATATTGCTAATGATTTTCCTATGACATTGCTACTGTCCATCCAGCCTACTTCAGAAATTTAAACAATCTCGCTATCTTTCATGATCATAAAACTTATAGATTAATATCATACAAGAAATTGAGATCCAACATACAATACCAAAATCATTCTAGGACAAAGAAAAAATTTCCAGATCTTTTTTTAATTTCTGAAGTCACATGATTAGACAGTGAGCAGATACCGGTACTAATGATTCTATTGATACAAGTATCATATGAACTTTTAAACAAAACTCCTATTATACAAAGTGTCCTTATTTACATGTGCTATAATGTATATTGGCATAATTGTAAAGGATACAAAATCTCTGATGGATCCAAAAATCTCATCCACTTTTCCGATCTGCTGCTTGTTCTCCAGGAATATTGGAGCATTGAAATGTGGGATTTTTTCATTAGTACATTTACAAACCAGGTCATCTTCACATGGGTGCTCATAGTATCCAAGTTCTGCAAGTATGAAAGTTAGGAGTCATATAGTTGTCTATATATATGTCTTTATGGCAAACAATCATATCAAATAGATCATTCATCAATATGTATAATTTATGTACCTTCATTTAAATTAAAAGTTCCTACATAAATTCATTATACCCTCATAATAATGTTAAAATTTGCATCTCCTGATAAATGAAGGTGTCCTTCATATAAATATTAATATCATTCATCACTCATTTCTTGCAAAGCCTTATCATAAAATGTAACAGGTTCAGGGAACACAATATGCTTATATTCATATCACTGCCAGCAGAAGCAGTATGATGATGGGTCACAAAGATCATGAAGATAAATGAGTATCATTCTACCTCTGGCAAGTTTCCTGCAATCTGATTGGTTGAGAAAAACTGAATATTATGTTACTGAAAGGATATCATTTTGATATCCTGCTTCTGCTGAGACGCTTTACGCTGAGATGCTTTAAAATCTGTTGACGTAATATACACAAACCAAAAGCCATCGACGGGATAAAATTGTTATGCAGTGTTTTACAGGAGGGATACATATATATATTGGGTTGATCAGGGATTAATCTACCTCTGCGTCCTGCGTCTCTGATGCATAAAAATCACCCAGGACCCATTTGATTCCCGATCGTTGAATTCCGACGTACACATTTTCACTTTCATAAAAATGCGTACCCTTTAATTCACGGTTTACATAAAACACTCAAAGTTGAGAAACTGGAAGTGTATTAGCCGTATATCGTGTTTATGTCTCATGTTTTGTCCGTTCTTTTAAATTTTACAGAAGGTTGATCATATCCGTAGCATTGTATGAGAAATTGTTGTGCATGAAAAATTCTCAATATAAAAGTTTTATGCAGTCTGATGCGAGTCTTTTTATCATTCGGATTCAGATGTACATGTTGTATACAACATATTTATGAAAAATTCTTCCATGGTAAACTTTGTAGGATAATAAGTATCAATCAATTCAAATAATTTAATTCACACCTAAGTGTAGTAAGTACTGTCTTCGCACAAAAGATACATTTAACTTTTTACTACATGTATAGACATGTACGAAGCATCGCTTGCGTAAATGAAGCAACTAAATACACAATAAACTACTTAATTCGGCAAATTTGACTATTAGATTAAAGTTTGGGAGATAGACTTTTTATTTCAAATATTTTTTTTCTGGAACATAACAATCTTGGGGACATAAAACGCCACAGGCTATGTTCATATCACTTGTACTTGCGAAATTAAGATGCCGCGAAAAAAGACGGTTTATAGTATTTGGGACCCATAAAATTCTGCTGGGACCCATTGTTTTGGCTTGTGACCCATTGGTCATATTTCATTTGGTCCATACATAGGACCCATTTAGATTAAATTGTAGATTAATCTCTGGTTGATGAAAAATGTTGTATTGGTCAGCCTCGCCCAATACAATTTTTTTCCTCAAATCAATATTATACCTTACTAGTATTACAGTTTCAGACAGGTTACCTTGTTTGGAATTTATATTTCCCGAGTCGAAGGGAAATGCTCCCAATGACGTCAAGAAACATTAAGGTATCTGTGACATCACGGTGAGAGAATGCCGCAGTAGCGAGAAGATCACAAAGCTCCATATTAACGGCTGCAGACAGGTAACATAGTCTCATATATATGGCTAAACAACCAATGAAATTCCTAGAAATTTATTTGCAGTGTGACAAGCTTTTGTATCCCCCCTGTAAAACACTGATTTACTAATAATACTATCATCATGCATCATACAAAAATAACCAAATAGAAACAATGTGTGGGACGTGCAAAATATTAATTAGCCAGTGAAAGAGTACCTCATGTTTCTGGTCAATATTTGTGATAGACAGACTGATACCCAAAGCTATTTGTTTAAGAAAGAAAAAGATTGTCAGATAATTTTTTCTATATTATATTGACCTGTGACTTCTTCAGGGGGTCCCTGATCATAGTTTCCTCTGCCTCCTCCTCTTCCACCACCTGTAACAAAGCAAATGTACGTAAAATTTATTACCATGAAATGTTGTACCGAGAATACATACATGTAGTACTAAATGTACTTAAATTTTAATTAAAAAAAATTACCGATTTAATCTAAATAAATTAATGTGTTTAATAAACTTACCTCTATTTCCTCCTCTAAATCCTGAAAAATATGTATTTTATTAGAAAAATGTCATCTATAAATTAAATGTGTTCATAATTTTTTTCTTACAAAACAAGCATCACAATTTATTTGATGTCATTTTGAACATATCTGAATAAATAGTCTAAAACTAATATAATACATGTATGTGAGTACATGTATTTGCATACAGTTCCTTAGATTTTGCTTCAACCAGAAACTTTAACCAAAATATTTAGCTCGGTCAAAGTCCAAGGTCAAGGTTACTGGGTCAAATGTTACAGCATAAATTGAAAGGTCCAGAAGTGGGCAACCTACATTTAAAATACTATGTTTCTACCGCATACAGTTCCTTAGATTTGCTTCAACCAGAGACTTTCACCAAAATATTTCACTAGGTCAAGTTCCAAAGGCAAGGTCATTAGGTCAAATGTTATGGCACATAATTTGAAAGGTCTTGTCATACCTCCTGTTACCAGGAGGTAACAGGAGGTATGAAATTCTGTTCAGTAAAATTCATATAAAAATAAATTCAAACAAGACAATTGGCAGTTGAAAAAGTCCTAGTTTATAGATAAAGATATTCCTTAGTATCATGAACATTAGACTTCTCGTGCAAAGTCGCACATAACGTCATACTTGACGTCATAACATTTTGAGCACTAACATCATTACGTCATTATTTACATTTTGCAAGAGGGCCATAGTAACGTCGGTGAAGTAATTTTTATTCAGCGGTGTTTGACAAAGAAACTCAATGGAAATAAAAATTGGATAAGTACTGATCAATTTGCCGATTTCAAACAAAAAATATATTCCTTCATCATGGTATGAATTTCAGATTTCCGGTGGGTTTCAGTAGTTTCTGGTGGAAGTGAAGGACAGAATACAGACAAAACATGGCTTTCAGTATAGGAAGTTTCTGAGAGTTCAATATCTTTCAAATGTCTATGTAAGGTAGAAATTTACATGTATGTATAGACTTTCCTATCTATAGGGTCGCTTTGCATGGTCGGGAGTTCACTCCCTATTATTATATTTCTACTGCGTATAGTTCCTTAGATTTTGCTTAAACTAAAAACTTTAACCAAAATGTTGAAGACTGGCAGACGGACGTACAGGCAGATGGACATCGTCAATCCATAGACCAGAATTACTTTGCAATCCGGCCAATAAAAAAATGACCCAAATAAAAAATGGATCAGTTGATAGTACACTAAATTTATTTCAAAATATTCCAACATGAAGACAATCTTCCTAGTTATCTTACTCTCCCAATCCCCCGAATTGATAGACGTCAAATTACCAAACTTAGGATAAGTGATCATATACTAAAAATTGAAAGAGGGTGTTATACTAAACCTAAAACCCCGAGGGAGTGCAGTCTATGCCCAAATTGCTATGATGTTGAAACAGAAACCCATTTCTTAATTAGATGATGGAACAAAAGCAATAATGTTCAAAACATGGACAATTACAACCAATAACTTACCACCTCCACCACCTCTGAATCCACCTCCACCCCTTCCACCACCACCACCTCTGAATCCACCTCCTCCTCTGCCACCACCTCTTCCTCCTCCTCGATCACCAAACCCCATCTCAAGGGTACTGAATCAAAGTTAAAGATGTATATGCTATCTGATCATGACATATAATGTACAATGTAATAATTGTAGTTGTGCAAAAATTGGCAAAAGTTCATCCTTTTTCCTAATTACCCAGGTATGACCTTAATGATACAAAGGGATTCTTATTCAATCAACTAATGTATATCTACTGCTCAGATTCCATCTATACTGATTGTTGGACTTGGAGAAGTATATGTAGATATACAATGTGATTGAAAACCATCATATCTCTGTTTTTAAGAGGGATTTTAAGCAAAGAATGTCATAGATATGTCAGGAAGCGGGGAATCACCTACTTTCTGCCTATGCAATGGCATAATTCACATTTATGTCAAATCATGCCTATGAAGTATGCGCGTTGTTTGGGCCTACTCTCTGAAAAAGATATGACAGCTGACAAGGGATTCGGATAAGGGTATCAGTCTGTCAACAGCAGCATAATAAAACAGCCGCATGCCCAAAGCACAAAAGGGCATAATCTATCATTGTACATGTATTTGCAAAATTTATCATTGTACATGTATTTATTTACTGTTTTTGTGTTACTTGAGCCATAACCATTTGTAAAAATGTATTCTATGCCAAGGACTTATAAACAAAAGGATTGGAATCTCGTCTTTTCCCGTTCACATGTTGCGTGCCCTTTTGATATGCAAATTAGGCAATGAGATGTTAGGGTTATGATATTCAAAGTCATGAATGTCCTAAATAATTATGTTAATTATGATGACATAAAAATGAGTTAACTAATTAGACTACATTGTAGATTATCCTGATCATTTTGGACTAATATTTTGCTTTTACATCTTGAAATAGTTCAGAAAATGGGAAATTTAATCGGGCCTATTTATATTTGTCACGTCGAAGTCATGATGGCGAGGGAGAACTTGCATCCAAATCCTAATTATATCTGAGGTGGTTATATTATGGTAAATTGTCGACATCAATACATATAAAACAATTCTAGAATATACAAAAAGTCCAATGTGGCGCATTAGATTTTGAAACAAATTTGTGGAAATATTCCTTTTTTTATTCAACACGGTGATGACTTCACCATATTCACTTATTTAAAGTTCTGCATGCAATTTAATTTGTTTACTTTTCGTATCAATAGATACTAGTACACCAGACAGTAATTTGAAAGTGTCATTTATTCGAAACACCATTGTTTCGTACTGCAACAATCCCTATTTCAAAACTTTATACACGTATGTACATACAAATGGACTTCTTCAGTTAAGACGAATCTTGGAATTTTTCGTACGCAAATTCCATACAAAGTTTTGTCATTAGATATGGATGTACTTTAGTTCACAACATTTGACAGCAGAGTGCGTTTTTTTTTGGAGTTGGAAGGTGAGGGGGGGGGGGGTTATCAGGCAAATTTTGAATCGTAAATTCAGGTTCAAAGCATGCAACGAATCTGTAAGACGACTCATCTTTTGAGACTGGGTCAAATGCGTCCCCCTATTTCTCATGTTTAGTACAGATAAGTCCTTCCAGACATTTGGAGTGGCGGATGATGCAGATCTATATATGTTCTTGCTTGTTTGTTTGTTTGTTGTTTTTTTTTTAAAGGTTTTTTTTTTTGCAAATTGCTCATGGCACATTCATTTTTAACAATAGCACATTCATTTTGTAAATGGCACATTGATGTTCTATAATATGGGGCCATTGTCACATTCACCTGATTGCCTATCCCGATCACTGGGTACATTATAAAATAAAACAGAAAATGAGGTTTTTAGAAGGCTTATTTACCTTCTTCATTACAGGCCATGGCAAACTGGTGATCGTAAAGACTCCCATTTTTGAAGTCTTATTTTAAAATTTTTGAATTCTTATTAATATTAGGTATCATGTAATGAAAATGGTACTAATGCATGCATTAGGATTTAGTAATTATTTTGATAACAATATTTCATATGCAAGTCTTGTCTTGTGTGAGAAAACGGGTCAGAGCGTTGGGCTATCTTGCTGTCTCAGAAAATGGCAAGATGTACCGACAGGTGAAAACCTCTATTTTTGTAGCTCCGTTATACAATTAAATCATGGAATTAATTAAACAAAATTGGTCTCAATGCACACATTAGAATTTCGTCTTTATTTTGATACCAATATTTTATATGTAAATCTTGTCTAGTTTGAGAAAAAGGGTCAGAGCGTTGGGCTGTCTACCTCTTTCAGAAAATGGCCAGGCGTACCGATGAGTGAAAACCTCTATAGTGTTTTTGAAGCTCTGTTATACGATGAAGTAGTCAAATAAATCAATCAAAATTGATTCTAATGCACGCACAAGGTTTTCGTTTTCGATTTGCCACCAATATTTCACATCGGCGGATCCAGATTTTTAGTTAGGGGAGTGTAAAGAATTGGCGAGGGGTCTGGGGACCGCCTAGGTCCCCATCGGGTCCAGGGCAGAGCCCTGGTAGGGGGACGAGGGGGACAAAGCCCCCCGGAAACTCATGAATTTCTGCATTTTAGGATCCATTTTTGTGACTACATGTAATTGATTAAAAATGAAAATTGCTATGTTTTAAGTCTTGTTCAGATCTCCTTACACGCGAGTTTTCAGTACTCTTCTATAGGTGCGTCAGTAGAGAGTTGCGAATCCTTCTGTTTATAGCGAGCGGAACTCGCTGCAAAGGCCCAAAGGGCCTTTGCGAGCGAAGCTCGCATTTATGGTAACGCGTATACGTAAGTATGGGAAAATGCACGAGCAAAAGATATACATACTTCGAGCTGAAAAAGTATTGTAACAGTACCGCGGATACGGGTAAAAGTGACTCGATTCCCCTAAACGACAGAGCAGGAGAACATACCTTGACAAATTCGCAATGGATAGAATTCTTCTATTTCATGGCGCAATAAACCTAAATGAAACTCGCCGAATTGTTCGTCTGAAAATCAGAAATTCAGCAGCAACTAATCCGCCATCTTAATCACTAATGACGACACAACGGTACGTAACTCTGCAGTATACTTGACGTCATTATTCCTCTATATGTGACGTCATTGTAGTAGTGCGCCCATTTTCACGTGCAAGAATGGTACACGATTGTAGTAATGCAAGAAGGAAAAGTAATACAAAAGAGCCGCGATTTTCTAACGCTTTTCAGTGTATCATACAATCAAGATAGATACAGTCAGGTCCAGGTGTAATAGGGAAAAAACAAAAAACGCAGTGTATTTATTTCAGGTGTTTTCTACAGGTAAATCAGAAAACACAGTGTTATTGTATTCCCCCTCTGTCACTTTCATCCCCCTCTGTAGCTGCTATATGCCCCTCTGATGGAAGGTGTGAAAGTCGCTCAGGTGTGGAAGTTACCCTGACAAAAGGCCAGGTAGTGGCATTTATACTGGAAGGAAATATTAGATACCATTACATGTATGAAGGCTGTTTTCTGTTTATTTTTCAAAACTTAACAAACACTTGAAGTTTTAACATGTATAAAAGTGTATTCTAATTTCATAATTTAAACTTTATAATATCAACTAATTTTATAATAAATTGAAGTTTGTTATTGGACATTCAAAAACTGAAATTAAAACATGCTAAAATATAAGATAAAATTATTTTATAATTATACTTTTTTTTTCTTTTGAATATCCATAATTATCTTTTTATTTTTATTTTTTTTCACATATTGGACATTCAAAAACTGAAATTAAAACATGCTAAAATATAAGATAAAATTATTTTATAATTATACATAATTATCCTTTTCTTTTTCTTTTTTTTTTTTCTTATTCTTTTTTTTTACATATGGATATCTGAAAGAAAAAATATACATAAAAACAAAACAATGATTATAAAAAAAAATTATTGTACTTTGTAATTATACAAAATTTCATTCAATTAAAGAAAAGCTTTTTAAGAATTGATACATATTTTTCAAACATGTCAAAGAATCGATTTCAGGGTCAGTGTCCCCCCCCCCCTCATGAATTTGTCCAATACTTTCAGCCGGTAACGCTGCCTGTGCAAACAACATATACCCCTGCGTTAATCCGATTATCTGTTTAGCTTAGGTGACTTCTCCGGACAATGATTTCCCACGCCTCAGAATATGAACTAGATAAAACACGGGAATTATAAATTTTAGAGTCCTCACAATTATGGCCGGGGTACTGGAGTTTGATATATATTTTATGTCGTTTAAACAGTCATAAAGTGTTTGTATATCAAGTTCTCCCAGATTTTAAGTAAAAAACGTCACGATTTTTTTTTCATAAATACTAAAGATGGGTTAATTATTTTGCGCTCCTGTAACAGTCAGATTTTTTTTTTTTTTGGACTGACAACAACATTTATATCGTTACGCGATAAACTTATGACACGTGACGGTACGACGTGAATCAAGCAATACATGTTAACGTTTTCTCGTAGCGGGGGGTATGTCAATATAGAAATATACAATGTACACATGTATTTTGATAATGTAACACGTTTCATCATACATCTAATGAAGGAAAATTACGGTCTACATGTTTAAAGTACGACGGAAAATGAGATTAACGTACGTGCGTAGTACAGGTGGAAGCCACAAAAGCCGTTTCTCTGGTAAATACAAGCTTGCTGTGGACTACAAGACGTTTAACACCTGGAACCAGGTATAAATCAATAAACACAGCGCGGTATTTATGTCTTTTAAACGTCCCGTCTAAATAGGACCTTTAATATAATATATTGATCTTTGAAACCATCACGGACATTTCACTGACGTTCAATCGTGTATTTATCCCACAGACTAGGAATTTACAGCATGGAGTACATCGGATACGAAAGGGGGGGGGGGTGTACCAAAACTATGTTCTCAAAACCTGGCAAGTCGGGCGACTACGCTATTTTAGTTGGTGCCGTCTACGTCGCCGGAGATTATTAAAGTGGCGTTCAGTGAGCCGTACAGGTGTGAAAGAGAGTCGTGGTATCGACAGATATTCAATATCAAGATAAACATGATAAATAGACAATCCCCCCAACACTTTACTCTTTCTTTTTTTGTAAAATATTAGGGAATGAAAGAGAGAGTTACGTGAAATGTATTTGCGGCATCTAAATATTTCTGCAATTACATTTTTTTTTTCATAATATTTTTTATAATAAAATAGCGAATATAACGTCGGCGCTTCGGGCCGGTAATTTTGTTTTTTTCGATATGCTTTTTTAATTTATTAACAAAGTCGCAGTCTACCTTCCCTCCAAAAAAAAGTAAGAAGGTGGCGGAATCGAGGAATGGCCAGGCCTAAAACGGCGGAATAGTAAGATTTTTTAAGTGTTGTAAATGTAGAAGCAGAGTTCGTGAAATGTATTGGTTTTAGCGGATTTGCTGATAAAAAAAAATTTGGGTCCGATAAAATCGCACGTTATATCTTTTATTTGTACAGATAAAAATCCCTAAATGTCCTACATTTAATTGGAAGATTTCAAGAACTCTGAAAAACTCTACAAAAAACTACAAGACTCTACAAAATTAAACGATTAGGTCCTATTCAAAAGCAATGGTAAACTACCTACACCCCCCCCCCCCCCCCCCCCCCCCCCGTCTTTTGTTAGTCCCCTACCGGTAACGCCGAAGGGAACCCTTTTCTAAATTTTCAAGACATGTATAGACGGTCGTTATAATGTGCGCAGTCAGCCAAAAAGGTGTGAAAAACAAGTTGATTGTCAACCCCTCTGCCAGAAATATACTTGGACTAGGTAGAAGATTACCGTACCTGCGTACCTGTAAAATATAATTGCATTACCGCGCCCGCCCGCCCGAACCCCCCCCCCCCCCCCTCCCCTTTTTTTTTGAAGAAAAAACAAATGAAACCCCTCTGCCAGAAATATACTTGGACTAGGTAGAAGATTACCGTACCTGCGTACCTGTAAAATATAATTGCATTACCGCGCACGCCCGAACCCCCCCCCCCCCCCCCCCTTTTTTTTGAAGAAAATCAATGGATGGGATATTCACCGTTTTTAGAACTATAAAGCAGCAGACAGTGTTGTGAGTCGGGAATTTCTGTTGGTTTTTTTTGGGGGGGGGGGGGTCTGGAATAAGTCAGTACTATAGAGGATATTTTATTGTCATTCTCTCTCTTAATTTTTCAATTTCAACTTATTTGGGGTACGACGAACAAAAAAAAAAAATAAAAAATAAATAGATAAATAAAAATAAAGTAAAACGAATAGAATAAAATAGAGGCCGGAAAAAGTGAATAATAACTATTCATAAAAGCAAACAAAATGTATTGCGCACGCGAACAGACCGGCCTTTTTAATACATGTAATTTTCATCGACAAATGGCCAGTAGCTCTGAATCGTCAACGTGGATAATCTTTAGAAATATTTACAATGCGTGAATGAAGTCTTTAAGACAGCGTTCTATTCTATCGTACACCTTATACTCGCAAATTAGACGTTGCCGTAAAATGACTTGTCACGGCGCGCTGATTGTACGTTGGAACATTTTTATTTTAAGACGGATTTACAAGACAATGTTATTTCCTTAGATAAATAGATAGATAGATAGTAACCAGCGACCGGAAGCTATGCATGACGGATTTTTTTCATGAATACGTACGTCTCGTCGGTGAAAAATTATAGCACGTGGCGGTGTCTGGGAAACAAAGAATGAATTTTATTTGGCCGGGTCTACATAAAATAAATACGATAAATTAGAGAAACAAGAGGAGAGCAATTGCAAACTCGAATACCGAGTTCTTTGAAAATTAATAGATCGGAGTCCATGGCCGAACATATAAAAGTACAAATACACAATGTATTTATTTCAATAAAAATGTTTAAACCTAGAATTGACACGTACATTTTTTGTACATGTATGCTTTGTACATGTATGCAAAGACGGGGTTCATCTATAAACTTTATGTATATTGTCAGATAGTTAAACTGGTAAACTGTAAACAAATCAAAATAATTTGGGCCTATTTGTATATGAAATTTTTGTTCTATTTCCAGTTACTCAATGTTTTTTTTTCTTCCTTTTTTAAAGAAATTTATATATAAAATCAAAATAATAAGTTTGTAAGAATATGAATTGTATTTTATTTCTACTTACCCATACAATTTCTTCTTAAATTAGAAAATCATGAATAAGGATAACTTTAATTCAAATGATATAATGAATATGAATATAATCAAATATGAATAATAAAATAATAAAAATTGGGATAACTTAAATTCAATATATGAAAAAAAAAGTTTGATGAGTTTTTTTTTCTTTTTTTTTTTTTTTATTTCTACTGAATAAATAAAATTTTAAACAAGTAATTTTTTTAACAATAAAAATTCTTCCTTAGAAATGTGACAATACATCTGTGTGTCCTGTATAGGTGAGGGGAGTTGTTAATTGGCTCAGGTAATAAACATCCCCAATAACACCCTACTACAGGTAAAGTCGCTCTAGGATGGCTCAGGTAAAAACACCTGAAAAACACTGCGTATTCTGATTTTTTTTGCACTGTGTTTTTTGTTTTTTCCCGATTACACCCGGACCTGTCTGTATGATCGAAATAATTATTTGGTAAAGAAGAAAGATTTGATTTTTTTCAACTGATTTCAAGGTCATTAGAGAGGAAAGGGGAGGGATTTCAGACTCCCTCGCTAATGATCTACGTCATGGGACGAATCCAGATTTTTTATTTATTTATCTATTTTTATTTTTTTTTTTTTTTTTGGCAGTGGGAAGGGGAGGTCCAGCTTGACCGGCGGTGAGGGATTCCTTGAGTCCCAAGGTTATGATTTTGAAAAGTTTTCGATTTTGAGATCAATTTTTAAGGTTTTACAAAATTTTTGGTGTCTTTTTCCTCCGCTCGCACATAAGGCTTTGCCTTTATTCATATTAAGTCCTTGCCTATTCCAATAAACAATTTGAATTTGCAAACTCCCTCCCCAACTGGCAACATCTAGAAAATTCCTAGATCCGTCCATGCGTTTCCCAAAGTTAAGGTCCTTTTTATCTCAAATTCAATCTGACATTAAATCAACTTAAAATCATAAAAGAAACCCTTTCATGGCAAATGTTACCAGATAATTCTTTTTCCCACGTGCTCTTGTTTTCGTTTTGTCTGCAGGACTACTTGGCGGTTGTCGTAAAAGACTAAAGCAAAAAGTGAAAGTTTAAATTTTGCAAAGATTAATTTGTTTTATTGAAGGGATTTGGTTGAAAAAGTCTAAATTAAATATCCAATAACTTTAATAATTATTTTAAGAAATGTGGATAATTCTAAGTAACGACAATCAAATCTTGATCTACGAAATGTTTTAATTAGATGTAGTAATTAACCAAAGATCTAAGAGCAAAAATGACTTTGACTGTTTAACGCCGAACGTCGAAAGTGAAAATGCCAAGAGAAGGCAGGTGCGTATCTTTCAGTACCTTATTCGTGTAAAATGATCAGAGAATTAAACGTAGGAGAAGTAAAATTTGAAAATGTTTCTTACTCACTTCCAACTGACAACATGTTCTGTTTCGGTTTAAGTTACACTAAGGCACGGTCCATTTGATATTCTGGGGGGGGCTTGGGTTTTTTTCGAAAAAAATAATTTTGCTCTCAATTTTGATGAAAAAAATTAATTTGCTTACGGTGTGACAGAAAAAAATAATCTTGCTCTTACAAATAATCCGAATTTGAAGAATTACCATAAAATTTCGCTAAAATTCTTGAAAATTTTCCGGCTCGCTTCGCTCGCCGCAGTTTTCAAATTGTATCAAAAATTTTTGGCTCGCTTCGCTCGCCATACTTTTCTATCAAAACATTATTTACTAATAGCATTTTAAGTTCGGATATTTGAAGATATCAAAAGTTATACATGTAAGTGAATGAAAAAGGGCTTCCTTAAAAGCTTAAATATATTACCAAATTATCAATATTTATGTATTGCTGTTAATACATGTTGCATGTACATTTTTTTTTGTATCCCATAGAGTCATGTTCTTTTAAGCTTGGAAGGAGAACTTCAGTTATTCACCAATTTACAATTCTTAGTCTCATTGAAAAAATTGTCTAGGAGACCTTCCCCTAAGACCCTCTTATACATGTTATATACATGTACCTAATATGAAATATTGAGAATTGTATTGTAAAAATCTTTTATCTCTCTGTTTAAAAGTGAATTGAATACTTGCATAAAAATAAACTAATTGATTAATATTAAGAGTTTTGAGTAAAAATATAAATAATATCTATTGATAAAACACAAACATTCTTAATATGCGCATCACTTTGTTAAAAAAATTTCCTTGCTCCAACTTTGCCAGAAAAAAATAATTTTGCCCCGGTCCGGGGCGAAAAAAATAATCTTGCTCCGACAAAAAACCCAAGCCCCCCCCTGAATATCAAATGGACCATGCCTAAAGTTACAGCATGATAGTGAAACGGAATCATAAATTTGCTTGAGAAGACCAGACAATTAGACAAGGAAAAATAAAATGGATCTAGCATCGCCTACGACAGTACGAGGGAGCATAGCATGATTCAAAGTTATATATTGTCTAGTCTTATTTTTGAAGCAACCGTTTGTCTTGATCATCTACAGATTTATTTATTTACCAATTTATTCTAATTCTGTTGATTTTGAATGAGTAAGTACTGTCCTGTTGACTAAATCCAGAGCACCCTGTTTGGGCAATTTATTCTGTCGTATGAAGAATTTTCTTTATTATTTCTTCCGAGAATTGACCTCCTTCAGTTGTAACTGGAAATTAACTACAACTACCCTATCAACTGCCTTCAAGCCGCAATATGAAAAATAAAATGTCTACGGGGAACTCCCATGTTAATTTCAAGCCGCCCCATATTGTTCTCCGTGTCAACAATAGTAAACAGTGACGTCAAATTGTCCGACGTCAAGCATTTCAAGTGATTTTACTATAGAAAATCCCCATAGACTTTTTATTTTACGTCCTATTTTTAAATGAATTGACGTACAGCCAAAACAAAGATATTTTCTGTTACAACTAAAGGAGTACTATAGAATTGATATATTTTTGGAAGATGACAATATCATTTTTTTAAGAAAACAGGGTGCTCTAATTTTGTGAACATGACAGTAATTCATTCGTTAGTTTATTCAAAATAATAATCCTAGATTATAGATAAAGTTATTCCTTTGGATCACGAACATCAGAATTCACGTGCAAAGTCGCACATACTGTAACATCATACTTGATGTCATAATATTTTCTATATATAGGGTCGCTTCGCAAACTGGTTGGGAGCTACACTCCCTAAAATAATATATATGTACAACCAATGCAATTCCCTGAGACAAAACTGTTGAAAGGAACATGTTTGTATTTCGCATGAAAACACTCGTGACATAATAATGCATAAGATCTAAAGAAACATGTCGCGACGGCTGTTACAACCTGCAAACTGAACCTGCAGTGACATGAAGTAACGTCACCTTGTTACCTAGAAAAACGTGATTTCAAGAAAACAAGAATGAAACAGACAACTGTGGTGCATATACATGTACAGTGATTGGGAAGGCCCTGCGCCCTGCGATATAGTCCCATTCTGATACAAAATGGCCCATAAAATCGACAACTCGCTGCACCCTGGTGCGCATTATTCTACGATATCAATGTTTGGTTTTCAAATCTTTCTAAAAGTTCTGTACTTGTATTTACATTGTAACGTAGAACTACACTACCATTAGCAGTAATGCAACCTCCCCCCTCCCCCCTCTCTTCTCTAATATCAAGAAAGCTGAACATAAAGCTGCCCATACGTGGACACGAAAAACACAGGATAGGTGGCTGAAAGTTTGATCTTGGCTGTTCCGTGATATGTCTATAAATTATTCACTGGAAATTGTAAAATTGGGAATTACATGACTAAAAATGTGCTAACATCTGATGCATTATACATACGGTACGTTGTATGCAAAGGGGTACTGAAGCTTCTGATTGGTCTCAACCCAAACAAGGCTACTGGTCCGGATGAGATATCTACCAAGTTCTTAAAAGAGATGGCTCACCCGGTAACACCACCAAGATCTTCCAAGCGTCCATTGACCAAGGTCAAACACCAGAGGACTGGAGATCTGCAAATATCTCACTAATATTCAAAATGGGGGACAAGAGTAAGCCTTCAAACTATAGACCAGTGTCCTTGACCTCTGTATGCTGTAATCTAGGTGGTAGAACACATCATACACAGCCACCTTATGAACTTCTTTGAAAAACATTACATCCTAACCGATTACCAACATGGGTTTAGGAAAAAGAGATCATGTGAATCCCAACTGATAACAACAATCCAGGACCTAGCTATGGGCATAGAGAACAACATACAAATTGATGCAGTGCTGTTGGACTTCTCCAAAGCTTTTGATAAGGTCCCCCATGAGAGGTTGCTTACCAAACTACACCACTATGGTGTACGCGGCAACCTGCTATACTGGATCCGGAGCTTCTTATCTGGACGCACACAGCGTGTATTGATAGAAGGCCATTCCTCTTCAACCACACCAGTCACTTCTGGGGTGCCACAAGGAATGGTCCTCAGTCTTCTGTTATTTCTGGCATACATTAACGACCTACCTGGTAAAGTTAAGTCAACTGCCAGACTTTTTGCTGATGATTGCTTATTGTACAGAACAATAAAAACAGAGGATGATGCCAAACAGCTCCAGGATGACCTGAACAATCTCCAGCATTGGGAATCAGACTGGCTGATGCACTTCAACCCAGACAAATGTGAGGTTCTCCTTATAACAACAAAGCGGAACCTGCGCATCACCCCATACTATATCCGTGGGAAGGAACTGGCTGTTACATCCAAAGCCAAATACCTAGGGGTCAACATATCCAACAATCTGTCTTGGAACCACCATATTGACAGTATCTGTAGAAAAGCAAACAACACCACAGCTTTTCTGCGCAGAAATCTGTCAAAGTGCCCTTCCTCCATCAAGGACAAATGCTACAAGATACAAGATATTTTATTGACCAATTTGGGCCCAATGAAGGGCAAATTTGCATAAATGGGTGCTACTTATAATATGCAGATAACATAAACCAAAAGTTAACATTAAGGAGGTATATAACATACAGATTATACAAACATTGACATATATATGTAGATCATAAACAATATTGTGTATCAATTCATAGTCATAAATGATGAAATTATGGTAAATTTTCATTGAGAAATTTTGCTAACATGTTCAAAAAGATGGTGTCCTCATTGGTAAGCATGTAGAGAAACAGGTCGTCTGTTCCAATATCTTTTAATGATGGATATGATGTAAATAAATGATCTAGTAATTTTGTTCTTTGAGTAATTTTGTTCTTTGAATATTTCGAGCATTTTAGAAGGAAATGAATTTCATCTTCCACTTCATGTGATATACAATTTTTGCAAGTATGATCTTTTCTTAATATATTATCATAGCGACCTGTTTCTATACGTAATCTGTGTGAAGATATACGAAGCCTAGTAATGCAACGTCTGTAGTTAAAGTCCATTTTTTGTAAGTATCCAGAGTTTATCCAGGCTACAAGACACTAGTCAGACCCCAGGTTGAATATGCAACTACGGTCTGGGATCCTCATACAAAGAAAAATACTGACAAAATAGAACGAACTCAAAGAAGAGCAGCTCGGTTCGTGACGAATAACTTTAACACCACAAGTAGCGTCACATCTATGATGGATAGGCTTGGGTGGGAAAAGCTTAGTGAAAGGCGAACTAGAGCCAAAGCTGCCATGATGTACTGGGTAGTCCATTCCTTGGTTGCCATTCCAGCAATGAACTTGTTCGGTCACATTGGGGCTCCGACTAGGGGACACCAATCCCGGAACATGGTACCATTCTGCCGAACCACTGTGTATAAGGAATCCTTTTTTCCATCTACAATAAGGATCTGGAACCAGCTGCCAGAGAACGCAGTTTCAACAACCTCCTTGGATGCCTTCAAGATCAGGATCCAAGGACTACCACCACCGTAGACATTGGCAGCACACGTTTTTATCAGCTTTTTAAACTGTAAATACCGTAAGGGCTCCCCGCGCACCCACTTTTAACACACAGTGAGAGAATGCTGCAGTAGAGGCCCTTCACTTTTTTGGAAGAAGAAGAAGAAGAAGCTTTTTCGAAAATTGATCATTTTTGGAATGGCCCTTTCATGAAGAGAGATGGCCCATTGATTTTGAAGATGGCCAATTGAAGTCCAAGTGGATGAGGCCATAGTCCCATTGAGCAAATTTGCCTTCCCGATCACTGAATATAGAATAAATGCGTGTTAAAGTCTGATTAAAGTTCTGGTGGTTGTCAACTTGTGTTTGCACAGTCAGTCCTTCACATAGTACATTGATGTCAGTAAAAGCACTATTATATGTACATGTAGCACTAAAGCACAAAATAATGTTGAATTGCATGATCTAATATTGGGACTAGGTTCTGCAATAAACTTAATGGTAATAACAACAAAACCAACCACAGAGTCCTAGTGTTTACAGTAAAATTTAAGAAAAATGGTAGAAAATTTGACCGTAGATGCAAAGTGGCCAACTTAGAAACTACTCATGTCACTGCTGTTGTTAAGGATGTCCCTTTAGGGAGTATTGAATAATAATGTGAAAGAAAGAATCAAAAGAAGATTTATAAAGCAAGTAGTCAAGGAGAAAATGGCATTACTTAATCAGTGAGCTGAATACATTTCATGTTCCATACCTTACTGAACACATTTAGAGTCTTACTGAATGCATTTCATGTCTTTCTAAATACATTTTGTGCCATACTGAATACATTTTATGTCCTACTAAATATATTCCATGTCTTACTGAATGCATTTTGTATCGTACTGAAAACATTTTATGTCCTACTAAATATATTTCATGTCTTACTGAATGCATTTTATTTTCCAGGTCTTACCGTCATAGGTCTCGTTCTCGAAGTTTGTCAAGAGAAAGAGAGAGAAAGAAGAAAAGGAGCAGATCTCGTAGTCCTCGGAGAAGATCCAGATCTAGAGATAGGTCAAGGAGGTCCAGAGAAAGAGAAAGAAGAAGATCAAGGTCAAGGGAAAGAAAAAGGTCAAGGTCACGAGAAAGAAGAAGATCAAAATCCAGGGAAAGAAGACGTTCTCGTTCTAGGGAGAGAAAAAGATCAAGGTCAAGAGACAGAAAGTAAGTGTCAGCAGTATTTACTTGCAGTCTTACGAATATTGAATAAATACATGTAGTTGTACAATATGATTTTTAGCTCACCTCGACGAAGTTGAGATGAGCTTATGCTATAACCCCGGCGTCCGCATCCCCGTCCCCGTCCGCGTCCACGTCTGGTTAAAGTTTTTGGGGGTAACTCAGTATCTGACAAAGTACTGATGCTACAGTAACCAAACTTGCACAAGTGATTCATCTTGAGATGCTGAGGTGAACCCATGCATCGGATGCAGCATCTGACCTACATTTTCCGGTTGAATGACTTTGTCAATGTCTGGTTAAAGTTTTTGGGGTAGTTCAGTATCTGACAAAGTACTGATGCTACAGTAACCAAACTTGCACAAAGTGATTCATCTTGGGATGCTGAGGTAAACCCATGCATTGGATGCAGCATCTGACCTACATTTTCCGGTTGAATGACTTTGTCAATGTCTGGTTAAAGTTTTTGGGGTAGTTCAGTATCTGACAAAGTACTGATGCTACAATAACCAAACTTGCACAAGTGATTCATCTTGGGATGCTGAGGTGAACCAATGCATCGGATGCAGCATCTGACCTGCATTTTCCGGTTGAATGACTTTGTCAATGTCTGGTTAAAGTTTTTGGGGTAGTTCAGTATCTGACAAAGTACTGATGCTACATTAACCAAACTTGCACAAGTGATTCATCTTGGGATGCTGAGGTGAACCTATGCATTGGATGCAGCATCTGACCTACATTTTCCGGTTGAATGACTTTGTCAATGTCTGGTTAAAGTTTTTGAGGTAGTTCAGTATCTGACAAAGTACTGATGCTACATTAACCAAACTTGCACAAGTGATTCATCTTGAGATGCTGAGGTGAACCCATGCATCAGATGCAGCATCTGACCTACTTTTTCCGCTTTAGTGATTTTGCCTTATGGTTTAAACATATTTTATTCAACGTAAACATTGAAATGGATCGGGCAACAAGTTTTACAACATTAAGACAGCCCTCTCCAAGTACAACACAATAACACAACAAAATGTCACAAGTGGCATGAACAGATATGATGGCCTTATAAGGCCAATATTGAGCAAAGTATAAGTGCTACATGTACCAAACTTGCATATTGGATGTATCTTTGATCAAACTTTCATAAAATGACCTTGACCTACTTTTTCCGCTTGAGTGATTTTGTTTTTAAAGGCCAATATTGAGCAAAGTATAAGTGCTACATGTACCAAACTTGCATATTGGATGTATCTTTGATCAAACTTTCATAAAATGACCTTGACCTACTTTTTCCGCTTGAGTGATTTTGCCTTTAAAGGCCAATATTGAGCAAAGTATAAGTGCTACATGTACCAAACTTGCATATTGGATGTATCTTTGATCAAACTTTCATAAAATGACCTTGACCTACTTTTTCCACTTGAGTGATTTTGTTTTTAAAGGCCAATATTGAGCAAAGTATAAGTGCTACATGTACCAAACTTGCATATTGGATGTATCTTTGATCAAACTTTCATAAAATGACCTTGATCTACTTTTTCTGCTTGAGTGATTTTGCCTTTAAAGGCCAATATTGAGCAAAGTATAAGTGCTACTTGTACCAAACTTGCATATTGGATGTATCTTTGATCAAACTTTCATAAAATGACCTTGACCTACTTTTTTCCACTGGAGTGATTTTCTTAATATACATGTACTTAGAGATATGTTTAAATTGAACTTTGCTGCCGTGAGGTGAGCTTCGTAATCTTTGATTACACTATGTTTAGTCATATTGCCAAGCAATATCCAGTCTATGAAATGGCAAAGTCCGTTTGTCTGTCCGTCTGTTCTTCAGTGTGTCAACAGTTTGGTTAAAGTGTTGCGTTTAAGTTTTTTTAGAGAACTGTGTGGAACAGCAACTTGAAACTTTACATGATGATAGAACATGATGAAAGGATTCAAATGTAGCTACAAAATTTGACCTTGACCTTTGACCTTGAGATAGAAATTTCTTAATTTGTGTGTTAGCCATTAGGGATTAAACTGTGAGATAATTAACAAGTTACTTAACATAATGATTAACCTTGATAAGACCTTCCATTTGAGAGCTTGACTTTTGACCTAGTGACCTTGACCTTGAAGTTGACCTACTTTTCAAAAACATAAACCTTGACCATATCTTTTGAACCTTAAGAGGTAGGGAATTTATACTTCATGTGCCAACACCTTGTGATCAGACCATTCATTTGTGTCCTTGAATTTTGACCTAGTGACCTTGACCTTGATGTTTGATATACGTTTCAAAAACATAAACCATAGTTATATTTTTTTTTACCCTAAAGGATAGAGCATCCATATTTCACACATAGATTCTTTACAACAACACTTTTTGTTGAAACCCTGTCTTTTGATCTAGTGGCCTTGACCTTTACTTTGGTAAACTTGTCAAAACTTTAAACATGATTGCATCTCTTGAGCCAAAAGCTGAATCACTTTCATATTTTACGGTACATTAAGATTCTATATTACAAGACCTTGCAACCAAAACTAGTGCTTCGCAATCAAGCCATACCGCCTTTAGCAGTTTAGGGTTTATTTTAAAGTTAAATTGCATGCTGTATTAGCATAACCAAGGGATTCGTTTTATCTGAACTTGCCAAAATCAAGACCAAATGTTGTAACCAAAAAAGGACAAATTTTTCAGTTTGAATTTAAAGTGATTATTTCTCTTTCCCAATTGTTCCAACCATAAGCAAAAATGTTTAGTAGAAAGTTTGAAGTGGAGTTAAAAATTATATTCTCATATAATGATCACACATCATGAAATCAGTTTAAAATTTATGAAAAAAAAATAAAACTAACAAAATGAGTGAGATAGGCTAGTAATCACTCACAATGAATTCAACAGAAGACAGTCTCTTGTGAATCTCATCCAACACTGTTAAAGATGTGTAACATACACCTCAGTAAGATTCGTCCTGGATTGCAAATCTTAAGACACCTGGATTATACCAGTATTTGTCATGATCTAGGTGTTGTGATAGACTACCAGTCTGATATTTTACTATAATAGCCATAACATTACATTACATGCATCAAAACCCAATGCTTGAAACTCAATGACAGTACCATGAGAAAGTCTAGGTCATACAAGTAAATTGAGGGTCAAATAGTATTGGCAATAATTGCGGGCAATATTTTTGTTCTGTGTCACTCTTTAGTAATCAAATTGTATGCATTTTACAAGTTTGCTTAATTTTGTTATACAAATGTATACATTTTTTTTCAAGGAGAGATAGGAGATCTAGGTCAAAGTCTACAGAAAAGAGAAAGAAAAGTTCTACACCTGAGCCTAATCTACTACATAGAGAAGGAGAGCTTAGAGTTAAGGATGAACCGTTGGACAAAGTAAGTTTACATCTAAATTTATGATAATGTACTATGAATAGAACTCTAATTTGAATCCCTTGTACTCATTTCCATGCCAATCATATTTTTTTTTCTCTTTTGAATAAACAACATAAAGTAAAAGCTGAATACATTGTGTTCTATTCATGCTAGGATTGTCACAAAAAGAAATTCATTGTCTGAGAACTTAGTTTCTTGATGAACATGGAGGGTTTTTGTAAATATTTTTCATGCCATTCATAAAAAAACACATGTTTTTATTAATCAATTGAAAATTGTAGAAACATTTACAATTTTTTTATCATTACACAGGAGGAGGAACAGAAACGACTGGAGATGGAGATGCAGAAACGACGAGATAGAATAGAGCAATGGAGAGCAGAGAGGAAGAAGAACCAACAGTTACAGCCCATTAATATAGCCCCGGTCAGTAAGAAATGGTCGTTAGAGGACGAAGACGATGATGATGAAGAGGAAGAGACCAAGGAATCAGGGGGAGATAATGATGATGAAGTTGATCCACTTGATGCTTTCATGAACGTAAGTCATTACTCACAGTCATTCTTTTCCACTGAAACATGTCCATTTCAATAATATGGTATAAATTTAATGTATATGTACCGGTAGTTGATAGAGGCACAATAGATAAGTTAATTATTTTCAGTATTTAAATATTTAATTCTTGTAAATACGTTTCATCCGTTGATAAATCTTGTACAAACTTAAAAGGAATGCAATCTACAGTACAAATGTACTTTACCCTAAAAAAGAGATATTCATTTTGTGTGTTTTTAAACAGGAAATAAACAGTGAGGTGAAGACTACAGATATGTCAAATGTAAGTATATTGTAACAAACCATAGATGTGACAAATAGTAAATAGGTAGAATAATCACCCTGTCCATTAATTTGTCTAACATTGGTCTAATTTTACTTTCATATGAGACTTTCATATTTGGTATGTTTGTAATGTGTGATAAGACTGTTAACTTTTGGTCATGTGACCTGTGACCTAGATATGAAAAACTTAAAAGATTTATAGTTACTTCATCACTAGAGCAGATATGATTTCTTTCCACTTTGAATTCCGCTTCCCAAATAAACTGAAACCTTAAATTCATTTAAATCATGTGTGATAAGTACCATTAAGTGTTTAAGCTTACTTTTGGTATACACATCACTCTTGTGTAGCTACTACATAGTATAATTTCTCATCAAGATATCTTAACCATGATCTTTGAGTATAATTTCTCATCAAGATATCTTAACCATGATCTTTGGCAGGAATTTCATTATCACTTCATTGCATTTATAGGGAGACAATAATCCTGGAGGAAAGAAAGTAACGATAATAACGGGCGTGGCAAAGAAGAAGGTAGATCCTGAGAAACAGAAAGGGGAGTTAATGGAGAGTAATGTTGATGCCATGGAGGTGAGGACGTGTTTTCTACGTAAGCTTTCAGTGTTCAACAAATAACTATGTTTTCATTTGCAGACCTTAATAGGATGGTAATAGAAAAAGTCATCAAATGAAGCATTGCTTTTAATTTCTCTTTTTGAGCACAAAGAGGTATTTGAATGTGGCATATAATATTATTTTGGGGTGAATGTGAGAGGTTTTCCATAGTACAGAATTTTTGTGAATTTAAATACTTGCAAAGTTTCTTATGTTTATTGTACTAGTCTATAGTAATTTCATTAATTTTCCTTTGTCTTATTTTTAGTACTCGTCAGAAGAGGAAGAAGAAGACCTAGATACAACCATGGCTAAAATGAACAAGAAAAAGGTAACATAGATTTATTTTTATTTTACAGCTTGTCAAATGATACATGTATAACTTTAGTTTAATTTACGCAAGTACTCAATTGATTCTTTCTTAAATGAAAATTTAACCTCCCTTCTTGTTGTTCTAAAACAATTACATGCATCTAGAAGTTAAATTTTGTGTTCTTTTCCCTGCGAGTCAGCCATTAATGTTCTTATTTGGTGAACTTCAACTACAAGTAGAAGATTTTTAGCTCATGAAGTAGAGAGGGTAATGCTGTAGCCCAGCATTGCCAGTCTGCACTAAGGTTAAGGAAAACAGAACACCTCCATTCCAAGCATTCTATAAGTCATAGATCAACCATAATTGCGTTGGCGATGCATCAGAGGATGCTTACTGCAATGCATTGTATGGATGCTGCATCTGACCTATACATTTATTTCATGCTAAGGCCATACAAAATTAATGTTGGACAGGTCCATCTCCAGTCTGATATAAGTCCTTAACCAAATTTGTGTGGATGATGCATCTTAGGATATTAAGTGCAATCCATTGTAGAGATGCTGCATATTACCCATATTGTATGCTTGAGTAACCAGGTAAGGTAAATTGGGACTTTCTCCATTTCTTAATCCTTCATTACAAACCAAACTTGTTTGGGTGATGCTTCTGGAGTAACCTCGTACAACGCATGGTACAGGTGCTGGTCGGGCAATCGAGGTAAGCTCTGTCACCTTTAATGACACTATCTTTGACTGATCATGTTCTTTAGGAAATACTGTACAAAGTTTCTATTTATCCACAATGGATAGATGGAATTACTCTCAAATCCAGTGTGGTCAAAGTAGACGCATGAATAATATGGATCCAACTTGGGTCTCATGTCTGGTTAATTTCAGTTTGAATATACATGTATTTGAGACTTCACATAACATTCTTTTTGTTATTTATTTTCAGGAGGGATTAGTGGTAAACCACGACAAGATTTACTACGCCCCATTTAGGAAAAACTTCTATGTTGAGGTACCTGAAATAGCAAGATTAACAAATGAAGGTAGGAAAGTATCAAATTATATTTCGTTATTTCAATTAATCTATTAAACAAAAACTTATCTCTAGTTATTTTGGTTTTTAAAAGAAGAAAGACATTAAATCTCAATACTATTATGCTATACATGTACAGATATTAGAAGATGGAATAAATTTACATGTATGTTGCCATCATTTCATTTTCAAGTTGCATTTTTCCATAAGTACAAAAGAAGTATAAAAAAAGTTTGTAATCTTGTCTCTTAGTTTCCTTTAAATATTATAGACTACTTTCAAATTATTTATCTACTTGATTTTCTTTCATACAGAGGTGGATGCCTATAGAGAAGAGTTAGAAGGAATAAAGGTACGAGGAAAAAATTGTCCCAAACCAATAAAAAGCTGGGCTCAATGTGGAGTCAGTAAACGTATTATGGAGGTCTTCAGAAAGTAAGTTTACCTTCATTCTATTGAAACTTTTATTGAAATTTTAAAAATTTCTTTTGAAATTGCAGTAACTTGATTATTTCTCAGGTGAAAGCTATAACTTTCAAGCCTTCTCATAGATATACATGTACTGTTAATGTGAAAATTTTCGCGTGGGGGTAATTTTCACGAATCATGTGACTTCGCGCGAAAATTTCTTCTTGCAAAAATATCCCCTTTACATTCTTACACTGGTAAAGACAATTTTCATTGTGAATATTTCTCCCACGTATAATCTCTTGACGTTATAATCGCAAAATTTTCCCCCAGCGAAAATAACCATGTTTACAGTATGTCTAATATTACTTCTGTATGAATCTTCAAGATAATGTAACTTTGCATGACATTTTGAAAACAACTGATTTGTTTTGATATTTTCATGTAACAAAAAGTTTTATAATGACACTTTATTATCAGACAAGGTTTTGAGAAGCCCACACCCATCCAGGCTCAGGCCTATCCCAGCTGTTATGTCAGGTCGTGATCTGATAGGTATAGCTAAGACTGGTAGTGGTAAAACCCTCGCATTCCTCGTTCCTTTGTTTCGTCATGTGATGGACCAAGCTCCCCTGGACGAAGAGGATGGCCCTATTGGTAAGTTAAAAACAATGATGAAAATCTTCCGTCAAAATCGGTTTTCAACCTTTCAAAGTTATATTGCTGTAAGGTACATCCTTCAATTTTCCCTTTAATCACTTCATTCTCCTCAATTTTCCTCCCTTCCTCCATTTTCACAGACCTGCCTACTTAAACAATATTGGCATAATTTTTACGATTTTCAACCTTTAAATACACCCTATGCTTTTGCTATTCCATTTTTCGCATAAAAATAACTTTTGAGCAAATTGACATTTTCAATTCATTTTAGCACTGTCTTCCATATCTTATAGGCAAGCGCATAAAGTCTTAGAATTTCTAACAATTGTCAAAGCAGACAAAAGACGATTGAAGGTCATAAAGCAGATAAAGTGTTTAATAGAAAATGCCATTCAGAGTTTTGTCTAACTGTTGCAGATAATACAAAACTATACAACAATGTTATGTCAAAACTGCCTTTACATTAAGCAAGGAAATAGGGTGGATTAAAATAAGAAAATTAAAATATGTGAGAGATTATTTTTTGTATATTTTAAATTTCATCATTTGATATGAAAATATATTGTTCTATGTTATAATGTACTACATTTCATATAAAAATGTTTAATTACAGTGGTAATAATGACTCCCACCAGAGAGCTTGCCCTACAGATTACATCAGAGTGTAAGAAATTCTCCAAAGCCCTCGGTCTGAAGGCTGTATGTGTGTATGGAGGTACTGGAATCTCTGAGCAAATAGCAGAGCTGAAGAGAGGCTGTGAAATCATTGTATGTACGCCTGGCAGGATGATCGATATGTTATCAGCCAACAATGGTAAGATACATTATTCTCTCTCCTTTGTACTAATGTATGTAAAAGGTATTACCACTTGGTGTTTCATGCCTTTGTAAAAGTAGATTTGGGAGAATATCGTTTTCGGTCTGTATCTTTCTTTGTTGGTTTAAAAGAACCTAATTTTTGAATTGCAAGTAATCTGGTTTTCTTTCACATGTATATTCCTTGTGACAAGATCTTTCTTTTGATACCTTGCTTCTTGACTTTGTGGTTGTAACCTTGGCATTTGACCTACTTTTCAAAAATATTTTTGTGACAAAATCCACTTTTGGTAGAGGATTTAAGCTTGTCTTCAAATATAAGAAAGAACGGTGTATGAAAAGGTCTTTTTCAAAACACCCCCTCCACAAAACATTGGATTGTATACAGATATTTTCTTACACTCATATCCGACGCTTACCCATGGTTTTGATGTACCATCCTTTCCTTAAGGATGCTTTCTTCTGAGATCTCGAATTCAAAAGCATCAAACTTTTTTTCTTACCATTATATTTCAATAGTACTTGACCCGATAAGTAATAAAACAAACAGAAAAGGATACCAAGATATGGACTTTATGTCAGATATTTGCCATCAAAGATACCCATCTTCAACCATCTCAGAATATTGGGGTGAAATTGAAAATTGGCGAAATATTACTCATAAAATCTAAAATATATATATTCTTACGGAATTGTTGAATTGGATTACTCATATATATTAGAATACATTACTTTACTACTGTTGAATACAATTTTTATGACATAAGATGTAACTGAATGAAATTTTTAGCAAATTCTTACCTCACATGGCAATTTTTAAAGTAACGTAAGAAACAGATTTTTGGCACTAAAATGCTGATAAAAAATGTAATTCCATCAAACTTTTTTTAAAACTTCACATAGTGTATCTAGGGACATTATAGCATGTTTTTATGAAAGAAAAAGTAGGGGGAGTTATGCATTGGGAAAAAGTTTTGGCCCATTTTGCTACCCTACCCCCTTCTTTCAAAATGATACAGGAAATAGAAAAAAACACCATATTGCCAACAGTACGTACAGGTTTTATTGATTATGTTTGGTTTTATATAGCTGTTCCATGTACTTTCATGTGAATATTTATATACATTCTAATAATCTGACATTAAACATATTTTTTTTGCATAGCTAAGGGAAAGGGGGAGGGGGGTTCAGAACCCCCCCCCCCCCCTCCCCCCCGTCTTGAACTCACCGAAAAATTTTTTTTTTTTGCATATTAATTGATAAATATGTTTAAAATTTCCACAAACATGGCAGATAATTCACACGTAAATTAATCGTTAACAGACCTTTCATTATGGACCTTGACTTTCGATGTAGTGACCTTGACCTTTGAATTTTTAAATCCACATTCAACGTTATCGATAAATATGTCTAAAGAACATGTAGATGTAATATACCCTCGCTCTCACACACCCCATGACACACGTTTAGTTTGTCGGAAGACGCTGTACGCCGTGCAAGTTTATTTTTATCTTTCATAGCATTTTTTTCTTTAATTTGCAGAGCCCCCCCCCCCCCATCGGATTATCAATATTTTTGTTTCAGTCCATGGGGTTACATGATTCGGATTTTTTTTTTTGGATGAAAAATGCGTGCCTTATCTTTTCTTTTATAAAGTCTTCCTCTCTTATGACGCATGTCAGCCATGAAATGCCCGTACGTCTTCAATGCGACAGTCGCACGAAAAAAAGTCTGTTATCTAACACTACGAACTCTTTTAAAATATTTTGTGCCGCATTCTTACGGCGGTCTCGAATAGTTATGGTGCAGCCGTACGGCGTGCAGGATCGCAGAGACCGTATGGCTGCGGTAAGACTGATGTGAAAGGGCCTTATTTAATATAAGTAATCAAACATTACATCCCTTTCCTGCAGCGTTATTTATCTGTTTTATTCATGGCGGGAAGACGAACGTCATTTTTGCTGCGTGACGTCAAAGATTCTCGCAGTGACGTAATGTTATTTGAACAAGGTTGTTTTAAAGCAAAAAGATAACATAAAATGTTTATACTTATGAAAATAACAAATGTATCCTCAAACAACTCCATTTAATCATGCTATTAAATTTGATGCAGTGAACAGAAAAAACAAATGTCGTACATCTTTCTTTTACGACATTAGGAGTTATCTCCCGTCGTCTAGAACGTTTTCTGTTCAGCTCGCCAGAAGAAAGCATCCTTAAGAAGATGAAATTAAAGATCATCAATATTATGTATTTTGACCAGGCAAGAAAATGTCTGCTTTCAGCATATGTTTCACAGTATAAATGTTTCTCACTATGTTAAAAAAACTGTTGAATACATGTACCTGTTGTAAGCATAAAGAAATGTTGATCTATGGTGCAACTCAGAACTTCCTATGAAGGCATGACTGAAATAAAAATTATGATATCTTTAATCTCTATTGGTTGCTTTTGCCTACAACTTAAAGGTATGTTATGATCTTGTGCAAAAAGGCTTAAGTAATAAAAGTCCAGATGACTTGATCAAGGTCATAGGATATTGATGATTGAGAATGGTTTCCAGGTTGTAATTCAGTGTGTATTCAACCTCTCATTGTGAAACTTCAGACACACCCACTCCCCTTGAGAGAAGGATATGTCTAATTGATTTTTGGCTCAAAGGTCAAGATATTCAAAAACAATGTGACAATTTATTCAACTCTGAGGGAAAACTTTGGAAACTGGATACATTGCATGTTTGATGTCACCACCATCTCAAGCCTTCTTGTAGTCAGCTAAATCCATGCATCTATGTACATGTTGTCTTCAAAAACTTGTCCATATGTAGTGTAAATACTGAAATTGTACAGTAATGCCTCTCAAATATTGTCAGTTTTATGGTTGTGCTATAAACTTTACAATTTTTTATATTTTTTTACACAGTATGAAGGCATGACTTGTCTATAGGTCAAATTTATTATGTAATTTGAAGAATGGATGGCGCACAAGTAGGCCATAATCTTTTATATTACACAAGTTGTGGTTTCAACAGTTTGTTATCCCTTTCTATAGGCAGGTATTGTATCGATATTTTCTACACTGCGATTTTCACTTCTTACAATAGCAATATTGTACTGATATTTTGATGATAGTATGTAACCCAGGAATAGTATCTGAGTATTTCCTGCTTCAGGAGCTGAATAGGGTATAGTGAAGATACACTATAGTCATTGTCAATTGACAAACCTACGGTCATTACTGTGTAGTAAGGTTTACTGAACATTGAAATATGTGTTTTCACTATAGTGTGTGGTAATATTTATAGTACTGTAAGGCAGTATGCATCACACAGACTGATAGTGAAATATTCACATAGTATAAACGACAGTTATGTTGTGACCTTTACCCATTAATAAATATTTATTATACTCCGAAGATCTGCATGTATTCAACATAAACATTGCCTCCATTATCACATTTGCAATCTTGTGTACCATGATTTATTAATTCTCGTGCTAAAAGATATGTCTGGGTTTTCAAGGCATGGAATGAACATGGAAAGTATGTGAAACCTATATCTATAGTAATTTTTGGCCAGATTACAAAATCATTCTTATCTATAAATTGATACTGTTTGTGAGATTGCATATAGTTTTGTCCTGTCCGTTTGTCTGTGTCTCTGTTTGTCTGTTTTATTGTAAAACTTTAATCTTGGTCAAATCATTTGAATGATAAGTGATAGGGCTTCATATATTTTACCTACTTTGCAAAAACTTTAAAATTGGCCATAACTTTTGAATGTTAGGTATTTTACATGTGCATTCCCTGTGATAAGACCTCTTCATTAGTACAATGATTGACCTTGACCTTTGAGTATGACCTACATTTTACATTACAGCTGGCTTACTGACAATGATGCAGATGGGGGCATTCTTGTTTCACGAACATGTTTTTTTTTCCAATCAGTATCATGACTTTTGACCTTGGCTCCATGACCTACATTCTTCCTTTTAATGAATTTGTTGTCAACTCAGCTTTGCAATGAAGTCGTATCGTCTTTGTTGGTTTCTTGTTCAAACTTATAGTTTGTTCTAAGCTAAGCTGTGTGTGTGTTCCATTAGTGCAATAGTTTCTCATGTAAGAAACCGATTACAAGCTCTATGACCAGAACAACAGTGAGCCCAAAAAATTCAAGTTTTATCGGTATGAACTGATCAACAACATCTTGATGAAGACCTTTGACCCTCCAAAAAGTAAATCTTGATGTCTCCTGTCGTTCGTTGGCATCAGTAAAAATACAAATGTCCTTTCATTACATAATTTGTTAGTGTTTGCAGCATATGGTCCTTCTTAATTCTCTTATCTAACGTATCTAATGATCCAATAAACTACAGAGCACTGCCAATAGTTTAAGGGAGAAGGGTGGGTATTACCTAACTATAGAGCGTTGCAAACAGTTTTAAGGGAGAAGGAAGGGTTTTACCTCATTGTTTCTGTTATTTACATTTACATTATGTAACTGTCATTAACTTACATACTCAGACACGTGTGAAATGAAGAGGAATCGTTTAACTTTGTACTTCACATTTCTCAGCAGTGGCATATTTGAGCTGTGATCTAATAGAAATGCATACAGATTTCAATAAAGGTTACTGTCACTTCTAGCATTAGCCTGATTAGAACATTTCATATTATATAAATCAGCTACCATTTTATCATATTCCATATTGATATCTTGATTAATTGTCATGAGCATGATGGGGTGCGACAAAGTGAAAACATTGTCAAACTCTAAACAGTTGTACCATTTGATACCTAGGAAAACGATTTTCAGTCAAAAAGGAATATTTTTGAATAATTGATAATGGCGTATACCTCTTGGGTCCAAAAGATTATACAGAACATTATGTTGTATCGTGCAAGTCCAATCCACTTAGCAAAGTCAAGTACATGTAGATATTTTGTAAAGTTCTAAGTTGGACGAGACCACTTCAAACCTTTTAAAATAGTGGCATAGAATTGTCGTATTGTAATTTGTACAAAGTGTGAGAAGTAGCTATTCATCATGTAGGGAATTCCAAGATATTGTGAAACATTGGCTTTCGTTACACCGGTATTAGTCAGTTTTTTTTTCAAACTTATGAGAAAAGGTGTGCTCTATAGAAAGGGAAATCAACATCATCATTTCATAATTATTTCATAATATGTCTACTTAAATTATTCTAATCAGGGAAACTATGACTTTTTGATTAGGAGCCCTCGAGTATCGATAAGTGTCATTGCACAAAGGTCGGACAAGATCTGATGAAAATTGTAATGAAAGTACGTTAAGAGCATCGGTCATCGACAAGGTATAAAGTATTCCCAGTATTGTAAGCAACTACGTGTATTGAGTTAAGTTTTACAACTCTATGAACAAACTAACCTATGAATAGCTTAGACATATTAGTAACGAAGTTTTGTTCTTTTAAACTGCAGTGCAAAAATGAATATTATAAACTGTCCAAACATACACACAGATATTTGGTGAAGTTAATAACATCTTCTTTTCCATCAATGATAATCAACAAATGTACACTAATTAGCGATCTAATTATTGTTATTATGATATATAATTGATATAAATGCATATATCTCTAAAACTGAAAATGGAATAAAATAAAATACTTAAAAAAAGAAAAGATAAAAAAAAATGCAATAATGATATCAGGCAACAAGAAAAAAAGAAACCAAAGTAAGGCAAATAAAAGTAACAGACTAACAATCACGCATGACACGTTCATATATATTTCTCTATATTCAGTATTAATTATTTTGATAAGCCTGTAAGCTGAGCACTGAAAAAAGATTTCCTGTCTTTTGTAATGAAAGTCTGTGTTACTTTAGCTGCATGACCTTGCTTGTTTGCCATGTGTAAACCGCAAGTTGCGGAGCAAAGTCGGTCATAATTTTTACTTGTTTGACTGTTTTTCATAAACTTACTCATATTTGTAAAGAGAATGTACTACACCTTCACAGCTTCTGTTTCTGCGCATGTAGCATGAAAGACATACATGTATGCATGCAAACCGCGAGTCTTGTATACCTTTTAAAATTAATTTGCTCTGCTGTAAAATTATGCAATATTCAAAATGCCCAAAGTTTACTTTTCAACAAATGCATTGTTAGATACATGTAAGAATATACTTAAAGAAAGAACTGAAAGACAGATAACGATTTAATCGGCAATTCATTCCTACTAACAGTCTTTATTATTGAGACAGTTTTGTTCTCAGGATACATGTCGATATCATTATTTGTTATTTATAATGTTTTATGTCAATCACTCCGAAGAAATTTTGTTACCCATTAGAATAAAGAAAGAAGAAATATTGGCGGTAGTAAAAGCTATATAAGACAACAAAAATAATCTGTCAAGTACGTAAGCTAGTAGTTCCCAATCATTGGTGATCAGATTTTTGGTTTGCCCCTGTAAGCTGTCGCTGTCACCCTCCTTATAATGGGGTATATCGTTACAGGACACGGTCACACGCATTCCATTCCCTATTACTTCATGATGAGGGTAGGGAGGTGTGGGCGTCGTTTTTTGTTGTGTTCTATCGTGAAGTGGTTTAATGTCGTGTAGTATCACTTGATCATATTCCTTTTCCCCTTGGTACAGTCTCGGGGACTCGGAGACACACAACATACGGCGGAGGCCCGTGAGAAACACCCGCCTGATCCACGGGGATACTTTCTCTTTGGTAGATCCCTTAAAATATACATACATAACGACACCGGACATGACACAGGACAGACATACCAGAATCATAGAGATGGAGAAGTAAATCCCAATATAAGGGAACGTATCTGATGACGAAGGTAGTTTGTCCTGTACTAACAATAGGAACACCACAATGGTCAGTAAGATGGTGATCTGTAGTGAAATCTTCTCACCTGACACAGGCGGCAACATAAACCCCAACAACGACAACAGTGACACAATGATACACGGGAAAAACAATGTCAGGAGGTAAAACTTTGGGTACCTGGCCAGTACCAAATAGTATATGACTTTAGGGTAGGGCTCCGGACAACAGCTGTAATAACTGACTTTTTTATCGGACTTCAGACTTATTAGTTTCCACTCATTATGGGGAATGAAGTTGTCAGTGTCACCATCACTGGACAGGGCTTGTATGTCAACTAGAGCCCCGCTATACATCCAGGAACTGAAGGTCAATGAACAGTTCTGGTAGTCGTACGGAAAATAGGTGACATCTATACGACATGCCGCTGTTACTATTGTAGGGAAATTATACCTTACAGATCCGTCAGACATAACATTGGCTCTATATTCCCTCATGTCGGGCATGTTAGCCTCGTCACTACACCCCTCGTACATGGCAAGGTCCGGCATCCACACCGTACCGTAAGGCACTATTATACGGTCCTGACCCCCAAAGTCATCGGGGGACCACGTCAGGGAGCAATCCGTCCATTGTAATCGGACCCATATTTTGAGACGTAATAATTGAAATTTTTCATTAAGTTCCACCAATTCCCTAAGTGCAATGTCAATGCTGATCGACACGTTTTCACCCTTGTTACACACCGGGATGATGTTGGGAACATAACGTTCTTCATTGAACAAGTATCTGTACAGCGATACCGAATTGTTATAATTCTCCTGACACTGACACATGTATAATCCATAAAATATGTAAAAGGCGACAGTTTGAAGAATAATTCCTCTACACAATGGCATTCTGCTCCTGAAGCCCTCTTTTCAACTACTGAGTTTTCACCACGTTATATGGATCGGCAGGAAGTTATAAACGAGGCATGTCCTTCCCTCTTTAACAGCGTGGTCTCATATTTTAAAATCCTTTAAAAATTAAACGGAGATAAGATTTTTTTCCCTTCTTTGTGCACCTCTCTTCTACAAGTTTAAACAGTGTTGCACATTACATAAGACTAGGGGGTGCGCCAAATAAATGTTTCACTTTCCGAGTTCCTTTATTTTGTAGACTCGTCTTCAGCCATTCACTTCCAATTCTTTGACATGTTTGATGTCATTTCCTTTAATACAATTGGATATTGTGTTATCTTTTAAATAAAGACCTCCGGTGTCCAACAACGTGTACACTTTTTTGAAACTTTTTTTCAGTTTAAAAGTCACCACCCACGCAAAATAGAAATAATTTGATTTTTATTTTACGTTATATTTTGATGAATTTGTGTAATTCATGACGCGAATGGTGAAATTAATGAAGTTAAAAACTCATATATGTACAGAGATCTCGGTGATTATGTAAATTGTCTTAGTCATTTTGCTGTCAAGTAGGTTTACGTATGCACTTGTTAATTCCTGGTAAATATATTCCCCCCTTTCCCTTCGAAGTTCATTATTTACATAGTCTGGCGATCCTGTTTTACCTACAATATATAGTGTTCGCAAATGAAAGCTGTTATTAAAGTGGTAATGTCAGTCAATCCTTCCCGTTTGTCAGTTTGACTGGCTTAATTTGAGCTCTGTTAATGTATGTAAAAACATACAATCACTGAATCAGTAGTACAAAATGTACATGGTAAATTGAGGTGATTGTGCATCAGTTTTTGCTTTCTAAACTGTTTACTTCTCCGTCAGAATTGTTTCCAGGAACGCTCATCGTCAACTATAGGAAACTATTGATGAAAGAAACAAATACTTGACGTCTATGCATATACACTAGTTTTATGTTCAGAATCACGTATTTCATGAAGAATTGGAAAGAAGAAGGCTTTTCTATTTCATACCGCTTGTCATTGTACATGTATGAGCGACTAAGTGATGGTTTCAGGGTGAACTCCTTATAACTTTTGGCGATAGATATACATTGCTCAACCATTCTTTCATTTTTAAGCGATGTTTTATAAACTGCATTGAAAATTGGAATTTTTAGCTCGCCGGGACGAAAAAGTCCGGAGAGCTAATGTCATACCTTCGGCGTCGTCGTTGTCGTTGTTGTCGTTGTCGTCGTCCGTAGACAAAACTTAAGCCTGGGCTATATCTCTTGAACTACTGTATAAGGGGTAGGGCTTTGATATTTCACACAAAAACCTGTATAGGCGAGCTATGTAATCTTTGATTACCCTATGTTTAAGTAAGAGCTAGGCATCGTATTTTTTGGATATTTATGTAGGTGCACATTATGCTTTCCATCATATTTATGTTGGTCTTTTTCTATTTTTCTTTCTTAAAAATATTTTTGAGATGAATACTTGTTATCAGAGTGGCATAGACAACCCTTGAGTTGACTTTTACAAGTACTTACAAACTTGTATGAAAATCTTTGCTTTGACAATATCTAGAAAGATTTCGAAGAGCGAAGATAAATTATAGAAAAGAAGTGTTTCCCCTCTATGCATGGGATTGGTACATAGTATTTATTGATCTGATAACCGGCGAAACAATTTACTGTGTAGACTCCTTACAATTCTCATTTTCAGGTCTTGGTCGTTGTTAGGTCTTTTATGATCGGTGTATTTAACATCTGCGCTTAGCGCGTGATTTGCTGTCGGATTTACCCGCCATGTGATCTTGTTGGAGATCATTTCAATTTAACACATTGAATAAACGATGATATCAAACATGTGCATATATTAACAAGTGTTGTTACACACCCATACTCCCAATGAAACATGATTAGAAAAAGTCATATTTTGTCAATAAACTGCTTCGAGTTATAATCGCTAATACATTGTTTCTATTCTCTATTTTCAGGACGTGTGACCAACTTAAGACGCTGTACATATATAGTATTGGACGAAGCAGATAGGATGTTTGATATGGGCTTTGAACCACAGGTATGATTCAGTTGTTGAATGTCGTTTGCTAAATGAATTTTTTTGTAAATTTTTGTATTGTGTCATTTTCAATCGCTTATTCAACAAAGATTATTTTTATTTTGTATTATTCAGGTGACAAAGATCATAGACAGTGTACGTCCTGATCGTCAGACTGTCATGTTCTCGGCTACCTTCCCCAGACAGATGGAGGCTCTGGCCAGGAAGATTCTGAACAAACCTATAGAGGTCCAGGTGGGAGGCAGGAGTGTGGTGTGTAAGGACGTCGAACAACATGTGGTACGTGTAACAGTTATTTTTGAAATTTTCTGTAAAATCATTTACAAAAAAGTCGGATGTTGCCATTTCGATATCTAACAGAATGTAGACACGAAATGTCCCCCTCCTCATCCTCTTTTTGCTCAAAAAGAGGGTGAGTAGGGGGGGGGGTCATTTCGTGTCTACAATCTGCGGAATATCATATTCTTTTGTGCTTGAACATGCTTATACATATTGGAAACGGTAGAACAAAATGACTGATTAATGTGATCTTTAGTGGTCAAGGTTGAAAAATAGTAGACTCTAGATGTCACAAATTGCTTTGGTTTATCACAAGAGTAAAAAAACACTGTATTTTAAGTATATGTCTTTAAGAAAAATTATAGATGATGCCTTATATATGAATCCTAAATGACTTTCAAGTTTGTATAGCTATAAGACATGTGTTCTCAGTCAAAATGTGTCAAAACTTTAAACACATTGTGACAAATGGAAGAAAGATACCGGTAATTTCATAGTGTAAAGTTTACTCACTCAGATCATGCATTTATATTGGTATCTTGTGAGGAGATGTAAAGTCTTGTGTAGTGTAAATTCCCTTACAGATAAAGAAAAAAAACACAAAAAAATTATTAATAATTAAGAAAAGCAAAAAAAGATAAATTACAATTTTAAAAATTACTACTATATGTGTACTTATTTTAGTGCAACTAAATTTTAGCAGAAACAGGACAAATCAGGCAATGGACATAAATGCGTAATCAGGAACTAGCACACTTGACTTCATTACAAATATACGACAGAATGAACTTTCAGCGCAGACTTGAATTAGCTTCCTCTCAACTGTACTAACTCTGCCAAAGTATGAATCCCACTAGTATAAGTACACTAACAGTATTTATCTTCAACTTGCTGAAGTCATTTGTTTTTTCGTTTTTTAAATTTTCAGATAATTATTGATGAAGATAAGAAGTTCCTGAAGTTGTTAGAGTTACTAGGTATATACCAGGAGCGAGGCAGTGTTTTAGTGTTTGTAGATAAGCAGGAACATGCTGATGAGTTAATGAAGGAGTTACTAACTCACTCCTACCCGTGTATGTCTCTACATGGAGGTATAGACCAGTATGACAGGGATTCTACTATAGTAGACTTCAAAAACGGAAACGTCAAACTACTGGTAAGAGACAATTTTAGATTTTCAGTGGTAATTTCAAAAACTCAAGTTGATTTGTATTTTTCTGGATGAATCGTTATTCGTATAAAGATAACAAGTATACCATAACGATAAAACTTTAATACTGCTGCTTGAATTTTGTAGCCTTATGTTTCACATATTATGATATTCTATTTTATGTTGTGACATAAGATATATGTACAATATCTTATTTTACCTGTACAATTATCGTGTTATGTCTATATTTAGGTAGCTACATCAGTGGCAGCTCGAGGTTTAGACGTACGACATCTGATCCTGGTAATTAATTATAACTGTCCCAATCACTACGAGGACTACGTACACAGATGTGGGTAGGTGAACATGATGATAGTGTTGAGTAAAACTATGTTGCATTTCTTTTCACTTTGAAATTTGCATTTTATTAACTGAATAATTTATGCTGAAAAGTAAACTTATAGACACATTGTCATAGCATATATTTTAGGACTGATTTTAAGCCATTTGAAAGGATTTTTAGGGTGTAAATTCAATTTCTTTCAATAATATCAACTTGAAATTAGCAACCAATTAAAAATTTAATGCATTTATTTCTTTGGTAATTCCTTCTTTGAGTTGACAAGTCATAGAAGATCAATTTCTTAACTTACTATTACGTGTAATTTTGGTATTTTCTGATTTTAGTCGTACTGGTAGAGCGGGAAATAAAGGTTTCGCTTTTACCTTCATAACACCAGAACAGGAGAGGTATGCAGGGGACATAATCAAAGCTTTAGAACTCTCAGGAACTGAAGTACCCTCAGATTTGGAGAAGTTGTGGAATGACTACAAGGAAAAAGCCAAACTGGTATGAAAATATCTCAAGTCATTTTTTCTGTGAAGAAAAGAATTGTCTTGAATTTGTTGAATTCTCAGTTGCATTAAAAGAGTTAATCATCCCTTTATGAGAAGAACAAGTGCTCAATTATCATGCTCTGTGCTTTTTACTCAATAAATATGGCCATAAGGGGCTCTGAATTTCTGTGCTGTGATGTCAACAAAAAAAGTAGCAACCAAGGGCTTCTAACTGGCTAACACATATTTGACTTCTCTTGTAAAACCCCAAGGGAAGGGTACAAAGTCCATGTACTTTGACTGGATCTGTCAACTGATATAGTATAAAAGACTTCATTTAGCTAAAATGTTTCAACTTTCCAAACTGTTTAAAATATTTCAGTGTGTCATATCCTGTACTAAATTACATTTTTATGTGAATAATTTTTTTTCGTCATGATGAGTATAAAAAGAAAGCTATAGACACTTTATCTTTATCTTGTTATCAGGAGGGTAGAACAGTTAAAAGTTCCAGCGGCTTCCTTGGTAAAGGATTTAAGTTTGATGAGACGGAGGCTCAGCTGGCTAACGAGAGGAAGAAGCTTCAGAAGGCGGCACTTGGTCTACAGGACTCTGATGATGAGGACTCGGCTGTAGACGTAAGTCAGATGTTTTAAATTACATTATCTATACATGTTGTACTATTGTAAAATTTCCCTTATCATTTGTGTAAATTCACATTTGCGGTTAACTTTCACATTGGCTATCAGTTCAAATAGCCAAATGAGAATAATAGATATTAATCAAAAATAAAGTTTGATTGTCTTACACCTTTGTACCTTGCTTATACTTTTATCTGAAGACAGAGTGCCAAATTATTCTTAGAACAATAAGCATATTTTGTACTGAATGGATACACTTTTTGTGAATAATTGAAATGAAATGAAGAACCTTTTCAATGTTGAAAATCAATCATTGAATCATAGGATATGTTAGATTACACTGCTTACATTAAATTCATAATATGAGTCTTCAGAACTACAAAGGTGCTGACAAGGGCATTCATGTTTCACATTTACTCCATTTTCTATGTTAAGTAAATCTTTTGTTCTTATGAAGTAACTTTTAAAAAGTTTGTATAATATGTATTAGGATCAGGATCAGGTTTATAAATTACCGTAAAACTATGAACAGAAATGAATTTATAACATTGTATATGTACTTATAATAATAAAGATCAATGTATTTGGAATTATATAGATTAACCCCCACAAATGTACATGTATATAATATAGCAATTACTCTTTCAAAATTGATATATTGTAATTTATTTTATTGTTTCTGATTTTCAAACTAATAGATTGACCAGCAGATAGAGGATATGTTTGCCAGTGTTAAGCGTGTGACGGATGTCAGTAAACCTCAGATATTCAATCCACAAGTTCCGTCTGGAGGAGGAGGCGGAATGTCTAACCAGATTAAACTAGCCCTAGCAAAACAATTGGCAGCTAAAATCAACATGGCAAAGAAAATAGGAGGGGACTCTAAAGACATCACACAACAGGCAGCTAAAGCTATATTTGTAGGAGAAGGAGCCGTTCCAGAAGTAGCTGTAAGTATCTTATACTGGATATGTACTTATTTTAGTGGGATTCATGTTTCAGTGGAGTTAGTGCTGTCACGAGCATGCAACTTCAAAGTCAAGCTAATATGTGTATCTATTTACTATCCTGTTCACTAAATCCAGAGCACCCTGTTTTCCCGGTTTTCTCTTAAATATGATACTGTCATCTTCCATAAAGATATCAATTTTATAGTACTCCTTTAGTCGTAACAGAAAATACCGTTGTTTTGGCTGTACGTCAATTATGTTAGAAATAGGACAGAAAATAAAAAGTCTACTAGGATTTTCTATAGTGAAATTGGTGAAAATGTGTGACGTCGGGAGCTTTGACGTACACTATAGTATCCCCATCCAATGATTGTAAGGGGACTGCAGTTCCATTTCACCTGTTCATAGATAATCTGTAAACTAAAGGTAATTCTTCAATGATGAAAATTCAAATTATATACAAGATATTTAAATGATATATTGACTTTTTATGCCCCCAGCAGAGATTAATCTACAATTTGATCTTAATGGGCCCTCTGGACCCACTGAAACTTGGCCAATGGGTCCCCAGCCAAAACAATGGATCCCAGCAGAAATTTATGCGTCCCAATTTCTACAAACCTTCTTTTTTCATGGCGTTTTAAGTTCACCAATACAAGTGAGCTGACCGCCTCACGGCGTTTTATGTCCTTGAGATCGTTAAATGTACCACAAAAAAATGTCTAATTTTTGCCAAATTAAGTATATTGATTGTTTATTTAGTTAGCGATGCTTTGTACATGTGTATAGTAAAACGTTATCCAAACAAACCAATTCTATACGGTATACAAAGACGATACGCTTATGGTGTGAATTAACGATTTCAATACATTTCATTCATAATGTCATTTTAAGTTTACAATGGGAGACTTTTTCATAAAGATATTGTATATTTTACATCTGAATCCGAATGATACCAAGAAGTTAGACACGCATCGGACTGTATAATTATTAATAAAAAAAATGTTGCTATGCAATGATTTCTCATACGATACAAAATACATTTGTATAAACAAAAGACATTTACACGTTTTACAGCTAAATAAATACTGTAAATACACTTTCTCGACTTTGAATGTTTAATTTAATATGAAAACATGAACTAAAACGGACGCATAATACGAACGTGAACAATGCGCACAGTGGGACGCAGCGATCGGAAATCAATGGGTCCTGAGCGATTTTTTTGCGTCAGAGACGCAGGACGCAGAGGTAGATTAATCCCTGCCCCCAGTCATTTATGACCATTGGGCATATTGGTTCATCTGTCCGTTCGTCCATCATTCTGTCCCGCTGTCAATGAAAGGGTATAAAATTTTAAGTAGAAGGGATAACAGTGAGGGGGATCTATGTCCCTCCCAAACAGGAACCCAAGGAGGGGGAGAGAAAACTTTACCTAGCTATAGAAGCTAATAATAAGTTTAAGATTTGGCTATATCTCTTGAACGATAAGTGGTAGGGCTTTAATGTTTCACATGTAGATTACTTATGACAAGACCATTCATCTTAGATCATGACCTTGAAATTTGACCTTCTTTTCTTAAACTTTAAACTAGGCTATATCTCTTGAGCTATAAGTGGTAGGGCTTCAATATTTTACTTGTAGATCACTTAAGACAAGACCATTCATGTTTGACCTTGACCTTTGATCCTTTTTTTCTTTTTCAAACTCGACTATATCTCTTAAATTATACATGTAATTGGATTTTGGTAGGGTTTAAATATTTCACATGAAGATTACTTATAGCAAGACCATTCTTTTCATACTATGATCTTTGACAATTTGGGGGCATTATGTTTCACAAACATAGAACTTGTTTTGTTAATGTTCTGAGATCTACTCATAGATCTTGTTGACAGTAACTTTTGATATCGAGATTGCTTGAAATGTATATTAGTAGAATATATTTGGACATTTGAGACGTTGCACTTTAGAATCTCCATTCTTCATTAAAAACTATGAAATATGTAAAACAAGTCAACAGATATTTTCATACCTTTATAATTTGTTGATTTTGTAGCCCAAAACAGTAGCAGAGCAGCTAGCAGAGAAGATTAATGCTAAGCTTGGTTACCGTCCAGCTACCGAAGACGAGGATGCAGAGAACAGTAATGCCGAGACATTTAAACGATATGAGGAGGAACTGGAAATAAATGATTTCCCACAGACCGCAAGATGGAAAGTTACATCAAAGGTTAGCAAAATCTTGATTATTTTTCTAAGCCACCTTTAACTAAATTATATCCTCCAAGTGCTATAATTCAAACCTCAACAGTACTTTAAAATTAGATACTCTTATTTACAAGAATAAAACATACTTTCACTTTGCATTTTGAAAATATGTACATGTATGTCACCCATGTACTATTGTCTATTACAGTCCTCAGAAAAGAATGATAAAATGATGAATGTTAACAAGATTTGATAGTGGTATGATATGGTATAGTTGATTAAACTGCATTTTCATTATAATTTCAAATTAATATAATATGAAATAATTTCATGATTTACTGTTACAGGAGGCGTTAGCTCAGATATGTGAATACTCTGAGGCAGGGATAACAGTGAGGGGGACCTATGTCCCTCCCAAACAGGAACCCAAGGAGGGGGAGAGGAAACTATACCTAGCTATAGAGGCTACTAGTGAGATGGCCATACAGAAAGCTAAAAAAGAAATCACACGACTCATAAAGGAAGAACTTATACGACTGGTAAGTAATCATATAACATACATTTATGTGAATCATTGTGTAAAAATATGTTTTCTCTGGTTCTGATATGATGATGTTGTGAAAAGCTTTATTAAAACATACTTACATAATTGAATGAGATGATAAGATTTAATAAATAAAAGATATTTTGTAATTTAAACTTTTTACAGATTAGATAAAGATATTCGTAATTTCATATATTTTAACAGATTTAGTTTTACTAACACCTTGATATTCTTTCATTTCAGCAAAATTCCTACCAGCCGATAAACAAGGGACGATACAAAGTATTATGAGTAGTTTTATCCCATCTATCATTCTGGAGATCTCAGAGATTTTCTCTGCTGTATAGAACATCATTTTACCTTCATCAGGATCCCGACTCGTGACAGAAGATGAAATAAATCTTAAATCTGTTTAATGGATTTCTGTCCAAAGAAGAATGTATCAGTGCTTAGCATTGAAGAGTGTAATATCTGTGTCTCCTACAAAGTAAAGGGATTATTTCTTCATATGTCTATTTTGAAAGTAGATGTGACAGGAGTTAATACAATAATGAATAGCATGACACTTTATTCATACATGTATGTTTACTATATGTAGATGAAATTCAAAGCTAAATTCAAGGTTAACTTTATGTCAGGGGAAAATGTGCTTGAGAGATTTCAAGTTTTTACAATCTCAATAAATGTACAGTACATCAGGGAACTTGAATGCTTCCTCTCTCATAATTAAATGTTGAAAAGACAAAACATGCTTCACAAAATACTATATATGTACATTTCATGTGATTTTAATATAACTGTACTTGAAGTAAACACAAACTTCAACCATGCTTTATTTTTATTTCATCACATTAAGAATGGAGATTACAGATCACAATTAATTTTGAATGTTCGTTGACCACGCAAATAGTTCCTGATTATTTCAATCCCTCGTCTTCTTACATTTAATTTCTACGACTCTTTTTACACTAGATGATTCGTTTTTTACGTCAATGAGTCGCAGATGAGTTGAAAAAAAATATTCTAGCATGTTGATTGATACTGCATCATCCTAATCGCGGAATGCCAGTTGTGTTATGAGGCTCTAGAATTGATAAATTGTAGAACATTAGAGCCACAGATACCCCCTTTCGGGTTTAAAAAGATATTAAATGTCTACTAAGCGACAGTTTTTTGCATGAATCCATTTCTGAGCTTATTTTGATACTATCTAGCAGATATAAAAGTTTCAAGCAAAAAATGGTGGTGCGATTCGAGTATTTAATCGTCATATTAGTATAATTTACAAAGGAATATATAGGAAAAAATAATTGGGGTCTGATACCTGGACCATTTTTAAAGTTTACTGATATCTATGAAGATTTGGGATTATTTATGTCTCTGTTCACAACCAAGTGACATAGTGTAGTCTGCTCAATGTTCGAATAAGTAACTTTGACAATGTAATCCAAGTAGGGGCATGCCTCACGTTATGATACATATTTAAATTTTTTGCTTCTATAATGTACTATTCAATACAATACAAGTGCATGTATGTACATTGTAAAAGGCTGAACACTTGTGTCATTAGATTCAAAATTCTTTAATTTTTTTAAAAAAGAGCTTATAAATAAAAGAAATAATATACTGTATATTGCTTTATGCCTCTCTGATCAAAGAAATGGCTCCAAAAGCTAGAGGGAGAATCTTTTTCATTTCATTGTTTTTTACTTTGACACAATTTGCAATCTTCTGTTTTGCATTAGACGTTGTCATTATTATACCCCATCCAAACAAGGGCAGGGGTGTATGGTGATGCACATGTCACTCCATGTATGTGTCCATCCATGCCTCCATCCCACATGATGTCTGTGGAAATTTACAGAAAAACTGTTACAGAGGTTCAGTTCATTTCTCGGATATAGCTTTTGCACTGGGAAATACAGATCAGCTTTGAGTATGGGTCATGTCATTCAATCATGTGCAGAGTTTCCCTTGAAACTTTGAATAATTTGCCTCAATAGTTTTGGGCTGCTTAGTAATGAACAAATTACTTTTGTTCAATGTATAATATATTTTGATGAAATATTAGCTATATGAAATCTGAATTAATCTCATGCATCAATTGTTGAAGGTTTTTCATAATTTTTTCCTCTGATCTGACTATGACTTCTCAATATTGTGGGAAGTACAAGTATAAATATGTATCAAACTTGGAAGCTGCATATTTTACATAAGTAAACCATAACCTTGGTCATTTCATTATCAACTTTGATGACTGCAGAAAAAAATTATTAGGAAAACTGCAATCTAAAACCATAATTTTTGAAGAGCGTAGCCAGAAACTGACAAAAAATGGAAAGTCAAGTTGAAGAAATGGACAACTTCAAAATTATCTATGAGAAAAGATATGACTTTCATATTCATATTTGAGATTTGTACTTTGAAATTCTCGATTTTGAGAAAAAAAAAATCCAACTGCTCTATTTATGGCACATTTATATATCACACTTGGTGCAGATTGAGTGAAATTTTGCATAATGAACTTGTCCTGCATTTTCTCATAAGGTTGATGCATTTGTTGAAAATCTTTGCTAAAAGGTAAAAATTGTCGAAACCATCCACGGGCTTTATTCCATTATATAGAGTTTTAAAGTGTCCCAATTACCAAATATCTATCTTTACTGCATCTCTTAGTAACATTCAGTTAACATATTAATTTCAATTCAAAGAATATGGCGTGTGAAATTTTGAAAATGGAGAAAAAAAATGACGAAGTTTTTTATTAAATAAGTTAGATATGTACATGTATTTATCCAATGTAGGTGTTTTGGATTTTAGCTGATACGCAAAGCCTGTGTGTAGATCTACATGTACTATCTTCAAAGTGTATCATCTTTTTCGAAAACTGGAACTTAATAAGTCATGATCCAATACATTTTCATGCAGACAGGGGTTTATATACGGTGTATGCATGGATGGGATTATCCACATTTTTTCCAAAACAAATGACAGACGTTCATCGCCCTTGTCCTCCGGTACGGTCCATTTGATATTCGGGGGGGGGGGGGGGGGGGGGGGCAAGAGCAAGATTATTTTTATTATGGAGCAAGATTATTTTTTTCGTCCCGGACCGGGGCAAAAAAAAAATTTTTCTTACAAAGTTGGAGCAAGGAAATTTTTTTAACAAAGTGATGTGCATATTAAGAATGTTTGTGTTTTATCAATAGAAATTAGTTATATTTTTACTCAAAACTCTAAATATAAATATATTACTTTATTTTCATGCAAGTATTCAATTCACTTTTAATCCGATAGATAAAACAGTGATTCCAGAAAAAGTGCGACACTTGAATTTTGAAATTGGGCAAAAATAAACATTAAACGTGAGGCATAATATATACTGGACTGTATTATATAACTATCAATTAATATGAATTTCTATTTTTACACACAAAATATTTTTCTTATTCGAGTTATGGGCTTCTGAAGGAAGTGGGGTCAGATTCAGTGTTACGGAGGTGATTGACAGTTAAACTCATGTCTACTTTGAAGTTATATTTTACAGAAGTTTGAAACCTGTATGCCTCTGAACATTAACCTATAACCGAACAAAACGCACAGTACTTTTTAGGAATTGTAAGAAATAATTCAATGCTCAGTTAAAAGAACATATATTGATAGCGGATTTTCATTGTTTATTCAAAATCGTATTTCTTCTAAAGACTTTTTTTCATGACAAGCAGGAGCTAATTCACTTACTCAGTTATGCAGATTCACAGTTCTGCGTTTTCACTATGAATATCCAAAATTTCCCCGTAAGTTTGATCATAGTAAAGGGGCCTTCATTGATCTTATAAACCGTTAGTCTTATGTTACGTAGGTTATTGCAAAGTACAATATATGTTTTGACACCTTTCTAATTTATCTAAATAATCATTTTCTTCTACAGATAAACGTTTTCTTATCTGACATTGCTGCATCAACACAGTTTATAATGTTTTTGGAATTATTTTATGTTATTTTTCCTATATTTGAGCTTAGCTGTCCTAGGAAATCCTCTTCTCACGTCTCTATGATAATATCATACAATAAAAAGTATATATGTTGATTGAAAGAGATATATCGTAATGAGAAATTCAATTACTATAGTTAAATAATACGGAACTTGTATTGCGTATGTCCTCTCAATTAGTTGGACATCCAGAAAATGATAATTGGTATTTTCAAAACATTGTTACGGAGGCTATACTGCTCAATTCATTAAAAAATTAGATATCGAAGAGATAGAAATACAAGTAACATTTTTTCCTCAACATTATTCAACGCTTGATCGGCCCTCTTCCGAAAAACACATCAAAAAGAAATAACAAAGGCAAACTGAGGAACTTGAATGTGATCGTTACGGACGTTACACATTAACGCATCTTTAGTCGTACATCCCCCTATATCTTCGATTTATATATTCAGAGGAGCTTAAATACGTCTACTAGTTACACGCTGCTTAAAACCCGGATGAAAATTTTATCGCCAGATCTATAATAAAGCGTAAGAATTATTACCGTTACGTAGGTTGTATAGTTATGGAGGTTATGTTTTCATAGTTAATAAGATATTTTGGAAAGAGGAGCACTACACAAATTTATATGCATACACCAGCTGATTGATATTATTACGTGTGTTGAGCAATATAATCTTTAAAAAAGTTTATTTGGCTATTTGCAAAGAAAAGTCCGTTATGTAGGTTAGGTTCTTATATGTGACACTCCAATAGAAGAACTTCCTTTTCTGAAAACTCATAATTGGTAAGTTGAAAAGGATTTTTTTGTTAAAAAATCAAACTGATATCATAATCACTTGTTGGTAAGGCCTCTTGAGTATTCCAAAATAATGGAAATAAAATTTTGATAGACAATGACTACCTTGTTATGGAGGTTAGGGATATTTCAGCGACAGCGAGATTTTGAACCATGACCTTGCATTTTGTTATTTTTTTAAAAAATTCATACTTATATGATAAAATAGATATTAATTGCTATAAAACGTGATATCAGATTTTGTTTTTAAGTACCCTCACTATTCTTAGAATCTTACGAAAAATAGTGAAAGAGCTCAGCGACGTCGATTTCTTGGTTAATTTCAGCTACTTTAGGATAGCCTACTCCGTAAATATGTAATGCTCGGTCAGTATTTGACGTGTATGTGAGAGAAAAAGGTTGTTCTTCTCAAATGAGCACCCAGTTGCAGCAGTAGGTTATGAACATCACAAATTAGGACCTAGCGACAGGTAAAATCACTAAGTGTCGCAATTTTTCTGGAATGACTGAAAAGATTTTACAATACAATTCTCAATATTTTATGAAAGGTACATGTATATAAGAGGGTCTGAGGGGAAGGTCCAAGTAAAATCTAGACACATTTTTAAATGCAGAATTGTTAATTGGTGAATAACTGAAGTTCTCCTTCCAATTTTAAAAGAGCATAAAACTAGACTCTATGGGATACATGCAACATGTATTAATATTAAGAAAAATATTGATAATATATTTTAAAAGCATTTCAGGAAGGCCTTTTTTATTCACATACATGTATAACTTCAAATATATGAACTTTTCCATTAGTAAATAATGTTTTGATATAAATTGAAAACTGCAGCGAGCGAAGTGAGCTGGAAAATTTTCAAGAATTTTAGCGAAATTTTGTAGTAATTATTCAAATTCAGATTATTTGGAAGAGCAAGATTATTTTTTCTGTCGCACCATAAGAAAATTTATTTTTTCATCAAAATTGAGAGCAAAATTATTTTTTTCGAACCCCCCCCCCCCCCCAGAATATCAAATGGACCATGCCTTAGTCCTCAGTGAAAAGCAAAGCATTCTTGGACTGACGTCAGTCTGTCGTCCATAATCTTGTCCAGGCTATAATATTTGAAACATTGCATGGATTTGAACATATTGCAAAATGTTGTCCAATGTCATACCTGCAAGAACGTTGTCACATTGCTTTTATTTTCCCATGCCATAATTTATATACCGATGTGGATTTAGAGAATTTCTAGAATTCTTGCTAAGTGCTATTTGTGTCACTTTTGCGTCATGATGCCGCAGAAACGACCAACGACACTTTGCTATTTGGTTGGTTGGACCAAATAGCCAATTGTCGTTGGCCGTTTCTTTGGCTAGAACCGAGGTTACGTCTGCAATGTCGAACACTTTCGTTTGGGAGTAGGAGCTCAAAAGCAGACTTACAGACGTAATGTTTACAATTATTAAAAGAACATGATTACCGGTGTATACCAGTGTCATTTTACTTATGATTTTAGTGCACATTTGTTTGATTTTGAAAAGAATTTGTCTATTCAGCGATGGTCCAGGCTTAAATTTGAATATTTGAAGAACTTTGCTATAGAAATGACCTACAATGTATGGCAAAGATCGTTAGAAGGACAGATTGAGGTACACAGATCATCGTAAATTTAAAGGATTTTTAAAGGATTTTCGGGGCTACATGTATGAATAAATAATCCATGAGATTTTGCCGAAAACTTTTTAATCAGTTCACACTCGTTCATCATGTTCTTCATAGCTCTCTGTTTCATAGGGCAATTATTTCATGAATTGCTACTTTATGAGTTTATTAGGAATCTATCTATAAATGTCAGGGTAGCTTTAGAATGCTCAATGACACCAGTCTGTACTATTCCTTGAACTTTAAAGACTAAATGGTATTTGGTTTATTCCAGATGTTGCATACACTATTCTTCCTTCTGGAATATTAGACAGCTTGATACATCTTAGCAACAAAAATCTTCAAATGTGACGACAGTTAGAACTACTTGCCGTGACCCCCCGTTCAAAGTCATGGAATTTTGGGAAAGTCATACATTTGACTTTTCCTTGTATCATTTGTTAAAACTACTATGTGTCCTGCATAAATTCCAATGGCATTCCACGGATATTTTGAGGTATACAGAGATATTGTTTCATGGAATAATTTAAAGTTATAGCATGAAACACCGAATTTTCACAGTTTGTTACTTACGCTTATTGTCATTTTATCCTAAAGTTTATATAAAAAAAAGCTTTCTCTTCCTATTTAAAAGATTTTATTTAACTGCTTAATTGAAACATCGAATTGCTTCACCTTAATCTAAAAATGTCATAAAATTTATTCATTTGATCGTTGATGAAGGATAAATATTACTTGCCCTCTCCTCCCCCCTCCCTCCCCTGTTGAATATCGAAGAGCAACCTCACTGTGCCGATGTGAGTTACAAATTTTTTTTTTACATTTTGTAAGAGTACGCGACTAGAATGGGAGTTATCTCGCTTACATGTTTGCACCCTTTAATCGATAACCAATATATCGATCTGTCAGATCAAGATCAAACTTGATCTAATCACAAATCTCGCCTATATGAGAATTTGTGTTTGTATTAAAAAGTAATGGAAATACCTTTTTTTTAGTATCGGCATATTATACAGAAAAACTCGAGAGACTAACTTTTTCAACATTTCAAAAAAACTGAAAATTATTGCGAAATATTTGTATTAAATTTAACAATATGGCGAATGGGTGAGCCATGGTGTAGTGGTCAAAAGGGTATCTCAACCGAACCCGCCTTCATGTGAGACAGAAGCATATGGACTACTCTCGGGTGGCGCAAGTCTTCCGGGGGTGCCATTGCACCAATTCGATACTCATCCTTTTTATAAAACGCACCTTTAAAGTATCTTTTTCTTTACTTTTTGATTGAAGTTAAGCAGTTTGGAGTTCAAAGCCCAGGCTCTGTGTTCGATTCCCAGCTACTTTTAACTAAAGTTATTCATAAATGTATTTTTTAAGTGACAATGTTCGCTGAATTCGTGATGACCGACCAGCTAGTCAAGTAATAAAACATGTAGTCAGTATAATTCTCCGTCACAAAATTTAATGAAAGTTTTTTTTTTTAAACCAAGAGGTATCGCTCTGCCCTTAGCAGGTTCTTTGGCAGAAAATGCTGGTCTAGTTCAAACTTTTGCTTTTCATAATTTCATATTATTTGGATTTCCTCCTTCCGACAATTATCCAAAGAATGCATTTCCATTTCTCCCAATACCCTCTGACCATGCTCGATAGCTCCTATAGCGCAACCCCACCAATCCCGCTCAGGAATCGCCCCGTGCATACTTCTTTGAATCAAAGATTTTATGAATTACGAATTTTAGTCAAAATGACCCATCATTTTAGTTCATGTACTTTGATTTATTCCGTGAGAGGTCAAAATAGGCATAGATCTATCTCGCTAATACGAATTCCATCAATTAAAATCTTTTAAAGTTGCTTAGAACACCAAATAGGGCAAAAGCTATATATCTGCTTCTCAACTTAAAGGTATGATTAGAACTGACACCTCTGTGAACTTTCAGGTAGGTCAGGTATATCAGATTTTTTTCATATTACAAAATTAAGATGCATTTCTCATATCAGAATGAAAGAAAAGGCATTCATTATGAAGTTTATTTTAAAAATAATAATAATTTCTGGCGGACTATGCTTCTTAAATGTTTTGATGAAATTCAGAACAATCACGTAATATTGAAGGAAACTCTTCTTTGACGGATAGAATAGTCCGACGTCAAGAAACCTATGTATGATGAAAACTGCCACACCTGTGAGATTTATAACAATAATTTATTAACGAGAAACTATTGATTTAGCATTTTATTAATTCCCGTAGTAATCCATTGTAAATAAATAAATAAGTACATTAATAAATAAATAAATAAATAAATAAATGAATGAATAATAAATAAATAAAAGAACTGTTTTCTAACTTTGATGACGTCGCTTAGGTTGGCCAGGTCTGTCTGAAAACTAATATATCAGAATGAAAGACAAGGTATAACAAAGTTTGTTAATCATAATCATGTCTGGACTACTACATGTAGTTTGAAATTTTCTTCAAGAAGGGTAAGAGTTGGAACACTTAATATATACTTCTTCAAGGTTTTGATGAAATTCAGAACAGCATTCAATAGGAAAGGATATTCTTGTTTGACGGATAGACGACAACCAAACAGAGCAAAGATTAGCCTTAATTACCGCGTGTTCCTATCTGTGAAAGTGTGATGGGAGCTTTAACCCTATAATTCAGACCATGATCAATTCATTGTTTACTTAAGATGTCTCGTTATCACGAGAATTAATGAAAACGAAGCTTTATCATCTGTTTTATGCAAGTTAAAATCAAAATTAATAAATACCTCCATTTATATAATGTGAATTTTAAAATACTTATAGTTTAATAAGGTAAATATGTATGTATTACGAAATACCACAACATAAGTATAAATATACATGTGATCTCATCAATGGTCGGGTGAGCCATGGTGTAGTGGTTTAATCTAGACTTGATTCTTCATATGAGCCAGAAGCATATGGATCCTCTCTCGGGTGACCACGCCCCCATGTGGGATCCCGGGGGTTGCCATTGCACTAATTCGATACTCATCCTTTTTACTTCTCTTTAATTTTTTGTACAATTGTTTTATTCCCTCTGGAACTTAATACATACATGTATAGGCCTATATACTTCTCTTGTTGAAATTGTATAGACGCGGGTTCGAATCCCAGGAGAACCATAACTGATGTTTTTTTTGTAATGAGATGGAATGAGTTGGCGGGTGACAAACCGCAACTTCACAAGAATATTCATTGAAGGTTCTTGGAAAATTGGAGGGGGGCATCCCCACGTGTGTTTAGAGCTTCAGAGTGTATAATTTCGTCAAGGCCAAGCTAGTGACACACTGATCACATGATTGACAGATATACCGGCGGGACATCCCTTAAAATCAATAATATCATCGATGAAATCGTCATTCGCATAGGGACATGATCGTTTTTCTTTAACTTCGTTACCTAGATTTGGATTTAGATTAATAAAATGAAGGTGTTTTATGAACCACTATTCCTCACTTCTTAAAACCTTTATTGTTAGTGTAGATAGATGTTACTCGAAAGCCAAGTTCAAGGAATAATTAACAGATAATGATATAAAATACATGCACATGTGCATGTGAAATATCTATACTTTAGGCATGGTCCATTTGATATTCAGGGGGGGGGGGGCCTTGGGTTTTTTGTCGGAGCAAGATTATTTTTTTCGCCCCGGACCGGAGCAAAATTATTTTTTTCTGGCAAAGTTGGAGCAAGGAAATTTTTTTAACAAAGTGATGCGCATATTAAGAATGTTTGTGTTTTATCAATAGAAATTATTTATATTTTTACTCAAAACTCTAAATATTAATATATTAGTTTATTTTTATTCAAGTATTCAATTCACTTTTAAACAGAGAGATAAAAAATTTGTACAATACAATTCTCAATATTTTATATTAGGTACATGTATATAACATGTATAAGAGGGTCTTAGGGAAAGGTCTCCTAGACAATTTTTTTAAATGTTACTAAGAATTTAAATTGGTGAATAACAGAAGTTCTCCTTCCAAGCTTACAAGAACATGACTCTATGGGATACATACAACATGTATTAACAGCAATATATAAATATTGATAATATATTTAAGCTTTTAAGGAAGCCCTTTTTCATTCACATACACATATAACTTTTGATATCTTCAAATATCTGAACTTAAAATGCTATTAGTGAATAATGTTTTGATAGAAAACTATGGCGAGCGAAGCGAGCCAAAAATTTTTGATACAATTTGAAAACTGCGGCGAGCGAAGCGAGCCGGAAATTTTTAAAGAATTTTAGTGAAATTTTATGGTAATTCTTCAAATTCAGATTATTTGTAAGAGCAAGATTATTTTTTTCTGTCACACCATAAGCAAATTTATTTTTTTCATCAAAATTGAGAGCAAAATTATTTTTTTCGAAAAAAACCCAAGCCCCCCCAGAATATCAAATGGACCGTGCCTTATCTACCTCCAAAGATTGTACTCTATGTCTTCCGAAATGGAAGTAACCGGATGTGACAGTTCTACCGAATTGAAGCGGCGGGTGTTGCATGCAAGCAGGAGATGCTTACTCTTCCTGGGCACCTGGTCTCACTCCCATATCGGGAGTTCGCTTCTTTTCATATGGTGGAGGTTTTTGTTTGTTTGCTTTGGTTCCTGTTTTATCCTGATTTTTTATGACTTCGGTTTCTCATTTTCTGAATTATCGATTTTGTGCTGTAAACAGAGATATGGTCATTATCCATATTTGTCGTTTACAAATCTATTAGATGGATAATGTTAAAATTAAGACTAAAATTTTCACTTGAATTTAGATGTTGTCACCAGTCGCCCTGCCATTGGGGAAACGTTAACACGTAAAACAAGAACACTTGGTTGTTTGGTTCAATTCAGCAAAGTGAAACACCCGTTTTCCAAAACCCTAGGGGTCAGTGGCTCAAATAATATAACAATTGCAAATCTAGACCACAGACCCATTATGACGCAAAAATAATTCAATCTCTATCAATTATACTTTCTGAGAAACGGTGATCAAAAGATGAAATAGATAATATTGGAGAAAATACCACACCCACTTTCCAAACCCTGAGGCTCAAACAAATACGAATTCCATCAATTAAAAACTCAGAACACCAAACAGGTCATAAGCTATATCTCTGCTTCTCAACTTAAAGGTATGATTAGAACGGACACCTCTGTGAAATTTCAGGTAGGTCAGGTATATCAGATTTTTTGGCCGGATTGCAAAACAATTCTGGCCTATAGATTGACGATGTCCTTCTGTCCGTCCGTCTGTCCGTCCGTCCGTCCGTCTGCCGTTAACATTTTGGTTAAAGTTTCTGGTTGAGGCAAAATCTAAGGAACTATATGCAGTAGAAACTTTATATTATACATGAGGCTTGCCCATGACAAGACCTTTCAATTTATGCCATAACATTTGACCTAGTGACATTGACCTTAGACTTTAACCTAGTTAAGGATTTTGGTTAAAGTTCCTGGTTTAAGCAAAATCTATGGAACTGTATGCAGTAGAAACTTTATATTATACATGAAGCTTGCCCATGACAAGACCTTTCGATTTATGCCGTAACATTTGACCTAGTGATCTTGACCTTAGACTTTAACCTAGTTAAGGATTTTGGTTAAAGTCCCTGGTTTAAGCAAAATCTATGGAACTGTATGCAGTAGAAACTTTATTTTATACATGTAGGTTGCCTCTGACAAAACCTTTCAATTTATGCTGTATAATTTGACCTTGACCCAGTTAGTGACAAAAACTTACTTTGCAATCCGGCCATACCGTCTTTAGCGGTGTTTTATTTATATTACAAAATTAAGATGCATTTCTCATATCAGAACGAAAGAAAAGGCATTCATTATGAAGTTTGTTTTAAAAATAATAATAATTTCTGGCGGACTATGCTTCTTAAATGTTTTGATGAAATTCAGAACAATCACGTAATATTGAAGGAAACTCTTCTTTGACGGATAGAATAGTCCAACGTCAAGAAACCTATGTATGATGAAAACTGCCACACCTGTGAAATAAAACAATAATTTATTAACGAGAAACTATTGATTTAGCATTTAATTAATCCCCGTAGTAATCCATTGTAAATAAATAAATAAATAAATAAATGTACTGTTTTCTAACTTTGATGAAGTCACTTAGGTTTGTCAGGTCTGTCTGAAAACTAATATATCAGAATGAAAGACAAGGCATAACAAAGTTTGTTAATCATAATCATGTCTGGACTACTACATGTAGTTTGAAATTTTCTTCAAGAAAGGTAAGAGTTGGAACTCTTAATATATACTTCTTCAAGGTTTTGATGACATTCAGAACAGCATTCAATAGGAAAGGATATTATACAGTTAAAGTATACCATTGAGGGAGTTAGCACGATTCTGGTTCCCCGAGACCAGACCTATTTCCCGAGGCGAAGCCGAGGGAAATAGGTCTGGTCGAGGGGAACCAGAATCGTGCTAACTCCCTCAATGGTATACTTTAACTGTTTTATTATACCGAAACAAACATTACACTGAAACAAACATATCTCTTAGGTATACAGAAACAAACATTATACTGAAACGAACATATCTCTTAGGTTTACAGGGTTCAAATGGAAATTCTAATGATTTTGCCTTGCCTTCTCGACTGATTGACTGAGTAACGGAAAATATTATTTTTTGACGATAAGATAAACAGAAACATCATTTATCATACTCATACATGTTTAAATTTTGATTGTTTTATTTTATTGCGGATTAATTTATGTGCTAAGCGAATAGGAGGCGGATTACTCTGCTCGCGTATTGATAGCGTCATCCGATCAACCTTCACATCATCCGATCAACCTTCAACGGCGCTGATTGGCTGATACTGACACACCCCAAAGAAGCTCCGCCCCATTTTGAAACTAACTCCCTAGGGAAATAGTCTTCTCAACTAACGCACCCCTTTGCAGGGAAATAGTCTTATCAGGCGATTTTCAGGGATTTAGTTAAATTTAACGAGTCTCTTTTTATATAGGAAAAAATCAATAGAGGTATAATAATCTTGTTTGACGGATAGACGACAACCAAACAGAGCAAAGATTAGCCTTAATTACCGCGTGTTCCTATCTGTGAAAGTGTGATGGGAGCTTTAACCCTATAATTCAGACCATGATCAATTCATTGTTTACTTAAGATGTCTCGTTATCACGAGAATTAATGAAAACAAAGCTTTATCATCTGTTTTATGCAAGTTAAAATCAAAATTAATAAATACCTCCATTTATATAATGTGAATTTTAAAATACTAATAGTTTAATAAGGTAAATATGTATGTATTACGAAATACCACAACATAAGTATAAATATACATGTGATCTCATCAATGGTCGGGTGAGCCATAGTGTAGTGGTTTAATCTAGACTTGATTCTTCATATGAGCCAGAAGCATATGGATCCTCTCTCGGGTGACCACGCCCCAATGTGGGATCCCGGGGGTTGCCATTGCACTAATTCGATACTCATCCTTTTTACTTCTCTTAAATTTTTTGTACAATTGTTTTATTCCCTCTGGAACTTAATATATACATGTATCGGCGTATATACTTCTCTTGTTGAAATTGTACAGACGTGGGTTCGAATCCCAAGAGAACCATAACTGATTTTTTTAAAAATGAGATGGAATGAGTTGGTGGGTGACAAACCGCAACTTCACAAGAATATTCATTGAAGGTTCTTGGAAAATGGGGGGGGGGGGGGGGCATCCCCACGTGTGTTTAGAGCTTCAGCGTGTATGATCTCGTCATGGCCAAGCTAGTGACATTGGCAGATATCCCGGCGGGACATCCCTTAAAATCAATAATATCATCGATGAAATCGTCATGATAACGTCTTTCGCATAGGGACGATCGTTTTTCTTTAAGTTCGTGACTTAGATTCGGATTTAGATTAACAAAATTAAGGTGTTTTATGAACCACTATTCCTCAGTTTTTAAAACCTTTTTTGTTCGTGTAGATAGATGTTACTCGAAAGCCAAGGTCAAGGAATAATTAACAGATAATGATATAAAATACATGCACATGTGCATGTGAAATATCTATACTATATCTACCTCGTTTAAAAATCTATAAGATGGACATTGTTAAAATTAAGACTAAAATTTTCACATGAATTTAGATGGTGTCACCAGTCGCCCTGCCATTGGGGAAACGTTAACACGTAAAACATGAACACTTGGTTGTTTGGTTCAATTCAGCAGAGTGAAACACCCGTTTTCCAAAACCCTAAGGGTCAATGGCTCAAACAATATAGCAATTGCAAATCTAGACCACAGACCCATTATGACGCAAAAATAATCCAATCTCTATCAATTATACTTTCTGAGAATCGGTGATCAAAAGATGAAATAGATAATATTGGAGAAAATACCACATCCACTTTCCAAACATGTGATGCGTCATGCAGTCTGTTTGTGTGGTCATCTTACAGTGAGGAGAATGTTTTACACCAAAACTGTTCGTTTTTCAAGACCTCTGGATAATCGGAAAAGTGGGAGGGTTGTGCGCACGTAATCCGGATAACTACACCGTCTGCTTCTGTCGTACATGGCAGATGGCAACGATTGCCCATTAGTCTCATAGGTTTATGCGTAGTCATTTGTATTTGATGTTTCTGCGATTTGGCGTTCCTTTATTGTACCATTTGCGTCTCTTTCTGTGAGTGTCTGTTTTGTGCTTTTGCAGTGGGTTTGTTGGGGTTTTGCTGTTGGTACTGCAACCAGGTGTTGTTGGAGATGCCCTCCTTTCATGTATACAGGGGAAAATATCCTTACTCATTTCCCAAATCCTTAGGGACAAGGTCTCAAACAAAAGATTGGAGGGGATCTCCAACAAGACCCTATTGCAGCACCAACAGCAAAACAGCAAAAAAAAAAAAAACACAAAAGACGAGCATAATATGAGACGGAAAAGAGATAAACGACATGTAAATATCAAACACAAAAGACTACACATAAACCGACGAGAAAAATATCAGTTGCACAACTAGACCATAGATTGATAGATAACACTAAAAGAACTAAATTCTTGCCATTGTCAGATTCAGGGGATTCTCGTTCACAAGAAATCTTTAAAGAGCGGACAGACAGACAAACACCGGGCATAGGGAGATATCATTAGCACAACTAGTCTTTCAGCAGTAGAGCTTAAAACGAATAGCATGTGCGTGTGAAATATGTATGTTGTATCTGATCATTGGTTTAAAATTTTTATATGGTTCAAAATTATGACCACCATGAAGTTCTTTTGTTCAGATACTGCTCCATTTGATGTGTTCATTCTTTTTATCAGCGCATGGGTGGCAAGTATTTACATTGCAGTCACCATGCGAATAGAGATATGCAATGAATATTCTATGAGGCAATGCTCGTTGAATTCGTAATAATCGACCAAGCTAGTCATTGTCGGTTTAGCTAGCCGGTTTTTAAAGTTTTTAAAAACTTTGACCTGGGCTACATCTAAAGGGTATGGCTTTGATATTTCACATGTGGATTACTCATGACCTGACCTTTCATTTGGGTCCTTGACTTTGGACCTAGTGACCTTGAAGTTTTACTTGTGTATAAAAAAAACGTCAAGCTTGCCCATATCTCATGCACTATAAGGAGTAGGGCTTTGATATTTCACATGTGACTTCCTCATAACCAGACCTTTCATTTGTGACTTTGACATTTGACCTGGTGACCTTGACGTTTAACATACTTAAAAAACTTTAACCTGGCCTATATATCTTGTATTGTAAAACGTACAGCTTTGATGTTTCCATGCGGATTCCTCAGGACCAGACCTTTCATTTGGGACCTTGACTTTTGACCTAATGACCTTGACCTTTTAGTGTGACCAACTTAAAAAAAACTTATACCTGGGCTTTATTTCAATATTCTCAAAATTGCAAATTTACCATCAAAAATGCAATGATCGCTGTGCGATATAAGTCCCCTACCGGCGGCATAAATTTATGACTTGCATCTCTGTTCATCAGTTCATCATCTGCAACAACAGCCAAGAAAAGTATGGGAAACTGAATTCACGTAATTTGCTAAGTCCAAGGGCCATAACTCTTGTGAAAATTAGTCAATCTAAATTAAACTCAAATCTGCATCACACTATAATGTATACACATACAAAAAATCAGTTCATCATCTGCAATAACAGGCAGAAAAAGTCCGGAAAACTGCAGATTTCATGAAATTTGCTAAGTCCAAGGGCCATAACTCTTGTAAAAATAGGCCAATGGAAACCAAACTCAAACTTGGTCTGTATCACACTGAGATGTATTCATTTACCAAAAAATCAGTGATAATTTGCAATAGAACCAAAGAAAAGTCCGGAAAACTGATATTTTCATAAAATTTGCTAAGCCCAAGGGCCATTACTCTTGTAAAAATAGGTGAATCTAAAGCAAACTCAAACTTGATCTGTATCCCATTGAGATATGTCCACATACCAAAAATGAGTTCAATTTATCCAACAACAGCGGAAAAAAGTCCGGAAAACTGAAATTTTCATAAAATTTGCTAAGTCCAAGGAACATAACTCTTGTAAAATTAGGTCAATCAAAAGCAAACTCAAACTTGATCTGTATCCCATTGAGATATGTCCACATACCAAAAATGAGTTCAATATATGCAACAACAGCGGAAAAAAGTCCGGAAAACTGAATTTTTCATAAAATTTGCTATGTCCAAGGGCCATAACTCTTGTAAAATTAGGTCAATCAAAAGCAAACTCAAACTTGATCTGTATCACATTGAGATATATCCACATACCAAAAATGAGTTCAATATATGCAACAACAGCGGAAAAAAGTCCGGAAAACTGAAATTTTCATAAAATTTGCTAAGTCCAAGGGCCATAACTCTTGTAAAATAAGGTCAATCAAAAGCAAACTCAAACTTGACCTGTATGAAATTGAGATATATCCACATACCAAAAATGAGTTCAATATATGCAACAACAGCGGAAAAAAGTCCGGAAAACTGAATTTTTCATAAAATTTGCTATGTCCAAGGGCCATAACTCTTGTAAAATTAGGTCAATCGAAAGCAACTCAAACTTGATTTGTATCACATTGAGATATATCCACATATCAAAAATGAGTTCAATATATGAAACAACAGCGAAAAAAAGTCCGGAAAACTGAAAATGGGACAGACGGACAGACGGACGGACGGACAGACAGACCGAGAGGAAACTAAGAGTCCCCTTTGGCGTTGCCGGTAGGGGACCAAAAACCTACACGGCAAGTGATGCTGTCTTTGGACAAGTCTTATCAATTCTGTTGTCTACCATGCTACCAGCCCCACATTGAGTTTTCTCTAACATGTTGGTGTTTTCTCCATCTAGTTATCTCCACGTATAACTTTGTTACAATACCAGTGTGTGTGTGAGGGGGTGTGTTTGGGCGTCCATGTGTGGGCAAGTTGGTTCATGCAAGCTTGTGAACACTACAAAGGTCACATTATACTTCTGTTGTTCATCAAGCTATACATAAGATTCACTCATGGTGCATTACACTTATCAATTTTCAAGGTCAAGGGTAAAATGTCTAGGTTACAGATGGAAATTATAGAAACACCTTGTGCACACTCCTGAAATCATATTTCACTTTTTATGTTCATCAAGCTATGCATGCATGTTGGTCCATGATGAGAGGAAAATTGATTTTCAAGGTCTGGGCTTAAAGGTCAAGGTCGCAATTGACAACAACAGAAAAAAAAATTGGGGAAATTCAAGAGATCACAATAAACTCCAGATGCTTATCACACTTTGTATTAGAGTTGTTCAGTGAGAGGTTGCCTTAAAAGGTCAAGGTCACTTGGCATCGATAGAAAAAAAAACGTGTTTATGAATGAATGCCCCCGTTGGAATCTTTGACGGTAAAACAGCTGAAAAGTAGTTCACATTTTGAGGTCAAGGTCACAAGGTCAAATTTGGTATCCATGGAAAGGCCTTGCCACAAGAAAGTCATATGTGAAATATGAAAGCCCTATCACTTACCATTCAAAAGTCATGGCTAAAGTTTAGGTTTTCAAAAGTAGGTAAAATTCCAAGGTCAAGGTCATAAGGTAAAAAAAATTTGGTATCCAAGGAAAGGTCTTGTCACAAGGAATACACATGTGAAATATGAAAGCCCTATCACTTACAATTAAAAAGTTATGGCCAAGGTTAAAGTTTCTGAGAAGTAGGTCAAGGTCACAAGATCAAAATTTTGGTATCCATGGAAAGGTCTTGTCACATGGAATACACACGTGAAATATGAAAGCCCTATCACTTACCATTCAAAAGTTACAGCCAAGGTTAAAGTTTTTCATTGAAAAGTTATGGCCAAGGTTAAAGTTTTTCAAAAGTAAGTCAAACTCCAAGGTCAAGGTCACAAGGTCAAAAATTTTGGTATCCATGGAAAGGTCTTGTCACAAGGAATACACATGTGAAATATGAAAGCCCTATCACTTACCATTCAAAAGTTATGGCCAAGGTTAAAGTAATTGCAGACAGACAGACGGACAGACAGACCAAAAACTATATGCCCCCGAATCTTCGATTACAGGGGCATAAAAACTCATGGTTTACTTCTGATGTTCATCAATCATATGATTTACCCATCATTAAAACGACACCTAATGATTTTCAAGGTCAGGGCTCAAAGGTCAAGGTAAAAATTTGTCGTTGACACTCCAGGAGATCATTTATTAACTGTGTTGCTATGTGAAGGGATGCTTTGCTTTGTGTTGACTTGTTAATGTTGTTATTCATGATCCCATAATACATCGACAAAATCAATGGTTCCACAAGTGTCTGGTATGACTAAATCATGGCATCCATAGGTCTATGCCAGATGGAGATTGATACGGAGCAAGGTAGGATGTTATTGGCATTCTTAGAGACTTGAATCAATGTAATAATGTAGTTCCATTTAAGGTTTTCATGAATACAGCCCCACAGGTACTTGGATGAATGAATCGCTGTGAGACGTACAAGAACAAAATTTTTGAGAACAGATTTGCAAATCACAGAATTTGTACATGCGCATACAGAAATTTACACCAATGAATACCCAAAGTAAGAAAGTCATATCTTGAATGAATACCATTTTCATAAGATGTGTCTCTGAAACACTAATGCCCCTGGATGGCATAAAAGAAATATGAATTTTTGATAAATTACCAAAGTTCAAGGTCAAGGTTACAATTATTCAATAAAGGAGGGGATCTCCAACAAGACTCAGTTGCAGCACCAACAGCAACACATCTAACACCCCAAGTGAAAACACAGAGAGAAGACACACACAGCAAGAGACAAGGAACAGCAAAGAGACATCAAACATCGAACATAAAAGACAACACATAAACCAACAAGACCCATGGGCAACTTAGGACAGCCACGTTAGTCACAGATGGTGTGGTTATCCTGGATTATGTGCGCACAACACTCCCACTTTTCCAGTTACTTAAAGGTCTCGAAGAACACACAATTGTTGTGTAAAATAACCTCCTAATTGTAAAATGACCATATACAAACTAGACAACACAACGCAGGGGCCTGAGGAACACAGATGAATATGTAAATATATATAAAAATAGGGTAGGGGCGTACGAAATGCAGTCCATCTGAAATGTACCAAAATACAAGCACTCCTTTACACATATATTCCCTCACCTGGTTTAAATCAAGTACAAATAATACCTTTGACAAAACTAATACAATGTACTTCTAATGTGACTTGAGATTTTCTCTCTATATGTGCTATAGAGGTCACCCGTATTCTATTCTCCAACACATTCATGGTCAGATAAGCCAAGCCTGATTTCTGAAGATCTGACATTTTCTGAAAACTACTTCAGCAACACATCTGTCGTCTGCTAGAATAAGAATAAATTAGAAGTAACAACTAGCTAGCGCATGTAGTTGTTATTTTTTAAATATAGAAGCTCCATAAACAGTTGATGTGACTTTTAAAGTTTCTATAATTTAAACTAATACTTCTTGTGTTTTTTCTGCTTTATTCAACATACAAAATAATTTTAGAAGCACGTTTCTCAGTAACAAATGCAGTGTGTTTCTTTGACTGCTCAACACAAAGATATGTCCTCATTATAATTTTGTACTTGTAGGGAATTGTTGATACATGATCACATTATGAGAAACAACTACATAATGTCACAATAATACCTTATTTAGTCTTTTACTGAGAGATATTTCAATATTCAGACTGTGACTTCATAATGTGCCTGCCATTTACACCATGATTTCATACTAGAAGCCTGCAGATAGGCATTGGTAACAAGACACCTGCCTGAACAGTCTGCTGTCACTTTAATTTAGTTGTCCATGACTAAAGGTGTCATGATTTGTCCTTATTAAGTTTCAGAAATCCTGCTGTACTTGAGAAATACTTAGCATTGGCTGCTTGGACTTTCTTCTCAGCTGCTTGTGGGTTAACAATTTCTAATCCCTACAAAGATATTAGGATATGATCAAGATTACATAAAAACATAGGTAATCACAGATTACGAAGCTTACCTCGTGGCAGCAAATTCAATTTAATCATACTTCTAAGTACATGTATATTTGTTTTTAAAGGCAAAATCATTCAAGAGGAGAGGTCAAGGTAATTTTATGAAAGTTTAATCAAAGATACATCTAATATGCAAGTTTGGTACATGTAGCACTTATACTTTGCTCTAATATTGGCTTTTAAAGACAAAATCACTCAAGCAGACAAAAAGTGGGTCAAGGTTATTTTATGAAAGTTTGATCAAAGATACATCCAATATACAATTTTTGTACATGTAGCACTTATACTTTGCTCAATATTGGCTTTTAAAGGCAAAATCACTCAAGCGGAAAAAGTAGGTCAAGGTCATTTCATGAAAGTTTGATCAAAGATACATTCAATATAAAAGTTTGGTACATGTAGCACTTATACTTTGTTCAATATTGGCTTTTAAAGGCAAAATCATTCAAGCGGAAAAAGTAGGTCAAGTCATTTTACAAAAGTCTAATCAAACATACATCCAATATGCAAGTTTGGTACATATTGCACTAATACTTTGCTCGATATTGGCTTTTAAAGGCAAAATCATTCAAGCGCAAAAAGTAGGTCAAGGTCATTATACGAAAGTTTGATCAAAGATACATCAAATATGCAAGTTTGGTCTATGTAGCATTTATACTTTGCTCAATATTGGCTTTTTACAGTGAAATCATTTAAGCGGAAAAAATAGGTCAGATGCTGTGTCCGATGCATGGGTTCATCTCAGCATCCCAAGATGAATCACTTGTGCAAGTTAGGTTAATGTAGCATCAGTACTTTGTCAGATACTGAGCTACCCCAAACTTCTTAACCAAATCACACTGAGCTACCCTTAACTTCTTAACCAAATCACTCAAGCGGAAAATGTAGGTCAGATGCAGCATCCGATGCATGTGTTCCCCTCCGCATCCCAAGATGAATCACTTTTGCAAGTTTGGTTACTGTAGCATCAGTACTTTGCCAAATACTGAGCTACCCCAAACTTCTTAACCGGACTCAGACATGCAGTGTTATAGCATAAGCTCACTCAACTTCGTCGAGGTGAGCTAAAAACATGATTCTTTGTATATGTATGTATAAGCTAATAAATAATATATCTTCGGTCTGTTGCATTAATAGTTTGTTACAGTACAGTTTAGATTATTCTATAAATCATATCAGATGAAGAAGACCAATTCATTTCTTAATTGTGAAAGGAGTAAGACTTCCCTAATTACATTGTAATTTTTTTCTTCAAAAAGAGATGCCATTATTCAATATAATATAGGTGAGCATTAAAATATATATACATTGATTTTAAATAAATATCACATGAATTTTTAGTGAATTTTAGATTCCTTTAACTATCTGTAATAAACTTCTTTGTATTCTCTAACCTGTAGTGGAGTGAACGCCACACTTGATGCTGTACCAGATATTTGACGTTTTACTGTGGTACTACCTCCCCATACGTTGTTCTGCTTCTGAACCTTGGCCTAAATGTGTACAAAGAAAGATTTTAAGCGAAGTCAAAGTTTTGCGTAATTTAAGAATGGATACATACATCAACAAACATGTATACCACAATTTCCTGTAACTTAAGTTGAAATATATATCACGGATATATCACTGAACCCTTGAAGTACACAACTGACTCATCTATTTCAACTTTGCAAAGATAATTTACCATTCAACAAAAGTACCAATAGATTTATGTTGTGGAGAACCTATGACAATAGTGGTGTTAATTTTACCTGTAGTGTTTTGGAGATTCTGGCTTTAGTCTTGGAGTCCACCACCGGTCCTCTGATTTTACCTGATGAGGACTTTCCAAGGTTACCGAGAGAGAATCCAAGGTCATCCTGGTAAGCATCTTCCTCTATCTGTTAAAATATTTCATGATTTTTTCCCTAAATTACAATATATCATAATCCATCCATCCTTAAATACAAATGTTATATAAACAACTCATACTAGGTCCCTAGTTATACATCAAATTGTAACAACATCAATATATGGACTATTTTTATTCCATATATACATAATTATGGAAAATTTATAAATTCCCTTTTAGAGTTAAATCAAGGAAAGAAGATGAGGATAATTATTAGTAATTATTACCTCTCCAAAGTTCATCCTGTTAGCAGCCTTTCTTACTTCTGTAAGGCCCAATCTTTCCTTCATCTTCCTTGCTCTAAATGAAAGGTAAAACTACTTAAATAAACTAAATAAAATATCTTAAAACTCATAACAAATATATTTTAATTGTGACATATTCCCTTTTTCTTGACTGTTCTAGTAAAGCAGGGAAAGGTTTCATATTGGCCTTCTTCCCCCTTGCCTTTTTCTTGTCTGTTCTATTTAAGCAGGTATGGGTTTAATATTGATCTTCTTCCCCACCATCTTTTTCTTGACTGTTCTATAAAAGCAGGGAAAAGTTTCATACTGACCTTCTTCCCCCTCGCCTTTTTCTTGACTGTTCTATTAAAGCAGGGAAAGGTTTCATATTGACCTTCTTCCCCCTCGCCTTTTTCTTGACTGCTCTATTTAAGCAGGTAGGGGTTTCATATTGACCTTCTTCCCCAAGCCTTTTTCTTGACTTTTCTATTCAAGCAGGTAGGGGTTTCATATTGACCTTCTTCCCCCATATCTTTTTCTTGACTGCTCTGTTAAAGCAGGTAGGGGTTTTATAATGACCTTCTTCCCCTACACATTTTTCTTGACTGCTATATAATAACAGGGGGAGGGGAATTTCATATTGGAGCAGGTAGGAGTTTCATATTCTAATGCTACGTCGCTATAAAGTCGAATTTCATTGGTTGTTTGCTCTTTAGTTACGGTTGTAAAATGAGAACATACTAGGTTTTGACGTTGTTAATGTCACTTTATGCTTTATATTCACAAAAAATATAGATTGCATTAGAATGGGAATAACTAGATATGCACGTTATGTTTGCGGACAGTAAATGCTGATTTTATGGTCGCAAATTGAGTTTTTCTGGCAACACGTTAGCTTATTATTATGTTATGTTTGCAACGTAAATTCAGAATTTATCGTCCGCAAACATAAAGTCAGTATGTCTGAAGCTAGTTATTCCCTAATTCACCTTCTTCCTCCACGTCTTTTTCTTGACTGCTCTATTGGAGCAGGGAGTGGTTTCACATTTTTCACGGGTGGTGGTTCCTGTAGTTTGTCTAGTTTTTGTTCTATCTCAGCTCGCAGATTGTCACCGACTGACCCATCTAGATGCTCATGGAAGCTGTCTACACGAGCTGCTAGTACACACTTAGCTGCTACAAGTCGAGCTGACTTCTTTCTGAGATCCTGGGAAACATAAGCAAAATCTGCATGTGAAACACTGCATGATACCTATGGACAGCACTAAAGACTGACTGCAGCATTTTACACATTGCACTTCAAAAAAAATTTGTAGAGAGCTTTGCCATGACGAATGCATATTACATATCTATTCAGGCAATATTACTAATTTGTCAAATTATAGGATACTAAACACATAAATGACTTTAGATGATTTTTTTATAATAAAACTCTGTAATACATGTATCAGAATTTCTGCATTTCAGTCACTTTGTGTAGTCTTTCCTAAATATGTAAATACAAATTTGTAATTGCATAGAATTAAAAAAAAAATTTAAAAGCCCCTGACACTTTTGTCACCCAACCAAACTGAGATAGCGACCTTGTTTTTGTGATCTTTGATAGTCAAATATTCCAGCAAAACATATTACACTAATCATCCAACCACTTGTTACTTACAGAGGGTGTTCCTTGTACTATATCACTGTAATATATGTGACCAGTATGAGGCATTATCGCTGCCGTAGAAAACCCAGACAATGTCTTCTTCTGAGATCCCAATATCAACACATTACAAGCCGGCATCTTAGATAGATTAGTTAACCCTCCGGCAATACCTACAAAATACATGTTGCTAGTATACATCAAATACATATTATCCTTATTCTGATCACATAATGTTAGACTAAGTCATAAACTGTTATTCATTTTCCATGATGAATTATAACTGAGATGATGGGTATTTCAGCAGTAACAGTTATTCTATTTTTGTCACAAAATAGAATAAATCATAGAGTTTGATCACAAGCTGAATATACTGACCCATTAGTTTCGCAGCTATGGAGGCACCTACAATGATGGAGAGATTAGGTGCTATAAACGACATCCTGGATTCCACATACTCAAATATCTGCGTCTTATAATCTGTCAGATCTACTGCCTGTAAAGTCAGTTACATTCTTAATTCTACAATTTACTGTTATGTATAAAGGAAATCGAGGAAAGTTTAAAATTTTTCAGATGCTTTTAAAATTTTCAATTTCAAAACAATGATGGCTATATTTTCAAAACATACTGTAAACCTGCTTATAGACACATTGAAATAAAATGGACATTAACCAGTCTGAGACATCACTGATTTCAGTATTTTTTCCAGAAATGATCGATACCAATCATTTTGATTTTGCTGTTTTTCCTCTAAATTACTGAATTCCTTAACTTTTTGTGCACATTTTTATTTATTTAACATTTTCATTTTATGAGTTTATCTGATGCATGATAAGAAATACTACAAATCCTTGGAGTTAGATTTCCCTACAACTGACAACTTTTCAAATATGATCGATTTCAATCATTTTCATATGACTGATTTCCATCAGAGAAATAAATGAAGAAGGTTAGTCATTTCTAAATTGAAACTACTGAAATAAGTGATACCCCTGACTTTTGAGCATTTGAACTGCGAGGTCAAAGCTTGAGAAAAGAAACTTGCATTTATTTTTCCTATACTGTAGCAAAAGTGGAAATGAATGACATGCATTTGAAAAGTTTTTATTCCTTTTGCTTTCAAGGATTGTTATGATGAATATGTACACCATAAAAAAGGTATCTCCCCATTTATACTGACCATTTGACATGCATCCATAACAGTGCCTAATTCTTCGCCTGACAGTTCTGTCCTACAAATATATAGAAGAATAAAGCCTGTGTTTGTGAAACACCAATGCCCCTGGTGGCATCTTTGTTAGTATAAACACAATTTTCTGTTAAATATGTGAAAGGTCAAAGGTCAAGTCAAGGTACAAAAATTTGGAATCAATAGAAAGAGCTTGTCACAACGAATACACATGTGAAATATGAAAGTCCTATCAATTACCATTCAAAAGTTATGCCCAATGTTAAAGTTTTTGAAAAGTAGGTCAAAGGTCAAGGTCAAAGACATGAGGTCAAAAATTTTGGTATGAACGGAAAGGCCTTGCTGTCACAAGGAATACACATGTGAAATATGAAAGTCCAATCACTTACCTTTCAAAAGTGACGCCCAATGTAGTTATAGCAATGGACAAACAGACAGACAAACAGACGGACATGCCAAAAACTATATGCCCCTGAATCTTTGATTCCGGGGGCATAAAAAATACAATAAAACCATAATTCATTAGAAAAAGTCCCTGCTTATTTCTTCATTAAAATAGAGGACCATGTGGGCCTATGTCACTCACCTGAGAACCATGTACCCTCCTACTAAATTAAAACCAGAAGTCTCTGACGAGACTGTAGCTCTCCTGGTTGTTTTGTTTTTTATTTACTCATTGACATGTGAATAAGATACATACACATAAATATCAATTTCCATTTTTCAAGACCGCAGGCATTCTAACAAATTAAGTAGCACAACAAAACAACATATCGAATAGATTGCAACTAGAATATCACTCATATAATTCATAATATCCAAGATAAAGTATTTAAAAAAAGAATGCCACACCCATTTTCCAAGATCCCAGTGGGGCAGGGACTGCTAGCTCAAATGAACTATCAATGACATAACAAAACTACAGATCCATCTTCTTGCATTAAGAATTACAACAACTCTCACTCATTAATAGCTTTGAAGAGTTGAGAGCACAACTATATAGGAAAAATGACCACACCTATTTTCTAAGACCCTGGGGATCAGGGGCTCAAACAAACAAAAAATCAGATGCACAACAAGAACACAGACCAATCATATTGCAAAAAGAATGAAGCCTCAATCATTATAGTGTCAGAGGAGTTGCGAGCACAGCATTACAATTTACAAACAGCAATATACTAGGATAAAATGACCATACCCATTTCCTAAGACCCTGGGGATAAGGGCTCCAACAAAATATTGGTGCACAACAAGACCACAGACCAATCATATTGCAAAAAGAATTAAGTTTAAATCATTTATAGTATCAGAGGAGTTGCAAGCAAAGGATTACATGGACTTCTATAGCAGAAAATGACCACATCCATTTTCTAAGACCCTGGGGGTCAGGGGCTCAAACAAATATCAGGTGCACAACTAGAAAACAGACCCATCATATTGCAAAAAGAATGAAGTTTCCATCATTTATAGTGTCGGAGGAGTTGCAAGCAAAGGATTACATAGACTTATATAGGAGAAAATGACCACACCCATTTTCTAAGACCCTGGGGGTCAGAGGCTCAAACAAAATATCAGGTGCACAACTAGACTACAATACCCTTCATATTGCAAAAAGAATGAAGTCTCTATCATTTATAGTGTCAGTGGAGTTGCGAGCACAAGATTACATAGAGTTATATAGGAGAAAATGACCACACCCATTTTCTAAGACCCTGGGGGTCAAGGGCTCAAACAAAATATCAGGTGCACAACTACACCATAGACAAATCATATTGCAATAAAGCCTACGCTCACGCAGCAAGATACGCCCGTTGGGATTTTTTTCACAACACCAAAATATCTAAGTCCCATAACTCCATAAGGACAAATTGGATGAACCTTAAAATCGAAAGGCGGCTTCCTCTTCAAAGTCTGATCAAAATGTACAAATATCATGAAAATCTGTTGACACATATTCAAGTTATTGCGTTCCATGCACCTATATTTTGCCCTTAGCTTAACATGTATGTGCATATAACCCCCCCCCCCTTCCTATTACACACAATATCTCGCTTATGCGACCAAAAAATTAAAAACCTGTTACATATGTCAAAGAGCATCCTTTCTACCTTAAGTATACAAAATTTCAAAACATTTCGACCAGAAATAGATTTTTAAATAATTTTTAACTATTTTAGTATATTTTCACTGTATTTTAAAATATCTAAGTCCCATAACTCTGTAACGACATATCGCATGAACCTGAAAATCGAAAGGCGGCTTCCTCTCCACAGTCCAATCAAAATGTATGAATATCATGAAAATCCGTTGACGCATATTCAAGTTATTGCGTTCCATGCGCCTATATTTTGCCCATAGCTTAACATGCATGTGCATATTACCCCCCCCCTTCCTATTACACACAATATCTCGCTTATGCGACCCAAAAAATTAAAAACCCGTTACATATGTCAAAGAGCATCCTTCCTACATGAAGTATACAAAATTTCAAAACATTTCGACCAGAAATAGATTTTTAAATAATTTTTAACTATTTTAGTATATTTTCACTGTATTTTAAAATGTCTAAGTCCCATAACTCTGTAACGACATATCGAATGAACCTGAAAATCGAAAGGCGGCTTCCTCTCCACAGTCCAATCAAAATGTATGAATATCATGAAAATCCGTTGACGCATATTCAAGTTATTGCGTTCCATGCGCCTATATTTTGCCCTTAGCTTAACATGTATTTGCATATAACCCACCCCTCCCCCCTTCCTATTACACACAATATCTCGGTTATGCGACAAAAAAATTAAAAACCCGTTACATATGTCAAAGAATACCCTTCCTACATGAAGTATACAAAATTTCAAAACATTTCGACCAGAAATAGATTTTTAAATAATTTTTAAATATTTTAGTATATTTTCACTGTATTTTAAAAATCTAAGTCCCATAACTCTGTAACGACATATCGAATAAACCTGAAAATCGAAAGGCGGCTTCCTCTCCACAGTCCAATCATAATGTATGAATATCATGAAAATCCGTTGACGCATATTCAAGTTATTGCGTTCCATGCGCCTATATTTTGCCCTTAGCTTAACATGTATGTGCATATAACCCACCCCTCCCCCCTTCCTATTACACACAATATCTGGCTTATGCGACAAAAAAATTAAAAACCCGTTACATATGTCAAAGAACACCCTTCCTACATGAAGTATACAAAATTTCAAAACATTTCGACCAGAAATAGATTTTTAAATAATTTTTAAATATTTTAGTATATTTTCACTGTATTTTAAAAATCTAAGTCCCATAACTCTGTAACGACATATCGAATGAACCTGAAAATCGAAAGGCGGCTTCCTCTCCACAGTCCAATCATAATGTATGAATATCATGAAAATCCGTTGACGCATATTCAAGTTATCGCGTTCCATGCGCCTTTATTTTGCCCTTAGCTTAAAATGTATGTGCATATAACCCACCCCCCCTTCCTATTACACACAATATCTCAGTTATGCGACAAAAAAATTAAAAACCCGTTACATATGTCAAAGAACATCCTTTCTACTTGAAGTATACAAAATTTCAAAACATTTCGACCAGAAATAGATTTTTAAATAATTTTTAAATATTTTAGTATATTTTCACTGTATTTTAAAAATCTAAGTCCCATAACTCTGTAACGACAAATCGGATGAACCTGAAAATCGAAAGGCGGCTTCCTCTCCACAGTCTGATCACTATGTATAAATTTCATAAAAATCCGTTGACGCGTATTCAAGTTATTGCGTTCCATAGGCGGACGGACAGACGGACAGACGGACAGACGGACGGACGGACGGACGGACGGACGGACTTCGCCATACCATAATACGTCCCGTCAAATGACGGGCGTATAAAAAGAATGATGTCTCTATCATTTATAGTGTCAGAGGAGTTGCAAGCAAAGGATTACATAGAGTTATATAGGAGAAAATGACCACACCCACTTTCTAAGACCCTGGGGGTCAGGGGCTCAAACAAAATATCAGGTGCACAACTATACTACAGACCCATCATATTGCAAAAAGAGTGAGGTCTCTATCATTTATAGTGTCTGAGGAGTTGCGAGCACAAGATTACATAGAGTTATATAGGAGAAAATGACCACACCCATTTTCTAAGACCCTGGGGGTCAGGGGCTCAAACAAAACATCAGGTGCACAACTAGACCACAGACCAATTATATTGCAAAAAGAATAAAGTCTCTAGCATTTATAGTGTCAGAGGAGTTGAGAGCACAAGATTACATAGTTATATAGGAGAAAATGACCACACCCATTTTCTAAGACCCTGGGGGTCAGGGGCTCAAACAAAACATCAGGTGCACAACTAGACCACAGACCAATTATATTGCAAAAAGAATAAAGTCTCTAGCATTTATAGTGTCAGAGGAGTTGAGAGCACAAGATTTCATAGATTTTCATGACCACGCCCATTTCCTAAGACCCTGGGGTCAGAGGCTGAAACCAAGTGTCAGGTGCACAACTAGACCACATACCAAGTAAGATGCAAAAAGAATTAGCTTTCTATCTCCTATGGTTTCAGAGGAGTTGCGAGCACAAGAACTGTTTACGGACGGACGGACGGACGGACAGACTGACGGACGCCAGACGACGGGGTACCGCATAAGCTCGACTGGTCAGAGACCAGTAGAGCTAACCATATTAGATCATTCTAATAGTTGTCCACCTGATAAGTAAAGTATAGGAAGTACTTGTCATACCTGCACTACCTTCAACTTTCAAGTACGTTTCCCATAATCAACAAGAAACAATGTAATTTAAAGATGATATTCCATAGAAATTTTGCATATACACACAGATCAAGCCTCACTAAAGCAATGTCAGTCAATTACAATCAGTAAGACGTATAATTATGACGTCATGATGTATAAACCATCAACAGGTACAATGTGAGACACTGGATGATACCTCAATTTGCTTCCTAAGCATTGATTTCATATTTAATGAATTAGCTGTAGAGAAGTTAAAATATCACATTGAAAAGCCAATGTTGGCCAACCCTTCTATTTTCTGTTTGGTTTACATTGGTGGATTTAGAGCAGAGTAAAGGGTTTACAAAATATATATATGTTGTGATCTAAAGGTTCTAAATAACACTGCTCTAAACAGCAACAGAAAGGCTAAATATTTACTATACAAATTAGCCTTTTTGCACTTAACTTTTAGGTTTCAAAAGACACCCTACCTTTTGAAATTAAAGCACCCCCTCCCCTCTCCCCCTTTTTCCCCACTTGAACATTCTGTATATGCCCCTAGTGGCTAAATTTCTTACAGCGATTGCATTTTATTTAAAACTTGATGATGTACTTGTATAATACAATCACAGCCCTATTACAATCCTCCCTTAAAAAATTCGTGTAGAGAAACTTGCTAAAAAACTTTATGACCCTCTAAGGCTCTTAAATACAGACAGTGTACTAACGATGGACGAAACAATGACTCAGGTGAGCTAAAAATGAAGAAGGAGCTGTTAAAATAAGGGCTTGATTTAGCCTTGAAACCACTCAATTACTTCTCGTGCACTGTCAGGATCAAAATATAAAGTATAAGAAGATTCCTAGAGGGAATTTTATTTAAATAAATTTGGTAAACATATTGATATACACCTTTGGTGAAAGTGGCATTCTGAACCGAGGGGGAGGGGGGGGGCAATGTTGTAGAAAAACTTTTCCGTTTTCCATTGATTTCCAGGGGCGGATCCAGAGTGGGAAGTGTGGGGGTTTTGTATCAACACAAAGGGTCGATTCGAGGCCACAAAGTGCCGAGGGGGGGGGGGTAAAATTTTTTGAAAAAATGGAATAAAATGGTGCAACCTGGAACATAGTTTCTCCTTTTCTTCTCGAATATCCGGACAATTTTTTCACTCAATTTATGTGACAAAGAAAGGGCTGATCCCCTTTCCAACATATAGGGCGAGACTGGGTTTACCTCGATCTTGTTAATTGTCCTTTACTGCTTTCCGGTGCCACGTAGACAGGGTGTTTTCGATGTGGACGTCTAAAGAAGGGTTAGACCCTGAAGTGTCCGGGGGCACAGACATTTCTTTATGGGGGATGACTTGCGAGACCCAAAGGATCAAGTGGGGACAGTATGATATTGAAGGGGGTTCGGGGGATCTCGGCCTGAGAAAATTTTGGAAAAAAAAATGAAGCAAACTGCTGACCTCTGGAGCGTATTTGAGTGAATTGATGGGATAAAACATATGATTCGATGTCAACAAACGATGAACCGTATCTTAAGATGAAGAAAACTTTAGATGTAAACATGAAACTCCCTACTTATATATACAATGTACGTCCACATGCAAATATTGGAAGTTCTTTCCAATCGACCGCTCACACTGGATCGTTGTATTCGTTCGAATGAAACATGAGAAAATTTTGTAAAATGCATTTAAATCGGAGGTTTCTGGTGTGTCTAAATTCCATTTCATATGGACCCTCCTCCCCCTTCTTTTTGGCCGCTTCTGAGGGAGGCACTCTCTCGATTTTTTTTTTGTGAACACGATGTCGACGTTTTTGCATACAAACGTACGCCTGGCTACACCCCTGGCTTGTTGTCACACGTACTTAGAGTATTGGTACAATATGGAGTAAAAATTCTAGTGTCATTGTTTTTTGCTTTTACTTTTGTATATTATTTACATATATTATCATCTGAATCTATGGACGAATTAGAAAAGGACCGTACATAAAAGTGAGTGATTAACCCTTTCCGTCGTCTTTTAAAACAGAAGATCGAGTTTCTGAAAGTTCAAACAGTACCAAAATGTTTTTGATATCTAAAATTTCGGTGAGACAAGTATGTGCTCTGCTGGAAAAAAATGGTCTTACACTACGGTGCATCTAGAACTTCAACCAACAAGGACAGCACAAGCAACACCTCCTCCCCAAGGGGGAATATGAGAAGGATTTAAAAGCTTTGAAGCCCCGGAGCATATTTGGGTTATATCCAATATTAAATACTACTATTTGCCCATTTTCCCGGTTATTTTAAAGAAGTATGTCTAAGTAAACAAAATTTGTAGATGACCAAAAAAATACTTATACGTGTAGCTAGGTTCCGATCCCCTTACCATTTACATTGATTGTTTGACGCACGTACATGTTTTGCAACATGTTTATTTTATTGTATTTGTTAATTTTCAGTATTTTTAGAAATTGAGATAAAAGATACAATGGCTTCTTGGGATAGGGAGTATTAGAGACCAATTTTCGGGTATATAATAAACAGAAAACCCCCATTGCGATGTACATTACAAAAACTAAATGCGATTGTCTGTACGAATCCATAAATACATGTACACTAATTGATAAGGTGTCGAATCGATATGCGATAGAATACATATCGGAAAACTTTTGTAAATTTTGTTTCAAAATGGTGAATTTTGGTGGACATTCAGCAACTTTTACTATGTTTGCAGATTTTTGTTGCCAAAAAAAATTCTATGTGAAAAATGCTTATTTTGACCCAAAAATGGGTCTTATTATGAATAATTTATCCAACCTGACAGAAGATTCATATCTGGACCCATTTTTACCAAAAAAATTCTTTAATGTTTGCATTGTGAAAATTCGATTTTTCAAGGCAGAATTTACGTCTTTACAGCTCCTTTTCTTTCATGACGCATAATCGTCGTATCACCAATAAATCTATTTTTAGTCTATAACATGTATAAGGTCTTTCAGCATATAGATTACAAACTCAACAGGAAACGAAATCACTTCACTTTGGAAATTTCAGAGGAAATGTTAAAGAGCTTATACTTAATCAGTGATTGATGCACATTTAGGAAGTTTAACATGTAGGAAGTTTATTAGCAGTGAGATTGAAAGTGTTTAAAGTACAAGAAAACTTTCTGATTTCAAAATGATTCACGGTGTAAATGGATATGCCCAATATCATGGGTATATATCGACGGTTGTCTGCTCCTTTGGGATATTAGCAAATATAGTCAATATTTGTGTCTGGAGCCGCAATCACGGACGATCGTCCATCAATTTTTTGTTGAGGACACTTTCAATTGCTAACTTGATTGTGGTTTCATCATATTTGATTTTCGCTATTTACACATTTTTGGTTACGGAACCATCACCTGAATACTATCATGGAAAGGTGGGAGCCTATGTCATGCTTATTTCATATCACATTTTTGTTGTATCGATGATTTTGTCAAGTTGGATTGTTATCATCCTAGCCTCATTTCGGATGGTGTCTGTCCGTTTCCGACACAATCAACAACTTTGGTCAGTCGAAAAGGCCAGAGTGACTATAACTGTGACACTTGTTTTAGTATTTTTATTATCCATAATGAATTTCTTTTACTATGAAGTTTCTGCATGCGATGACATTAAAATGATAAGCAATTGTGCTGGTTATTGGCTTCAAAAAACAAACAGTGCCAGACATGATGGATTCTACAATACAACTTTCTTCTGGATATTAGGAACTTTTCAAGGACTTCTCCCTGCTGTGGCTTTTTCAATTCTGTGTGTCATTATGATAATAACGTTGACCAAGCTTGCCTGGGAAGGAAGAGGGCGGAGTGATTTGTACTGCTGTAAAACTGTCGGTCTGTTCGTCCTCTTATTGTTATTTACTTTTACCTTGGCACCAATTGTTATATATCCATTCATTCTAGCACAAAAAGACAGAAACCATACTCAGTTTTTCTTTTTCATGGATGATAAAGTCTTTGCGGATATTAACCTTGTACCTTTTTTGCAAGTCGTCAACTGTTCAGCAGATATCATAATCTATGTTTGTACAAGTAGACGATACAGAGATTGCTTACGCCAATTTTGGCAGAGGACCGTGTATAGGCGAGGCTATGAAGTTATAAATGAGACAGAATCCTCTGACAGGGACAGTATTAATTTCTGTCAAGCACAAGTGGATGTTGAAGATGATATACTATACAGATAAGGATGTCAACCATAGGGTGGGAGAAGGTCTACAGTTCAGAGAATAATACAAATTGAACAATCTAAGGACACAGTTCTAAATAAATGTATAAATGTATGAGCGTTCACAAAAACTCTACAGAAAGATTTTTAAAGATCACATCAAAATGCTGACAAGTCACATATCTTCTAATAGCATCGTGCACTGAAAAATTTTATTTTTAAGCTGTCCCTCTCTGATTACAGTTTTTCACATTGAAATTAAAAGTTCTTTACTTACAATCTTAAATGTGTAAGGTGTCAACCATGCAAACTATACAAGCATAGAGTATTATTCTAACATTCTAAGATGCAATGTATACTGTGTCAATCACTCTTATAAAAATAAAGGAAATCCATTGAACTAATGTCTATACACAAAGATTAGTATACTGCTTGCATTAAAACACCTATAAATTTTTAAAGTATTTTTAAATATTCTGCCAAATTTAATTGGAAATTTTTAATATGACAACACATGATTCCTAAACTTTTTGATGACCAAGAAACAACACATGATCATCAAAAATGGAATAAAAAATTTGTGCTTCCAGTTTAATAAAAAAACTTTCCTTGCCCAGCTGTAGAGGCTTTAGTACAGTTTTCTTGTAAGTCGTAATACTGATAATTAAAGGAAGGATATACAAACTCTAAACATTAACTCACCCTTGTGTGGTTGATGCAGTAACACTGACCACCATTATAGTGGCAGGAGTAAGAATTTCCTGAAGGGCATCATTGTTTTTGGAATTCTCTAAAATGTTATTTGACAATTCCTGTAATTGATATAATATGCATTTTGAAATATGATATACAATTAGATATCTTTAATTCAAAAGCTTTATTTTCCAACTTCAGTCAAACTAGAAAACTGACAATGTCAAGAAGATCCCAGTAGCAGGCTATGATATTTTTATTACCCTACGGACTCACAAGAGCACTTATTCAAGACTTCACTAACATCTATATTTGAAATGAATCATCATGGAAATAAGGCCTGCATGGTAATTCACGATTAAGAAATTATTTCATTTTGGCCTCTTTTACCTGTTGTGCTAACAGTAAGTACACATTAAAAAGAAAAATGTTGAATTAATGTGATTATTACAATGCTGATAAGTCTCTATAAAACAATCATTATAACATACCTTTACTGTCCTGACATATTCCATGGGTGTTGGTACGAGGGATTCTAACTCTGGAAATCTCTTGGAATAATGATCTCTGGTGAATTTATGTATTACATCTGACAAAGAAAGAAGTTCGTCAGACATTGATTTATAGTCTTGAAAATTTTCACTAATAATATAAACATGAGAAAATGCCGACCAATGTGATTTCTATTTTTAAGTTTTGAAAATTGAATGAGCTAAATGGCATTATGATTTCAAGAAAGACTTAATTGCTATAGATGTTTCATTGGATCCTTTATCTCTTTGTTAATCATGACTTGTAACATACTATTTTAGAGTCTCCAATTCCTCCATGTTATATTTCAAAATCATGATTCTAGATTCATATCTACCTAAATGGGAAATGACTGTTCTGTCCAAAGACCTGACAATCTTGCTCTTTGTGAAGAATGTAAATACAAATTTAAGCCTTAACTATTGTTAATCAGCAAACCTGAGGACTTCATCCAAGTCTACTGAATCTGACTCTCTCTCCAACTATCTGTGTCAGTTGGGTGCCAGATATATAGATTTCATACTTAAGAAGTCATGTTTTATTGGAATATTTTCGAGTACTGTGCTCGAGAAAGCTTTGACGAAAATAAACACTTAATTATTCATTAGTATTTAAGGTCAAGGACCCCATTGGAAATAAGCCCAAGGGCTTTATGGGATATCCAAGATCTTACTCTAGTCATGTCACATATATATTTATTATAATTAATGTTTTTTTCTATTTTTTTCATAGTGCCTAAAATGATGTGCTATACATATTTTGACATATTTTGACATAGTTGATAAATTAACATGAATGTATCTTAAATTTGGCAAATTCCTGTGATGATTAATGTGATAACTAAATGTGATTATCTGTGATAAAATACATGCTTCAGTGAGATTTTATGTACCAGCTTTTATTTCCTATGTGTTGTTTTACTGTGATATATGTGTAATGTTTGAGTATGCCTGAACAAAATTCAATTCAATTCAATACAGGGTAAACCTGTAGTCCATGAAGAGATTATTTACATGTATCAACTAGATCAAAACAATAATTTCTCAGATTAAGACTTGATAATATAGCTACTTTATCATTCTTTTCACAATTGTAAACATTTATATTGCAGACTGTAAGATTACTGTGAACAGTTTCTTTATTGTCAGAGACCTTTAAAGCAAGATTCTTGTCAGTATCACAATATAGAAGACTAAGGTTAGCAGGTAAAAGGGTTTTTAAATGTTTCCTTACTGATCTCATTGTCAATTTCCACAGTTATATTATTAGCTTCTACGATCAGCTTGTACTCTGGATCAGCTTCCACAGGGCCAGCAACTGTAACAATCAGAGTACAGATTATAATAATAATATATATCATAGAAAACATTTGTCAAAGCTGTAAGTTTCAGGGTATAATCACCTGTAAGTTTCAGGGTATAATCATCTATGTGTCATCATGGAGCAATAAAAATATGCATTTATACCAAATTTTGACAGCATTCAGAATTTTCCAGTCCATCTAAATGTGAAAATTACACTTACATTCTTAAACCATAGCTCATTCACAATGATGCAGCTTAAGATTTTTCCAGTAAATTTAAAATTTGCAAATGTAAAGTCATAAGTGGTAAATATTCTAACCATTAAAACTACATGTATCTAAATATGCAACAATGTCGTAATAGAAACTTGTTATCAGCATCCAACATGTCCTGGTATCTTCCATCTTTACATACAGCTTCATTGATTTAGTTGATCCATAAAGTTCATGGACAACTTAAATAATTGTAGTGTCTGAGTCAAACAGTTGACAGAGAGACAGACAGACAGGTAGACATCACTCTCAAAAATAGTTTGGAGTATGCGAGGATAGACATCACTCTCAAAAATAGATTGGAGTATGCAATTCAGTCTTTTTGAAATACACAGAGTTATCTCCCATTTGATCCACATACCTCTATTTCTCTGTGGTTGGTTTTTATATTCTTCTATGGCTTTTAGAATAGTTTTCAACTGAAACAAATTATAAGTGCATGTTTATCTGCAGGTATTTATTTCAAAACATGTAAAAAAACATAGTGTAATCAAAGATTACAAAGCTCACCTCATGGCAGCATTCTATCATGGCAGGAGTTTTGAATTTAAATTTGAAAACCTGTCCTACAGAGAACCAACAAAAATGATACCACACAAAAACAAAATAGAATAGGGAAGTAGAGTATTTCATTTATTGACCCAAATTTTGCCTGAATGGGTGTACTCTATTGATACCCAAATCTTCCTAACATGTGTACTCAAGCAGAAAATATAGGTCATGACCTACATTTGAATGTAGATTCGTGATCTACTCTTAAAGACGCATCATCTGTGCAAGTTTGAACTTCTTAACATTGATACCCAAATCTTCCTAACATGTGCACTCAAGTGGAAAATATAGGTCATGACCTACATTTGAACATAGATTCGTGATCTACTCTTAAAGACGCATCATCTGTGCAAGTTTGAACTTCCTAGCACTTATAATAGAGAAATAAAACTTCTTAACATTGATACCCAAATCTTCCTAACATGTGCACTCAAGTGGAAAATATAGGTCATGACCTACATTTGAATGTAGATTCGTGATCTACTCTTAAAGACGCATCATCTGTGCAAGTTTGAACTTCCTAGCACTTATAATAGAGAAATAAAACTTCTTAACATTGATACCCAAATCTTCCTAACATGTGCACTCAAGCAGAAAATATAGGTCATGACCTACATTTGAACATAGGTTTGTGATGTATGTACTCATAAAGACGCATCATCTGTGCAAGTTTGAACTTCCTAGCACTTATAATAAAGAAATAAAACTTCTTAACATACTATAGTGCGATGCCGAAGTGGATGCGGGCGCGGGTGATAGCATAAGCTCCCTCTCACTTCGTAAGGTGAGTTAAATATATAAAATCGATGAACATGTACCGGTTAATGGGGGGGGGGGGGGTTCGTATATGACATAGCTGGAAATATATATATACAATATAAAAGCCTGATGTCAAGATAATATGCCAATAAGTTAACTTAGAATTAAAGTAAAATATCAGACAAATAGATGGAAGAAACATGCAACCACCAGTACCAGTATAATATGATAAGTATATCAATTAAGTTGTTTAAATAGAGAAGAAGTGTCTTAATTTATGTTTTGTTACGTGTGTGCCACACACAGCAAGTGCATTTGTCGCACATGTAATACATGTTCAATATGTTCTATTTATGAAATAACAGGTGAAATTTGGTTAATCAACTTAGCAAATTAGCATTACATGTATAACACACATGTATACAGGATATCTCTTGCTTCTTGGACCACCGTGTGGGATCAAAACGTATGGTGTTGTGATTCCTTAGACAGTTTTTTTTTATTATTTCATTTTCTAAATTAAACTTTAAAAAACTGATAAGCCATTGCAGTGGGGCAATGCCTTATAAATCAAACCATATCATCTAGACATATGAAAAGTTCATAGTTTTTTGCAAACACTTCAATAGTTTGTCGACGACAGAAACATTCTTGACCTAGCCAGAACTCTTGAATTGTTTGAAAAACTATAGACTTTTCAGATATATAAACGGTATGGACTTACTTTAATACTAGGCATTGTTCTACTGCAACTTCTCATCAGTTTTGTGCAGTACCACTTAAATGCTGAAAAACAATCAAAAACCTCCGTAAGGAATCACAACATCTGTCATCATATGTTTCGATCCCACGCGGTGACTCTCTTGCTTTATATACTTGTAATGTAAATATTCTTACCTCCTTACTATCACGTAACTTTGCTACCTGCCGTACAGAATCTTTATTTGTATCAACATAATCGGTCACCATGGAGACCTCCGTTATCTCTTCATCATCCTCTTCCTCTTCATTTTGACCCATTTCATCTTCTTCAAAGTCAGCCAACAATTCATCAGCCAGTGACATTCTGATAAAATTTCAGGCCTGAAAATTCAATTATACATGTACATGTATCAGTAAGAGAAATGCAGACCAGAATCAAATCTGATCTGGAGCAATTTTTTCGTGAGATACATATTACAATGCTGTTGATGATGAGTGGTGATTTGAGGTCTTCAACACCTGTGGCACATTTTGCATTTGAGATATCATGATCATACCGTACAAGTTCAAGGACTATACGAAAGCTCACATAATGGCGCATGAACATTTATTTTAATACCTCCCTCTACCCCTCTATTTGAAGAAAAAATATGTTCAAATGTGAATCCAACAAATTTCTTTCAGGAGTTTCTACATTTGTACCTAAACTATAAGATTCAATTCCATTTGTCCATGTAGTTGAGCTCTAACTAATGTTCAAGATATGATAATTTTTTATCATAGAAAATACAAAGCAAAATCTAAAATAATCATTTGTGGACAAGGCATGGTGATGTCTACATGTAGGACTTTCTCTTCCCTCTATCTAATCTATTACACAAGATTGACTCTGTTTCCTGTTGACCTATTTTTGAAGGAGTTATTGACCTTTGAAGAAAATTCAAATTTGTCTGAACATTTATCTGTAATAGTGACAGGTATTTCCATGAAATATGGTCTTATTTCCCCATGAAATTATTTTTTTTAAGTTTTAGCCAGATCGATTAATTCCCAAATCATAAAGATGTAAAATATTACCGGTATTATCAGTATGACATGAAACTGATAAATGAACACAAAAGCTAAATTTGAAGAAAAATATCAACAAGAGATTCTTAGTTTCAATTAAATACAATAAGATCACTTTACAGAGGGTACATCGTACATTTTGTTGTATGAAATCCTCATAGTGCTTAGTGATAAGGTTTTTCATTTTTCACATGTGTATTCTATGAATTTCCATTTAATACTCTAAAAGCAATTTACCTTTTGACCTTGACCTTGGGAATTTGAGTTACCGGTACTTTGAAAATCTTTAATCTTCTAACTTTGAAACAACCAAATAGGAACAATTTGCCCGACATCAACTTGTTGGACAATCATAACAAATGGTGAGAGATAAGGAGATAGTGAGAGATATATACATGTAGGTGAGAGAATTGTTGAAATTTTCAAGAAACTGTTAGACTGATTCTGCACCTAGGTCTCTCTCAGTTGTAGCTAAATGACTATATATCAGAGTTTACAAAAAGTGTCGGATTGCCATAGATCTCCGGTAGATTTTTCAAATGTCCGACAGTTTTTAGTTCTGAGCCGGACAAAATGTCCGATGATTTAAAAAAATTTTTTTTTGTTAAAAGATAATGACACGACATTTTCCTTTCATTAAACATTTTTTAAAGACATTTAACAGTCCAGGAGAATACTAAAAATAGTAATATTACTTAAAACTGTAATATTACTGTTAACAATAATCCCTGAAATTATTGAAAACAGTAATGTTGCCAGCCTATATTACATATTTCTGTAATATAGACAAAGGAAAGTTTTAAAGCCACTGGCACAGTTTATATCATAACATTCTTTCACTCAACAACAAATTCATTAAATATGAAAAAAAAAATCTACTGAAAAGTGAAAATAATGTCCATTTGGAACCTATTTTTCACTTTTTCTTCTTTCTGAAATCACATTTTCTTCAAGTATATTGAGGAAAAAATTTTCCTGATGTTCTAAATAATTTTTCAGTGTACATTTGAATGAGATACAACTCCTAATCATCCTCATTTCTCCCCGAATCCACTGGTATAAGAGCGAACTGACCATCTAAATAGTATTACTACTTACAGTAATATAAAGAGATAAATTTCAAAGAAAGATAACTCCAATTTAATTTATATTATTGTTTATAGTAATATTACTGTTTCCAGTATTCTCTTGGACTGTTTAAGTCTATGTAAAATTTGTTTCTTCGACGTACACTGTTACGCTCTATCGGCCATGTCACATAATCGATTGTTGGTTAAGTACTATATGTAGCATTACTTTTATTGAGCATATTTGAAAGAATAACATTCTCCTGTAAAATCTATCTATAAAAAATGTACAACAATAGATATTTCAGTGAAATCACAGCATGTCCCAACAGTTACGATAGTTTTCAGAGAGAAAAGTCATTTTACAGTAACGGCCAATCTGTGAGTAATAAATTATGTATAATAGAATGCTTACATTTTCACTTTATTCACATTTTGTGAATGACTTCTTGTGAATATTGTATAGCTAGTGTTCCCGATGACAATATAGAGATACTGACCGCTTGCCATTATGTTTTACATTTAAACAATATTCGTGAGTACTACATCTAGTAATTTTTTTAAAAGTCCTTATACTTTTATCTCTCAAATTCTTTTTTTTTTTCATAAACAGCTGGCAAATTGGTAATAAATCATTATGTATTTGTACAGTAATTTTTAGCTTTGTCCAATAGATTCATGAATTTTCATTAAACTACAGGACAAATGTCCTGTGGATTTTTGGTCTCATTAATCGTAAACTCTGATATATAGAGGTGAGTTTGTTTGAATTTGTTTTTTGTTTTTTTTTTAGTTTTGTTTTTGTTTCTTTTTTTTTTTTGCCGCTGGGGGGAAATTGAGGGAGCAAATATATGTAAAAAAAAATACTGGAAATTGGATGTTATGAGGAGCTTAAAAGTATCTCCCTCACCCCATAAAAACATAAAGGTTTAAAGTCCTGAAGGTATTAGATGTTATAATAACAGGTTGAAAAGGTAAGGGTACTAAAGAGAGAAAACGTCAAATATCGAGCGAAAATTCACAAAAAATGCATTATTTTAGACAAATTTTGATGTTTATTAAACTTTTGTAGCTTTTCAAGTCAATATTTGATAAATAAAATTAAACTTGAGGTTATTATATCAATATAATCGGCAAAATTCGCAATCCGGAAACTTGAAAACGGTTTTATTTCGTACTTATCAGTCACGTATTGTAGCTTTCAGGTGCGAAATACGCACAGTGTAGAAATAGACAACTTTCTTGTTTATTTCCTTTCTAACGGTTAAATATTTGATCAGAACACACACTGAATAGATTGTTCTATAATATTTACAAGAAAAGAAGGCAATTTTAATCTTTTTAACCGCTCTAAGGACTGATTCTAAAATAGTCATCCATCCCCCCTTTTTTCGTTTTTCACCTGTGGGACATTGTTCCCCCCTCGGTTCAGAACCCCACTTGGCCATAAAATTTCTTTTATTGATATACACATTTGGTGAAAGTGGCATTCTGAACCGAAGGGGGGGAACAATGTTGTAGAAAACTTTTCCGTTTTCCATTGATTTCTTTAGGAAAAACGCTTGTTTTGACCCAAAAATCGGTTTTATTTTAGACAATTTATCCAACCTCACAGAAGATTCATATCTGGGCCAATTTACTTGTTATTTTTACCGAAAAAAATTCTTAATTCTTGCATTTTGAAATTTCGACTTTTCAGGGCAGATTTTACGTTTTATCTTAACAGCTCCTTAGACACTAAAGTGATACATGTATCTATTAATAGTAATAAATTATATTCAAAATGTATTTAAGCGTTAAAGGAAGCCCCTTGTTTCAGTCACATGCATACTTTTGATATTTTCAAATACATGTATCAACTTGCCATTACCATGATTACAGAAGAAAACTATGGCGAGCGAAGCGAGCCAAAAAATTTTCAGGAATTTTAAGCGAATTTTATGGTTATTCTTCAAATTCAAATTACTTGTAAGAGCAAGATTATTTTTTTCTGTCACACCAAAAGCAAATTAATTTTTTTCATCAAAATTCAGAGCAAAATTTTTTTTTTCGAAAAAAAAACCCCAAGGCCCCCCCCCCCAGAATATCAAATGGACCGTGGCTAACCATTCACTTTTCAGGTATGTTTCTTTTGCAAACATAACTTCTTTTAGAACTAATGTGACTTTGCACAAAAAAATAATTTTGAGAATGATTTGTACCTTTCCCCAACCTGTTAAAGTTTAATGAATTGTATATTACTGTCCTGTTCACTAATTCCAGAGCACCTTGTTTTCTCGGTTTTCTCTAAAATATGATAATGTCATCTTCCAAAAAGATATCAATTTTATAGTACTCCTTTAGTCGTAACAGAAATACCATTGTTTTGGCTGTGCGTCGGTTAAGTTAGAAATAGGATGGAAAATAAAAAGTCTACGGGGATTTTCTATAGTAAAATCGCTGAAAATGTGTGACGTCGGAGGCTTTGACGTCACTGTTTACTATTGTTGACACGGAGAACAATATGGCGGCGGCTTGAAATTAACATGGGAATTTCCCGTAGACATTTTCATTTTTCATATTGCGGTATAAAGGCAGCTGATAGGGCAAGTTGAAGTTAATTTCCAGTTACGACTGAAGGAGGTCAATTCTCGGAAACAATAATTTATAGCAAAGTTCTTCAGACGACAGAATAAATCGCCAAAACAGGGTGCTCTGGATTTAGTGAACAGGACAATAGAAAAAAAAATGCTGTCAGAGGTACTTCGAGCAAAAATAACATATCTGTAGGATACTTTATCATTTTATTTAGAATTAAAAGAATTATCACCTGCTGCACTGTGTCTTGGATTTACAAAAAAATTTATAATCAGAACAAGTTAACGAACAAGTGTCGTACTCAAAGGGGATCGTTAATTTTATGTTTCAGTCTATTAATGGAAGTATCGCCAAGTAGTCAGTTCAAACTATAGTCAGTTCAGAGGAATACAAGTAACATTACATTGGAAAACAAGCATTAGTCCTTAAAATTATGGGTAATCCTTGGGAAAGAGTTAATACCTGTACACTTTTTATACTTAAAATTAAATACAACAGATGTCTTAAACAACCATCATTACCTACCGTAATACATGTCAATTTTTAGCGCTCTAACAACAGCATTACTTTTAATTTACAATTTGATCTTTTTTTTTACCAAAATACATCAATAAAATTATTCACCTGTCCTCGAGATCTTCAGTTTATGCTCAGCATCTCTGATCCATATTTACGACTATTACTTTTATGTTCTGCTTCCGGACAATAACAGTCAGGAATAGAGAAAAGATTTTAATTTAAGAGATTTCCAACGATTATTCAATATTGGGATTTAAATTTTTTTACAGTTTTGCAAGTGACCAATGAATTGGGAAGCCAAATCTTTGGGAGAAACTGAATTTTCTGACTCTGCAATAACATATATAGTGGCCAGGGCGCAAAGCTCAGTCAGTTAATTGAGCGCCGGATTTTCAACCTGAAGATCCCAGGTTCGAATCCCGTTGAGGGCGGACTTTATCAGAGGTGATTTATCATCTTGTCCCCACCTGTTCTCTGACTCGGAGGGAACTAAAACGGTCTGAGTGGCCCCTCGGCAGCTGCGGCGATTGCCTCATGTGATGGCACGTTAAAGGCCGTTGGAAATACGGACCACCCACTGTAGTACATAAATCACACCTTCCCCGCATACACTGCATACACTTGCATACATAGTGGAAGGTACCTTGTATAGAGCATGGTGAACGAGTGGTGAGTTGTGAGTGTTGAGGAGTAATGAGAGAAATTTGAAATATTGTCTTGATATATAATGTCATGTTTATTAATATGTGATCCCCTCTGGGGAGTGCTCCGATAAGCGGAGGGTCATACAAAGGAAGAAGAAGAAGATATAAGAATACGGAAGATCGCAAATGTTTCTAACCAAGACTTTACGAATGTTCTCGCGCACTGTTCAGTTGTTCTCCATTGTTATGACGTCATTAATTTACTTGGGCAGAAAAGGTGCCCAAGTTTTAAACAATGGGTTAGGTAGGTGACTAAATGAAAAATCAGAGCAGACACGCTGCATGCGCTGCATTTGCGATCTTGCGTATTGAATATAAAAAGTAATATATACCACCTGATATAAATAAGGATCTTTCATCTGTCTGATGGTATTCTTCTTTAGAATGATTAAAAAATGGCTTATATAACAAATAAAAATCAAACTATAAAGTGATGATTTGAAATAGAAGTCGGAGCGAGTATCACGTGGGACGAATAGGAAGGGACAACTTGACCATAACGTGGAAAGAAATGTCTTTGCATTGAAACGTCTTATGGAACAAAAAAAATTACAGCTCCCTCAGGTAAAAAGGAAACTTAGGTAAGTTAAAGATCTGCTCTTTAAACAAATTAAAGTATAACGGCGTTACTTTGAAAATTTCAAGATCTGTTGAACGAAAATGTACTCTTATTCTATACTCCGTGTAATCTACTTTCACTTTCCATACATTTTACCCAGGGCCAGGGTCTTGTCAATATCATACAGTCATCTGGTCATATGCTCAGATACTGACAAAATTGTGTTAGATCTGTTAGACCATGCACTAACTTCTATTGTTTTAATTCTTTTCACCTATGCTTAAAATTGATGACTTTATTCCAGCTTTTCCTAACTCCGAACAAAGTGACATTAATATGAATGAATCTCAAGCATTGCCTACAAGGGAGCATATTTTAAAGTTAATGTCTTACTTTTGTTTGTCTGCTCTTCTACCAATTTATTTATCTCTGTTAATTTTGAATTCGTAATTCATTCGTTTACACATTAAATACATTGTCATTAGAATCAAGATAAAGATATCCTCACAAACATCAGACTTCACTTAAGGGGTATCGACAAACCATTATTCGCCATATTGGATTTTATGTAGTGTGTTATTGAAAATCTGTCGTTCTGCAGAATTAAGACTCCAATCTTAACCATTTTAATACTAAGTTTTCTTTACCTCAACATCGTCATTTTCCCATCATTTTAAACAAAAACTGCATCAATATTTTTACATGACAACCATTTGAACTTAGTGCACCGAACTGCGCAGCTGCACATCAGAAGAATTTATGAATAATACTATAACTTACCTTAAACATTACATTGATACTATATCTGCAACCATTTGTCCTTTGATTGTGAGTAAAAGGTCTCATTATCATATAAACCTCTTGTTAATACAACACGGTGTCTTTTCGAACACGAGTTTTTACAGGTAGCAATTTTCACGTGCCGATCCGCCCCAACATAGGTAGAAAAAATAAACGAATTTTAAGTTCCTGGGGTAATTCACTAGAATTTCGACTGTTTTCGATTCAATTATTAATTATTTACATGATATATATTAGAAAAGTGGGGTAGTCATGTGAATTATAGGTGACAAATTACAAATGTGCAACATTCCGGGGATCCGCCCCTGGATTCATTTCTATGTTGATATGGCTACTAGCCCCTTGTGTGTAAAATGAAGATACCCGATATTTTGAGAAAGTATGATCAAAATTGGAGGACAAATGGTTGTAGACATAGTATCAATGTAACGTTTAAGGTATGTTATAGTATTAATCATGAATCCTGCAAACCTGTAGCTGCGCAGTTCGGTGCACTAAGTTCAAATGGTTGTCATGTAAAAATATTAATGCAGTTTTTGTTTAAAATGTTGGGAAAATGACGATGTTGAGGTAAAGAAAACTTAGTATTAAAATGGTTAAGATTGGAGTCTTAATTCTGCAGAACAACAGATTTTCAATAACACACTACATAAAATCCAATATGGCGAATAACGGTTTGTCGATACCCCTTAATGCGAAGTCACACATGACTATAATACGTAACAATGCTCGAACGTTTTCGTAACATTTTTGTCCGTAACTTGATGCAAACCAAATGTATAGATAACCAATGCACATGTCAATGATGACTCACCCTTGCTGTTTATTCCTGTATGCAAAATAAGTCACATGACTAAAACATTCAACGGTAGAGGGCGCTTATTAACCTACTTTTAGACCGTCCTAATTTATGGCAGAATGGCGAATGCTCAAATGGTTTAAAGAGACTGATATATTGTCGACGATTTTAAAAGTTATGTATTTTTTGTAATGGAATTTCAAAATACATACTATTGTTGTTAAGATGATTTTGAAATTATTTTATGAATCTCCACAACATGCCATTAAATAAAACGTTAAAAAAATTGGATGTATACCTGAGTAAGCAATAAATATTGCATTTCTCATGGACATGTCAATTTTTCAACTATCCATGTTTCTCTGCAAGATAATTTGCAAATTTAAATCTATCTATACTTATATGATTGTTCTGTCAGATGTCATTAATTTTATCCACAAAAGTTTACTTTGTATCATGGTAATATATATTATTTATGAAATATATGATGACACAATGGTAAAAAATGGGCCGCTCTATTTCTCCAATATGAGACCGTAAGGGGTCAATATAGAGATGCTTTGTAAAAATTAAATTTGATTTTAAAAAAATTGGAATATTTTCTCCATAAATATCTGTTAAAATGAGTTTTAGAAAGTTTCCCTCCTTCAATATCAGTACATGTTACAAGGGTCATCCGGATTTTTTTCTAACTATGTTGTCCTAATTTTCGTCTTTAGTCTAATTATTTTAAACCGGAAGTAGATCACCTTAACACTCAGGGTGCACCAGACTCGGTACTAGAGATATGTGAAACAATAAATGGTATATGATCACATGTATATACAGTGGTAATTTAGCAGATTGGAGATATCCCACTCCCCACTGAAATGACTCCCACTCGAAATCCACCCGTTTACCTGAGTGAACTCCCACTCCCCACTCCCCACTAGGATTCCCCACTCACCTGGATTTGCACCTTTACAAGCGTATATGTATATCATTGTTTATTGTGAATACACGATTGATCTCACCTGATATAATGTCCAGGTTGATTCTAGAGACATGGAAGGAAAATGAATGGGACAATATTTCTAAGCAACAGATTTAAACTTGCAATAGCAATATTTTATGGACCAAAAACTCTTTCTGACTAAATTGAGAATTTGCTTGTATGTGAGCTCATTAAGTCATTCATACATGTACAGAATTTAAAAGAAAGTCCTGATATATTTCACGTTCCATTGCTTAAACAATCGTTTTTCCGAGTATTTCAAATATGCATGAAATAAAAAGGGCGGCATTAACGACATGTAGATATGTACTAAAAATTCACGAAATAAAAAAAGTTTTCATATGAATATATATTTCTGTGCGAATTTAATTGAAAATCTGTTGTTTGTGATCGTTTTAATATTTTTTTTTCGACAGTTTGCTCCGTTTTTTTTCCGAATGTGTTTTTCTTTTATGACCGATGGAAATTTTCAAAATATATGACTTTTGTATAAATTATGGACGTACGTTTGTCTTATTTTCTTAAACGGGAACTTGTCAGCGACCAGTAGACATCAGGAAACAATACGCTGGCCGATATATTTCATAATTCACTGGCCGGGATTTTTCACAATTCATCTCGAATGTATAGAAGTCTCTATATATTGAAACAATGACTTATTATTTCTGCCGTGCGAGGGGAATGTCCGCTTCCAACAGAAGGGCCAACACTTTTCTAATAACGGAAAAATAGACGACCATCTCTTTCTTTTAAACTCTATAAAATCAGAGTGTAACTACATCTTCAATAATGATTGCAATTTATAAAATCTTGTTTTAATAAATTTTATATAATTCTTTAAGAGTTTATAGAAATATATTCATTTTTTATCGGTCAAAAAATTGGCTGGATTTTGATGTGTTTGATTATGGAGTTTTCTATGCCTACGCTTTCATACATGTACGGTTATTACCCAATTAACAAAGGTGATTTGACAAGTATACACACCTGTCAATAAAACATGCAAAGTACCTAAAAGGTACCGCATTACCAGGTGTGAATTCACCCGAGCGTAAAAACATCGCCGGGTATTATCTACAGATAGAATCGAAAGAAAGGGGGTTAAAGATAATTTTTAAGGAATAAATTCATGTATGTTAAAAATCTTATTTTTGCGTATTTATTGTAAAGCTTTATTTTTTTTCTTCGAAAACACACATTGCTGGTAGTATACTTTTTTTAAGATATGGTACCAAAATTAATGATGAATTTAAATCGAACCCCCCCCTCCCGATATATCAGTAAATCTTGATTTAGAAAACTTTCTCGCTTTATCTCTGCTTTTCATTTGGTCGTTACTCCCTTTTAATATGAATCAGACCATAGATAAAGATGGTGATTGTTGTAGGGAGAGGGTGTAAGGGGGGGGGGGGTCGGTCCTTACCCCGTCTGCGTGTATATCCGCGCATGATAGCATTCTTTTTATGGCCATCTTCCTTTTGCATTTGTAATTCCATATTTAAACAGTGCGGATATCATACCTGTCAAATGCCGAAAACTGTAACTAGAGAAGTCTATCTATATGTACATGTAGATCGAAAGTGACAGGAGGACGAATGGAAATATTTCAGTATCAAAACCATAACACAATGCTTAATGGAAATTATACATGTAACATTATTCGATCTGCACAAGGAAAAAAGAAGAGAATATTGGAAACAACGATCGTATTTGTACGACTTAAAGAAATACAATAATCGCACATTTTTATAGATCTCGTATTTTCATATCATTTCCCAACTCCCCGGTCCACCTCCGGGCTCCAGACTTGGTATTCTGCTGTTCTAAGCAAACAAAAAATAGAGAGATGGAAAATCCAAGAGCCCCCTTCTGACCTCCTCCCCTTCCAAAATATGCTTCTGACTCAAGTTTCATAATCGCTCGAATGTTATATTTGGAGTCCCCCCCCCCAAAAAAAAATCAAAGTATGTATTTCTTCATTGACGATCTAACGCACTGCAATCACAAGTTAACTTTTTTTTAAGTGTGACCCTACCCCAAATACAAAATGCATGAAAAATATGAGAAAGAGAGAGGGAACATATTGTCGATTTAAAGGTAATATAATTTTCATTTGGTCGTCCGAAATGAGACTGAGACGGAGACGGAGGAAACTCAGGAAAGAGATCAGCTGTCAATAAATTAAAAGAATCATCGTTTCATTCGTTTGGGGTGTGAAAAAAGAATATTTCTATTTCATATATAAGAGTGAGTAATTTGAATGTACGTAACAACATTTTCTTTAATGATTAATGTATATCTAGGATCGTTTATTATTAACAAAAGCTTCATTTAAAAATTAATGAGCGCAACATTTATCACAGAATGATTCCTTGCAGTTTTTATAATCTTCACATCTTTAAAACTGAATATTCTCCTTTCTTTTAAATCTGCGGAGGACTAAGCATGTTAGGGGTAACCTACCGACATGCCGCCAGGTAAAACGAGGTGTACTGCCCGAGAGGGTAACAGGTGTGATTTCAACAGCGTAAGCACGTCACCGATATATTTCTAATAGACGAGAGGGAGGGGGGTGTAATAGGACCAATATGACCACTGTAGACTTCTTCATAAATCCGTAAGTTTACACCTTTTTTTTTTCTTTTGCAGAAAATTGTCATCATGATTTATTACTGTTGTATTTCCCGGCTTATCTAACAATTATCGTTATTTTCAAAGAGAGAGAAAAGAAATGAAAAAAAAAATTTTTTATTTTGCTTTTATTGTGCAAAATTCACAGACTGCGATTCCGATTCCATTTTAAAAACTTGTCAGTGTGTTGCACATCAAAAGCCAATACGGGAACAAAACCTTTTTGACTTCAATTTTACTGACCGGTCGTGCCAGTACCATTTATATGGTGTTTTAAATTCATGCACACTCTCAGTTTGAAAATTTTAGTTGTCAGTCTGGCCAAAATAAATCTGAGTCGTCTGGCCAAAATAAACTAAATAAAGTTTATTAGCATTTAAAAGACAATTGCAAACAGAGGAAACATCGCACAAATAATCTTAATAAAAGTCAAATAAAAAAATGTCAAATCTCAATTACCATGATTACTGGTGTTCATTGTAATTCACCCCAAAAAAAAGGGGGGGGGGGCAGAAGAATAAGGCCAAGCAAAAAAAAAAGTTGGTCCTGAGGCCTAATTTTTTCAAATCATATGCGGCATGGATTTTTTTTTTCATTAAACATTTTCAGAACAACTGCAAATTGGAATCTGTTGACATCTTTGATGCCGGTAATTTGTTTTCTAGGCGTGTGATTGATGTTTCTGCCCAGATTTATTACTTCAATTTGTATTCAATGAATGACCACTTGAAATGACATGAAAATTTTACGGACGAACGCATACACAAGTACATGTACATTTAGATAAGATAAAAGTGGACGTTAGAGATTTAAATCTCAGGCACAGAACAAGAATACAAAAGAATGCCATAGAGAAAAATCAATATTTTACGTTAGTCATGTTTTCAACGTAGTGTCTGCTCCGTCATCGGCGTCCTTATTCCGTAAATTCTCTTGAATTCGATGTTATCCAAGGACTTCTGTCCCTCTAGTCGGACATTGGTTGTGGAGAAGTTAGGCTCGTTCAGCTGTTCAACCAGGTCTGTCGCCTTCTCTGTCAGAACAGGGCCTGATAGGGGGATTTCTCTTGATACGGTTTCCGTAAACCACTGGGTCAGGGCTCCCTCCATGTCAACTGTCTTGCCAGATCGACGTCTTTGCTAGTCTGGGTTGGAATTTCGCGGATGACATCCCTTTTCTTGAAGATGTTGGATATTGGGACTGCGAATTTCTTGGCAATCTATATCTGGGGAAAGGGGGGGGGGTCCTCTGTTCCGGGAGCTTCACTGCTTTGTACTTATCGGCCACGATATGTCTGTTCTTTTTCTTTTCAATCTTTGGATCGGGACTGAATGATACGGATGGGAAGTAAACGGTCATTTTTATTGGCATAAAATTCTATGCAAAGCCTCCGTTTTTCATGTTCAGTAATTTATAAAGGATAAATCAATGTTTGATCGGCTCATCATTTGATAATTTTGAGTCGCACAACAGTTTTGTACCAACGACCGGTCATTAAAAAATGAAGAAGAAACCAACAAAATGATTTTTATAATTCGATATTTTAGCGAGGCCTAATTAAAACGTGTTGGTCAAATCGATCGTTTAATGCCACGACATGGAATACACCTACTTCGGACTATCTATTTTAGTTTTAAAAATCAATATCGATGCATAAATTCTACACAGGGGTATCCACGGTAGTGTTAAAATAACACTCCATACTATCTCCCTTACAATGATTGACAGGTGAAAAGGTGAAGCCAGACGGTAATTAGCTGGAAAACGGGATTTTTTTTTACCTGTGTTTCGATTTGGTACCTTGCCGAATTCAGGAATTTACGATTACTTTCTTACGTTTTTTTGGTTGAAAAAAAAAAATCAAATGCGTATGCGGTGGGGCCTGAGAACCAATTCTTTTTTTTTTAATTGGCCTAGTTCATTCTGAAAACTTTTGATACTAACTTACAAAAACATTTAACTTTTATATCCGATTCACTGCCAGGAATATTCAATAAACAAAGATGGTGTCAGAACAACAAAAGTAGACTGGCGATGTTACCTGTGCGCGGTTAGGATCAAAGAGATTGTTTAACACCTGTACAGGTGAGCTGGGTGACACCGTGGTGAGTGGGGAGTGGATTGCCACTGACTGAGTGAAGATGCTAAAATTCCCCACTCGAATTCCACCCTTTCGGTGGGGAGTGGGATATCTCCGATCTGCTAAAATATGACTGTACTTTGTAATTAATCTTTAACTAAAAATGCGTTCGAGCATAATCGCCCGTTCGACTCTCGAGCATTGGTACACATAGTCCTCTGTAATGTCATACTTGACGTCATAGCCTTTGCGCACTGACATCATTACGTCATTATTTACGTTTTGCAAAAAGGCTAGAGTAACGTCGGTTTAGTAAATTTTAATCACTAGCTGTGTATATGACAAAGAAACTCAGAGGAAATAAAAATTGGATAAGTACTGATTGATTTACTTATATTTCAAATTAAAAATTTATTCATCCATCACGGTATGAACAGTTACTTCTGAATTACATTTCAGGTGGGCTACTGTAGTTTCTGGTAGGTTACAGAAAAAAATTTGCTTTCAGTATAGACAGCTTCTGAAAGTTTAATATCTTTCAAAAGTCGGTGTAAAGTAGGAATTTACATGACATAACATGTGTATAGACTTTCCTATCTATAGGGTCACTTCGCGAACTGCTTGGGAGCTATTCTCCCTAATAATACAGAAAAATTGCACTATTACAATTTACTTTGAATTATACGAATATTTTCATGCACTCTTTTCTCCATTGTTTTGACATCATCAATTTACTTGCGCAGAAAAATTGCCCAAGTTTTGATCAATGGTTTAGGTAATTACAGCGCAGCAAAGATGCTATTTTCTTATTCGGTTATTCCTGTCTAATCGTTGCAGCGGATTCCTGCTTAGTTTCTGTCAGAGATGGACAGATTTTCAGGATTTACTTGCATTTTAGGAAACAAGGTTGAACCGAAAAAATTTAATTAATCAATTAAGGCATTTCATGTAGGGGTATAATACTCTACTTCCGGTTGTTTTGATAACAGAAAAATTGAATACCACGAAGTTGGCCGACGCACGACTTCGGCAATGTTTGGGACCATACATTTTCGTGGCGAGTTGAATGAAACATTAAAAAAATATCAAATATCTAAAAGTATGTGAGATATGGAAGTACATTATTTCTAGCTTTTCCAAGACATTTTTAATTTACCCCTACCCTTATACCTTAACATATTATATTCTAAGTAGAGTAAATACAATTTTAACATGTTCAACTTCAAGCAACAAATCTGTGTCTTAAATAATTTGAACAGAGATTGTTCATGTCATGAAATGGAAAAAAAGAAATACAGTGGCAGATCAAGCACCCCTGTTGCCGGGGGGGGGGGGGGTCAAGGGGCAAATTTTGCCAACATCTGTCCCTCCATCTGCCCGTTCATCAATCCATCCCCACTTTCAATGAAAGGGGAATAGATCGAAGTTCAATTGGATAGAAGGGAAATTGGTTGATAATATCATGAATATGATCGTGAATAGAGCGGGTAAAGTATGAAATTTTAAGTAGAGTTAATAGGGCTTTCATATTTTGCAAGTGTATGTATCTTGAGAAGACACATCTTTTGGTACCAAAATTTTGACCTCGTTCTTGATCTTTGACCTACCTTTAAATTTTTTAGAGAAATGCTAAAAATATTTACATAAAATCTATTTCTCTTTGAAACACCTTCACAAATTTTGCACAGTTCAAGTCATAAACATTCTATATGTTACATGTATATATATCTTATGTAGGGCTGTCACAGTTAACCAAAAATTCTGTTACCCGGGGTTCAAGCTGAGTCAGTTCGATTTGGATCACACTTTACGGATTTCAGTTCAGTTCTTTCTCTTTTTTTGTTGGCTACTTTGTTGTATTTCATCTGATTAAATTGCGTGTTTTTCTTCTTGATTGTAAATTGACACCTGTTTGTTTGACAAATTACCATTATTTCACTCTTTTATTGAATTAAACAACACAAGCTCAAACTGAACCGAAAACTGAGGTTCATTTTCCTGAAGCGAACTGAACCAAATAAAGGCTGAACTGTGATAGCCCTAATCTTATGGGCTTTAAGAAATTTTCTCACATTTTCAAGATATCTCAGGGAAAGGAGGGAGGATGCAAACTAATAAGTTTAATAACTTGGCTATATTTCATAAACCATAAGTGGTAAGGCTTTAATATTTCACATGTAGATATTTATGACAAGACCATGTTCTTTGACAATATGACCTTGACCCTGAAATTTTACTTTTTCTTAAACTTTAAAATAGGCTGTACCAGAATCTCTTAAACTACATGTATTAATATTTCACATGTAGGTTACTTATGACTAGACCATCCATTTCAGACCATGACCTTTGACAATGTTACCTTGACCTTGAAATATATTTAAACTTGGTCATAACTTTTGACTGGTAAGTGATAGGGCTTTTATATTTCAGATATGCATTCCTTTTGGAATAAACTTGCTATAATTTTACTTACAATTTTGAATTTCTGTTTGATAAACAGGTTTTATATTCTCAAAGCTGCCACCATGGGTGTTTATGTTTCACAAACATAGAGCTTGTTTTTTTCAGTTTATATGTATTATTAAAGTATAAAGAAATCAATTTGATTAATGAGAACTATCAATGTTTTTCATATTACATCTAATCTCTCGTTTGCAACATAGACAACAAAATTATCAATGTCAAATAGAAAAAGGACTTCCATTTTCAAAGTGTAATAGAAATAGAATGAACCATCTGTAGGGACTTGGTGACTCGGGCTACTTTTATTTGCTCGCCAGGACGAAAGAGTCTGGAGAGCTATTATAATGCCATACCCTCGTCGTCGTCCGTAGACAAAACTTTAACCTGGGCTATATCTCTTGAACTATAAGGGGTATGGCCTTTAATGGCTTTATATTTCACATGTAGATACCTTGTGACAAGACCTTTCATTTGTGACCATGACCTTTGACCTAGTGACCTTGACCTTGGACTTTGACCTACTTTTCAAAAACTTTAACTTGGTTTCTGACAAAAAACCTGTATAGGCGAGCTATGTAATCTTTGATTACCCTATGTTTTTCCTTCCTACCGGCTAAACCAGGGGTTTTAATATAGACATATAGAAGAAAAGGTTTGTATTGAGGAAAGGGTTTGTGACCTAAGCGATGATATCTCACCCGTATCTGGTATTGATGATAAAGCATTTGCTTGTGCAATATTTTCTCCAATGGCCCCCTTTGTGTTTAGAAAATTATACGTAGAAATTAGAAGCTAAGCGAAGTCTAAAGGGGGAGGGGGATTCAGACAACCCTCTGTCGTCCCCTCTTATATTTGCGTAAATTCAATTACAATCAAATCTATGTCTATCCGTCCTTTTGTTATAGATTTATTGCTTGTTGAAATCCGTTTATTAACACTCATGAGATATGTAACCTGTTTTTTCATGACCTTATTTTAAATGAAATATTCAAGTCGTGACAGCGTTACGGATGGATTCACCCTAAGAATAAGGCACAATGTCAACAACTAGCTTGATTCTGTTCCATATAGATTTAATTTAAATGTAAAGTGATCAAGTTTTGTTGTACTAAATCCCTGTGGAATACACTGTCAGCTGACTATTCGTAATAGTTATATCACCGGCCTATAGCCTGGTTCAGCGTCTGCAAAGGTAGGTCTCTCTCTCTCTCTCTCTGAACGTCAGGATTTTATTTTTTCTCTCCGACTTCGTAAGGGCAAGTCTCCCCTCATTGACGATGTTCGTAAAGGTATCTCCTTAAATGCGTGATAAAGGGGAATATTTTGAAAACGCTTTATATACATGTATTTAGAAGCAAAACAATCCTTTGCTAAGCTTCTGTCTGTCTGTCTGTGCGTTGATCTTATAATCACGTTTCTATATTCATTATTATGACGATTGTTCCTTTAATGTCGTACATGTCAATCAATTGAAATTGCATGTGATTTAAAAAACATGTCAAGATCACACATCTATATAAAACCACACGACTTGTTATATTAATAGACATTGATCACATTTCATTCACATTATATACTTGAAAAGTACTAGCAACCTAATTTTAAAAAGATGAAACTATGCGTTCAGGTAGAATTATTCCAATATTAAGGACTGATCAGTCACTGTCAATGATTTATTTGTGACATTTGTTGACATTCTGTTTTAATGAATTGTGTATACCGCATTCTTCTTTCGTCGCATTCAAGCATGCATGTTCAGGTCGAAATTATAGAGACACTAACACACGTACTTCGGTTACAAAATTTTAAAAGATTTTTTGTCATAAAATTTTAGTTTATTGAGTTTGGGATTGAAATAAATGCAGTCATAAAATGTTATCATCTTAGCTTCGAAAACTTGTTTTGAAGAATTGTATGGTATGAAGAATTGCATGGTATGCGTAAGATTTACTAAATCTTATTGTGAAAAACGCAAGCTTTTAGATTGATGTGCTCAGAATCGGGGTTCAGGGTGATAATACAAATTACGTTTCTATCAAACCTTCCGGGTTTTGTACTTCGTATACAGGTAAGCGATCCTGATTGGATTATGCCTTCAAATTTTGAACCTCCAAGATCAATGATCAAGACCAAACATAGAAAAAGCTTGACATAATATCAATATTTTTATTCCTACACGATTATTAGAGTACATGTAGTATTAAAGTGAAGCATCCCATTAATTAGATTGTTTTGATAATAGGTCAAGGTCAGATTTGTGCAAATTCCAATAAAACTTGGGTTCTGAGTCAAGAAGTTTTCAGTTACATCTTTCATACCGATATCTACTTTAATTGACACGTAGTATCAAAGCTCATAAGCCTGCAACAGGGTTCTTCTTGCTGGAGTCGGGTTTTGTGAGCATCACGTGGGTCGGTAATTGTCCGTCTTTCTGGCTGATTGTTATACTTTTAGATCAATCACGTTGTGGATCAAGGTCAGGGTCACACATTAAAGACCAAACATATTCTGCAGTGTCTTGTTCCCATCTTGAAGACAGATGGCGAGACATTTGGACGTTTACTCGATCAGGACTCTGGTTTAACATTTTACCTTCTTTTCTTTTCAGATACCATACAAAACTGTTAATGTGATGAAATAAAGTGTCACGATGAACCTCATCAAAGTACGTCTGTCTGTGATAGCCCTGTCATGTCTTTTAATAGGCGGTAAGTCTGTATGGTATTTGGGCATTTCATTTCGTTTTATTGCAACGGATGGTAATGAATAAAGACAAGCTTTAGAATTCACGACACCTATTGTTATATACGTCCATGATTAAAATAATAATGAAAAGTTATTATTTCCATGTGTTACTCGCTCCTATTGTTTTTTTTTTTAATAAACTTTAAGGAACGATTTTTTTTTTGCATTTTCATTTTGAGATCGAGGAAGAGTGTGAGAAAACTCGTAACTTTGTATAACATTATCTCGTTTTGTATTTATTGCTGATTATGCATTTACAACACGTTTCCTAAGATGTCTAACTTACATTTACTGTCTTACCTTACTTTATTTGTGAAAAGAGGCGATTTTATTGAACAAAGATTGTGCAAAGTGAGGTATTGAGAGAGACTAATGCATTAACGCATTGAGGAAGATTATTGTTCTGATGAAGCCAACCAAACAAATTGCAATGTTAAAATACTTCTCTTTCTATTTTCGAAGTAAAATTGTGAAGCAATGCAAATTTTGTAGGGACGAAATATTGAGCATCGGGACTGTGTGTGTTAATGGATATAAGTATTCCTGTGTCCCATCATAAAAAGTAACATGACAAACTTATCGAAGACTTACTTCAAGTAAAGCATTAAACCAAATGCTCTCCACCATGGAAAATAATCACGATTATGATGAAAAATAATTATTGTTGTGAAATCTGTGTTATTATATCACTATGGTCTTATGATGATGATAATTTTGTATGTGCTACAGAGTGATATATAGTGAATCTAATGTTCTAATAGTACATAAGAACTATTGCTTGTAAGGGAGACCTGCAAATTCTTTATGTAATAAAGTAGATGTAGGAGGACACAAATATGGCTTTACCTTTATTCTTACCAAAAAATGTCATGTTATGCTTTCCAAAGTTTTACATTGTAACACCTTTGAGCATCCATTTGAAAAACAGAATGGTAATAACACAGGAACTCAACCCCCCCCCCCCCCCCTCTCTCTAAGAAAGTTTTCACCCAATAATCATATTCTCTTGTAAAAGGAACATGATAATTGAGAAAACCAAGAGGGATTCAATTCCCTATAGGCATGGGTTTTTAAAGGATAAAACCTTTTCTGATTTTGTTAATTTACCAACATTTATCCTTGTAGGAACTTGCCAATCTCAGCCACAAATGGTATCAACACCACGGACAGTAGAAGTAGAGAGTGGACAGGGTACTATGTTAGAGTGTGTTATTCAAGACCTTGGTAACAGAAAGGTATTAGAAATTTATCAAGCTCTGTTTATAATACCACTTTTGTTATTGTCCACATGTTTAGAGGGATGTGGTCACATATTGTCTGTCATCCATTAGTGCTGATCATACTATGTGGAAAGCACTCTAATTTAGATTTTCCAGCAGAACATGGTCAGACTTGGAACTTACGATGTGTGAAATACATATTTCTATGGTAAAACAAGAAACGTTAAAAAAAATAGGACCACAATTGTAGTCAACACCTAGAGCAAAGTTGAGACCATCTGCAAGGTCTAGGTCACATATTTTTCAAACAAATAGACTCTTTGTTTCAAGAATTATGTATCTGATAGGTAGTTAGTCAATAGTGAAAGGAGTAAGGGGAAACTACTAGTGACTTGGTGAGCCCCATTGACTGAATTAAAAATGAACAAACATAACAGGTGTTATTATGTGTTATGGCAGATATATTTCAGCTTAAGATAACTTTATGCTTTGGTTGACTGATGCCGTCCAATCAAACAATCAATGTCAAGAGACTTTAAAGTCAAGGCTTATACAGTTTAGGTTGGCTACATTTGTGGTCAAGCTAATAGGGGTTAGGCCACATTTGTGTGCTCATTTTCAAGGGGGGGGGGGGGGGGGATTTAGCATAAAATTCACAAATTATTATTACAGATTATTTATTACTATTTTACAGGTTATATGGACATTTGTAGATCACAACATAACAATAGCAGATGGGAGACAAATTAAAGTTCAAACTGCCACACAAAAGTATTCCATTGAGCATCCACTGGGTAAATTACTTTATATTTTGTTTTCCTTATATACTGCATTGTATTAATGCAAATAAATTTTCTTCTTTTATCTTTAAATTTTTTTTAATACATACATGTAGTTTAAAGTAAATTATAGAAATATACATACATGTTTGAAGCAGGATGTTACCAGTGACTTTTTGAGGTCAGAATTTGTAAATGTCAAGGTCATTTGATTATGATGTGTCATGATGTGATTAAGTGATTTTCAACATACTGCTTCTAACCAAATATTTCGAGTACATGTATCGTGAAGCTTTCTGGATAGATTTGTGTTTAATATCTAGCATATAAATTCAGGATGATGCCTAGTTTCATACCTCTTGATTTGATAACCACATGGTCAAACAGAAGATAAGCTACAGAGTCTGTAATAGTGTTATTGACCTTTCATGGTTTGGTTGTCTATTCTTACATGTATGTTAACAAAAGAAGAGCAAAAAGCTGCTAAAAGGAGCAAAAGCTTACCCAAAGCATGCCATAGTATAATAGCAGACATTTGAATTAGTACAGGTCATTCTTACTGTAGCTAAGGAGGGGTGATGATATACAGTCTTACTAAAACATCTTGTAAAAGAAAATGATGATAATGACGAGTGGTAACTGTCTATTTCAGATTCTAATAATGCCATATGGAGTCTTCTAATAAATAACGTACAGCAGGCAGATGTAGGTCATTATAAATGTCACGTGGATGGTGCCGTTAATGTATCAGTATCATATCAACTGGTCTTAACTGGTAAGTAGGTCAGAGATAAACAATGGACGGATGATTTAAGATAGTACATGTACCTTTATTAAGTATTTTGAAAGTTTTTTTATGAAACCTTTATGCTCATACGAAAAGTTTTGACCTTGTGATCTTTACTTTAATGAACCTGATGTTTTTATTTATACAGTATATTATTTCATGATAGAATGAAAATTTGCAAGTATAATTTTAGTAATTTATAGCTGTAAAAAGGTATGTTTCATTGAAGAAACAGAATGTCATCGACTGTGCTGTAAGCATATTGTGTCATACATGTATATATTTATATGAGTTCATGAGATAAACCAGTCAAATTGTTAGATTTATTTGAATTTTAGGTCCCTCACCAACACTCCCACCTTCAAGAAATGTCTCTGCAGAATTCAATGTCACAGGTGAGTGAATTCAATGGCTGTTGAATTCAATGTTGCTGATGAGTAAATCTAATATCTGTTGAATGAGGAAATAAATGTCTTCTGAATTCAATGTCAAATCTGATTATAATTAATCAGCCCAATTCAATGTCCTACTTGAAAAAATATAATTATGAGCTAAATTCAGTTTCACAGTTGAATTCAATGTCATCAAGTGATTTATAAAATGTGATGGTAAGTGGATAAGTTTTTCAGTGTTTCATAAACACATCACATTCTACACACAATTCATTCTTGTAGAAGATTACAGGGAAGTTTTTTTTCAGATTGTTGCATCAACGAGCAAGTGTCCTCAGCCTGTATGCCTGTTTGCCACCCCAGGGCAATCCAAAACCCTATCAGCTTTAATATCACTGTCTGTGCTGTAGATTTTCTCAAAATCTTGAAATGTGGATCTGGTAAGAGTTTGTTTTAGATTTCAAAATTTGCCCTTCTAGTTCTGTAAGGCCCTGTCTTAACCCAGAAATCTTTGCACTGATGTGATTTTTATAATCTTGATATGTAATTTTTCAGATGGTAAGAACCATGCCGGATGTTGTAAGAGACGTAATGTACCAGATATCTGCTTAGATTACTGTATGGGACAGATGCCTGCCGTCGTTACAGCCGAACACGATAAATGTCTGAATGATGTAATGGACATCATAGCATGTTATGAGGATGGACAGGGTGAGTTCTTATGTAATGAGCGACTGTTACTTTTTAACTCACTGATTGAAATGAATGCTTATAATATTTCACCAAAATGAGTAATTGTTTACAAAAAAAGACCCACCATAAGCTTCCTAAAAAAAGGCAAAAGTTGGTTTGTACATGTATTAGCAATCTGAGTGTAATATGATACAATTATTAACTTCTAATTCAGTCTACTTGCGTCTCGACCAATCAGAATCTAGCAAAATTGGCAAGCATTCCTGATCATTTTGTGAAATGCGATTTAGCAGGTGTTAGTTTAACTTAATCTTAGTATAAGATCATGAACAATTGAGTACCACAAACTGCACAATATATTATGTACAAATTGAAAAAAATCTATATTCTACATTTTCACACCAAAGCATTTGATTAGTGACCTTGACCTTAAATTCTGACCTTGTTTGAGAGTCTTCAGTGTGAACAATTGAAATGTCACATCAGTTTGTTGAGAAAATTTATGCTATTTTGGATATAACTTGTCCCTAAAGTGTAATTCTTGTTTTAACAACTGGTACATATCAATATATTTCCATTATTATCTGTATAAATCTGTTTACTGTCAGGTTATTTGCCGGGCCCTCCCACCTTAGTTAGTGCCGTCCAGCTACCTCTTAACAGTATGACTGCCATACAGGTCATGTGGGTACCTCCTACAGATAACTTACAGATGGTCACAGGATACAGGGTGCTATACAAACTCCAATCAGAGAGCACATACACCAGTGTAAGTGTGAAGCAGTATATTTTATAGTGTTTAACAGACAATTTTGATTTCTTCTATTACAATGTACTTATAATTTCCTCCAATTTTAATTGTTACTGGTGATTAATCAATGTCTTTCTCTTGTTAACATCCATTTTGTTCATTACAGTCAGATATACTGCTAGTCAATCAGAGTGCCAGTTATGTGATAACAAATGCCCAGATTGAGAAGACGTACATGATATATGTTATATCTGTGGGAGTAAACGGGGCCAGCCAGCCGTCACCCATGTACTATCTGACTGTTATACCAAGTATGGAATACGCTTATCTACTTTTATAGAATCATGGGATTATGATGATTTATAGAATCTATTCGACACAAGGGTCAATGATCACACCCGGCGATTGATTATTTTTCTTCCTATGTCTGAAAAATGTCATGGATGATCGATTTGTAATTTTGCACTTTATATGAGGATGTGAATATGGGAGAATAAGTAATGAAATTATTAAAAAAAAAAAGATTCTTAAAAATTCATAATTTATAATTTAAATTTTGAAATTTGACGTATTTGACAATAATAATGTTGAGCAATAGTTACATCAAGTAATGTAAGATTACATGTATATTTGAACTATTTCTTGTCTATTTTCAGATATAACAAGTCAACAGGGTCTAATAAAAGGTATGTAATATATCAGGTTCAGAATGAGAGAGTAAAGTCTAGAATAGAAGATATTAATTTAAGATTACTGAATATTTCACCTTAAGTCTAAGATATAACAATGAGCAACTTGACAAAATTCTATAGATTGTTGTTTCGTTTTGATTGTGTATGAATTGATATGATTGTAGACTGCTGCATAGAGAAAGGAGTATCAGAAGACTGTCTGGAGCCACTGTGCGGTACTAACAGAATGTTCAACATGGATCCCACCGTTTTATTCAGATGTTATTCTGACCTTAACAATTCAGTACAGTGCCTCACAGGTAGGGAGGGGCAATTGTTATTTACAATGTAATGTTTTAGATTCTAAAAGTCGATAAAATTCTTCAAAATTGAAATTCGTAAGAAACGCCAATAAAAAAGTAGATGAGCAAATCTTTTCGTAAAGAAGGTATGCACATGTATCATATCATGATGACATATCCTAGGATAATTTTCTTTAAAATCTAAAATTTTAAGTGACAATTTTACCTATAGTTATTTGCTAAGCTATCGTGGCATCTTGTTTTATTTATGTTTTTTTTTTATTTAAGGACAAAGAGACCACAGACCTTGCTGTGAGAGAGTAGGAATCCCACAGAATTGTTTAACATTTTGTTCTGGTCAAGTTCCTGATATTTTAGGCCAAGATGCAACACAGACATGGAACTATACAAGCTGTATTATACGTTTATCCACCATAGATGCATGTGTTCAAGAAGGAATGTGTACGTAAACATACACCATGCAATCCTTAAAATAGATCTCAACATACATTGTACATTTGTATATAGATATATCTATATTGTATATCACTGTATATAGCATTGTAAATAAGACAATTTATTCCTTCTTTTTTCTTTATAGGCTAATGTAATGAAATTGCTATAGAAATGTCATACTTGTATTTGTATCACACAATTTCCTGAATTTCACACTGCTTCCTAACAAATCTGATGACTTCACGATTAGTTTACGTCACAAACCTGCAGAAATGGAAAGTACATGTAACGCTGTACTTTTGAAATCCAAAATTTAGTTAAGTTTTTTTATACCCCAAGCAAACGAAGTTTGGGGATAGTATATAGGAATCACCCTGTTTGTCCGTCCGTCTGTCTGTCCATCTGGTTAAGAAGTTTTGAAAGCAGATTTCTTTTATACAATTAATGGTAGGCCTTTCATATTTCATACACACATTCGCCACAAAGAGTACATGTACTACAGTTTGGTATCATGACTTTTGACCTTGTGACCTTGACCTCCACTTTGTGTTTATGTTGCAATTTAGGTTAAGAAGTTTTTAAAGCAGATTTCTTTCATACTATCAATGGCAGGCCTTTGATATTTCATACACACATTAACCATAAGGAGTACTACATTTTGTTATCTTTACTTTTGACCTTGACCTTGACTTTTGGCCTCTATTGCATTATTGGTTAAGATTTTAGAGAAGGTTTCTTTCATGCTACATGTATAAATAGTAGGCCTTTGACATTTCATAGACATATTTTACCACAAAGGAAACTACATTATACAATTATTGACTTTTGATGATGTCTACTCGTGACTATACAGACCTGGTCAGGTATTGGTTGACCGAGGTCAAAGGCCGAGGTTAACCAATACCTGACCAGGTCTGTATAGTCACGAGTAGTCCGAAATCAAAATACAATAACTGCTTTATTAATTTATTAGGATTTTATTAGCATTTGCATTGTAATGATTAGCGAAGTCAAAGATCTAACACTACAAAAATCAACACACGCACTGGTAACACATGCGCTAATCCCGAATAGACTGCTTTGGAGTGTTTTCGGTCAACTCACTTTGAGGTACACTCTATCAAACAGCGTCTCCACCAATCAGAAATAAGCAAAATTGGCAATGATTCCTGATCATTGAATAATTAGGTATGATGACTTTTGACCTTGTGACCTTAACCTTAACTTTGGGCCTATGTAAGAATATTGAATTTAATTACCAGAATACTAGTATTTTGCTTATGAAGTTCTGAAGCAGCATACTGAGTATTAGATTTTCATATCAAAGCATTCAATCCCAAACAAGAATTTCAATTTGAACAACTGAAGGTTGCGTCATAAAGGGTTCTGTTTATAAAAAACATTCTGTAAGGGGTATAATTCGTCCACATTTGGGCAGTTCTAGTTTCAGCTTCTTAATGTATGACATTGATTCATTATTGCATACAGTTTATGTAATGAAATTGTAATGTTGTTTTGTAGCAACTATTCCGGGCCCTCCTATGAATATCAGCCTATCTGTAGGTGTGTATAGGGCGTCGTTATCCTGGGTCCCCGCCCCTGGTGCTAATGCTACAAAGTAATACTGTACTTTACAAGGAGAGGGACTCTGGTAATGGTCAGCAGAAACAGGTATGTTATGTTATAAACCATGTTATGTTATAAACCATTTCATCAGGAAATGTGCCTGAATTGTTTGAGCAATACTTACTGTACATTTACTTCAATTACTGTACAACCAGAATTTTTTTGCGAGATACTAATTTTCCCTTTATTCGCAAGTGATTTGGAATTGCGAAAATCTATTCCCATGAGAAATTGTGTTTGATAAGGTACATTTTACTCTTATTGTACATTGCCATTCTTCACTTTTTCTGATTTAAAAAAAAGAAGTGAATTGCCATTCTTCACTTTTTCTGATTAAAAAAAAAAGTGAAGAGAGGTGAATTGGGTGTATTCTTATGATAGAACTTAAATTAAAATTCAATAAAGAAAGGTACAAAACAGTAACATCATGCGCTCATAATTGTTTGTAATTTAAGAATTATGAAAAAATGTACTCGCGAAAATAAAGTAACCCTATATACATGTATACATGTATATCTTTTTTTATGCTGTCTAAGAGCTTCAGTTTTTCACAAACATATCATTTTCTTTCTTTGTTATAGTTAAGTGTAACCGGTACTTCAGCAGAAATAATGGGTCTACTGGCCGGCACACACTATGAAGTACAAGTGGCAGCAAGTAACGACAAAGGATCCAGTCTCCCCTCAACAAAGATTGTCTTCCTAACCTATGGTAATACTATCACTCACAATGGCAGATCCAGCATTTGAGTTAGAGGGGACATAAAAAATGGAGAGGGGTCAAGGGTCCGCCTAGGTACCCAAAGGGTCCAGGATGGAGCCCTGATAGGGGACCAAGGGGGGGGGGGTGTGAAGCCCCCGGATGCTCATGAATTTAGGCCTTTCAGAACTTATTTTCTAATCAGGTTATGACTGGAATTGATTGAAGAATTGAAATTGATGCATTTGACTATTATATTTACTAACTGGTAGTTAATATATATCCTTTTTTAGAAAGAAAATGATCGTTTTACCTATGGTTTGCCAATTTTTGGGGTGGGATGGGGGGGGGGGGAGGGGCGGAAGCCGCTGACTCTTAGAAGGATTGTTTTATGAATTATGAATAGAGTCTTTTCTGAATGTTGAGTTGTTTCCAATTTGAGATGGTATCTGATGCAAAACCATTACAACATCAAAAACTGGTATGGAAAAAAATCAATTTTGTACTGTCCTTTGCCAGAGTTTATGGAATGTTTCCCTACTGTCCTGTTCACTAATTCCAGAGCACCCTGTTTTCCCGGTTTTCTCTTAAATATGATAATGTCATCCTCCAAAAAGTTATCAATTTTATAGTACTCCTTTAGTCATAACAGAAAATACTATTCTTTTGGCTGTGCGTCAGCTAAGTTAGAAATAGGACGGAAAATAAAAAGTCTACGGGGATTTTCTATAGTAAAATCGCTGAAAATGCGTGACGTCGGGAGCTTTGACGTCACTGTTTACCATTGTTGACACGGAGAACAATATGGCGGCGGCTTGAAATTAACATCGGAAATTCCCGTAGACATTTTATTTTTTTATTTTGCGGGTTGAAGGCAGCTGATAGGGTAAGTTGAAGTTAATTTCCAGTTACGACTAAAGGAGGTCAATTCTCAGAAACAATAATTTATAGCAAAATTCTTCAGACGACAGAATAAATCGCCCAAACAGGGTGCTCTGGAATTAGTGAACAGGACAGTAGAATGTGATGACATTACAATTAATCTATGTCAGATACAGTCCCAAACAGGAAGTAACTCTTGTTGTAGAAAATACTGAGTTATGTTTCTGTTCCAGTTCCTCACTGACCTGTAAAGCTATAGATACATGTACCACTTTGTTTAAATTTCTTTCTGTTTATTTACTTGTAGAGGTGATATTTACTACACAGGCCCCAGTTCCTACTACTCCAGGACAGGTGCCAAGCTACAATGAAACAGGTACAGTCTAATAGAATAAATGTATTGCATAAGGTATGTAAGTGTACATCTTGTTGCAATGAAATGTATATATGCAGTGGAAAGGAAACTCCAGAGAGAACTTCTTATAGAATTTTCAGATCAATTTTATTAATGTATGCATTCAAGACATCTATATACACATCTACATGTATATGTTCTCAGCTTGCTGCATCCAGAAGAATGTGACGTCTACCTGTATGACCCTGTGTTCTTACTCCTATCTATCGAGTCCGTCGGGAATAGACTGGGCTCTGGGATATCAGTGTGTGGACGATTTAGGCAAAGTTATTGCTTGTGCTGCTGGTATGTAGAAAAAGAATTTACTATTCTTGAATGAAATTCTGCAGATTAGAAATGATATTGTAAATTTATTGCAAGATAATGAGACGATATGAATATTCTGCTTGGAAAAATCATATTGCCCAATGAAAACACCCAAGTGGAATATGATCATTCCTAGCTCTATAAATCTTATCCACAAGTGATTGAGAGGCTGGGCTATTTTGAAAATTAATGGGACTGTGGCACATAGCCCCTGTTCTTTCCAATCACTGAATTCCGATTTTGCAATACATTGATTAGCATACTGAAGATTTTTAAGCCCCTGCATTCAGAGACGAAAGGGCATATAGATTTTTGCCTGTTTGTTTGTCTATAGTTTGACCTTGACCTTTGCTTTCCAAATACATGTACATACTTTACAATGGAAATGTCTTGTCACAAGGAATACCCATGTGAAATACATGTATTAAAGCCCTATCACTTACCATTCAAAAGTAATGCCCAGTGTTAAAGTTTTTGAAAAGTAGGTCCAAGGTAAAGGTCGATGTTGGTATCAATGGAATTGTCTCATCACAAGGAATACACGTGTGAAATATCAAAGCCCTATCACTTACCATTCAAAAGTTATGCTGGATGTTAAAGTTTTTGCCAAGGACAAACAAACAGATGGACAGGCCAAAAACTATATGCCCTCGAATCTTTGATTCCGGGGGCATAAAAAGTTATATAACCTCTACAATGTTAACTTATTTTCAGATGAGCGTGACCACACAGACTGTTGTAAGAGGAGCGGTGTGCCAGATTCATGTCTTTACTTCTGCCGATTTAAACATAGCAATAACCTCACAATTAGTGACATAGGTTGTGTCCCCTACACACCTATAATAGCCAGCTGTTATAGAGAGGGAATTGGTAAGATTAACAGACCAAGTAAATACATATACATGTATAATATAATGATTAATTTGATTTTTTTCTCAAGAATGAACTTCTTGTAATCACAACACTGGTCTCTAGCAGAATTGTGCTATAAAGTGAAAAGTAAGAAGAACAGGTAGATTAATGTCGGATATTATGTTGAGTATGCCATTGTTGACATAATTGTATGTAACTGCCTGAGATTTTGGTTTTCTGCAAAAGTTTGTTTTGAGTTTTTGAATGCTTGAGCTGTTAGTGGAAGATGACCTTGACATTGGACAATTTATGTATCTGTTCTTGATTTAACATAAATTATGTCTGAATTAAAACTTCATCAGAAAAATTGCATTCGTGTGCATGCTTCACTGTTATATTTACATTTTACAATTTCAGAGAACTATCTGATTCAGATCATACTTCTATTAGGGTATACTAGCCTTACATTTCCTGCGTTTTCTACATTTTCAGTAAGTTTACCAAAGTCTCCTCAGAATCTGACGATCGTACGTGTCACAGCTCACACAGTCATGTTGTCATGGAAACAGCCAGACACCACACAAGTTCCTGTGTCATCGTATGAAGTGCTCTATACAACAGACATGACCAAAAAATGGATGTCTGTATGTATTTAAAATATTACCATCTTCTTTTTCATGAATGTCTTCATAGCTCTCTACACATATACTTTTGTTGGTCTGCATACAAATTCTGCTAATCTCGAAGTGATTCTTTAAAAACATCAGCCCAATATCCAGAGTGTAAACCATGAGCACTAAAAAGAGGATGTTGAAATATTTACCCATTACCAATTTTTAATATACATGTATATCACATTTCAAAGATTCATGTAGAAAATAAATTAAGGTTCAGAATCTTTTAAATGAAAAACAGTTTTTATGTTGACAAATGTATTGTTTCCTAGGTTGTATTTGACATTCATACATGTATAAATAATTTCTTTTTAAACTTTCATCATTTGATTTGAAATAATGAATTTATACATTGTATTTTACAGTCATCTACAAGTGTAACCACCCACATCGTTAACAACTTGAAGCCCAGTACACTTTACTACGTCCAGGTTATAGCGGTAAATTCTAATGGTACCAGTCTGGCATCACCCATGATAATATTTACCACCCTGGATTATGGTGAGTCAATGTGCTCAAGTCATTGTATTATATTAGAGGAATTCTACTCTGTGGATCTTTGATATTTTATCTTTACATTTTCATCATTAATTGATGTGGTCTTCCATTTTAACTTGGCCAGCCTCGTCGTGGTACAAGCAAATCCTGGACACTCGGGTTGGATTTCCTTGTTCCTGATCACATCTTCGGATAGATTCTATTAATCTTCATCCCCAGTATCCTATGGTTAATGCTGTAGGTTATGGTATAAACATAATTGTGGTCTATTACATCTTCATGTATTTCAGATGATTCTGCTCCAAGTGTGGGCTGTAATTATACAGTGTACAAAGATACCGCTCTGATTTATGACGGTATAGTCTCGTCTAGTAACACTAATACCATGGAGGAGTGCCGACAGGTGTGTGAGGATAGTGGCCTACGTTTTGACCAGTGTGTAGGATTCCTGTATGGAAGAACAGCAGGTGGAGAGTGTACTCTGTACTATGACAAAAACGCATTCCAGAAAAAAAAAAACAAGACGGGGTTTGACTTGTATGTCAAAACATGTGGTCAATGTGAGTATTGCTGGTATTGTTTATTGGTAATATTTGCATCAGGAAAAATAATACAAATAATGTATTAAAAGACATAAATAAGTATTTACGATTTCATGAACATGTACATCTTGAAGTCATGAAAAATTTCATTTGAGAAATGGATGAATTTTATTGTTGAGTATTCATCAGAGTGGAATTCATCAGTTTACTATTTCACACCATTAAATGATACATGTATTTAAAATTTCTTTGCTTTATTTTCATATAGCTCCTACCATTAATACAACTATTGACTGGACAGCCATATGGCATAACAGATCAGGTAAAATTCTATAAATAGGAATGTAACTGTCAAAATTTGGCCTTTTCACATATTGGCCATTTTGTGATGACAATTACACAGGGAAATCTTGCAATTTGGGTCAGGTATGTTTCAAAACCCCATATTGAATTGATTTTTAAGGCAAGTCCAACCACTGAATGAGTAAAGTAAAACTTAAGTGTCCAGAGAGTAGCCTTTTGGACAGACATTTATAGAAGTGCTGCACCGTACATACATGTTTCAGATAAGGATTCCTAATCAGCTTAACTTTTAAAAGCCAAAATGATTAAAAGTTAGAAAAAAAAATCAGCGTTGCGCCCAATGTGTAATAGGCCTCTTGAATTTCAGAAAAATTACTAATGGAAAAGTGAGAGTCACTATCAAAGAATATTCAGATATTATAGCATGTACATGTAGTTAGAAGAAAAGAGAACTATCCTAGCCCAGCTTTGCATACAAAAACAGCTATCAAAAGAGTGTCAGATAAAATATGAATTAATTAAATAGAAAGCTTTATCTTTGCACATAGAAGGAGTGATATGTAAAGTCTGATCAGAGTTCTACAGTCCCCTTTGCTTCTTGTGTAAAATTGATACTTGTAGCTCTCTCTCTCAATCAAAATCAGTTGCACCATTTTACTCTTACTGTTACAAGAAGTGAACTTCTAAGTTGTAAAATCTATTTTTATACATGTATTTGCTTGGCAACCAACAAAAACTTCTTACTATAATGCATTCCATACTTTACACATGTACATGTATATTGAATCAAGTAACTATATTTTTCATGATATTAAATTTTTTTTCAATACACATATGATTTGATCCACAGATTGCTGTGACAAGAATAACGTCAGTGATACGTGTTTACCAGCGTGTAAGAGTGGAGACCTTACCAACCCTTTCATCTGTGAAAATGATTTAAATGTACTTATTGCTTGCGCTACAGGTGAGGGTATTTTATTTTATAATACAACATGATGTTTAACTTTATAGTAATCAAACAGAAAATGGTTTTTAAACAGTGATATGAATTTTGGTTTAATGTCACTTTAGTAGATCCTCAGTACATGTGTACATTTAGTAATATAGATAGCCTAAGAGCTAGAATAAATACATGTTCTTGTTTCAGATGGTAAAAACCACACAGATTGTTGCCAGAGGAACCGTGTACCCCAGCCATGCCTGCCTTTTTGTGCCGGCAAACCTATGGAGAAAAATGCCATCACTTCCCTGTGTTTATCTTTTGCTCCAATTTATATAAACTGTTTCACAAAGGGAAAAGGTAATGTACATTGTAAAAGGGTTTTATTTGGTAGAGTCAAAATTTCACAGTTTTCTAAGTGTAGTCAATAACAATAATTTTATCTTACAATTTTAGAGGTTTAAGGAACAAAAATTCATGCAGTTTTGATGAGTAATTTTGTTGCACAGGGAACTGAATGCAATTCCAACTTATTGTATAATTACTGATAGTGGTTACGTTGTAAGTGTTTTCTGAGGGTCCAATGACAAATACGAAGTAATAAGCATTATTATATAGTCTGTTTATATCTCCACTCTCATTGGCTGAGAACTATCACGCGACGAGTCATTGTCTCATCATATTGACCTGTGAGGGGCGATTTTATTAGACCCCTACCGGCTCGCCGGAGGGGACTTATAGTTTCCACCCCGTTTGTCTGTCCGTCCGTCTGTCTGTTCGTCCGTCTGTCTGTCCGTCTCACTTTAGTTTTCCAGACTTTTTTCCGCTGTAGTTGCATATATTGAAGTTATTTTTGGTATGTGAATTTATCTTAGTGTGATACAGATCAAGTTCAAGTTTGGGTTTGATTCACCTATTTTTACAAGAATTATGGCCCTTGGACTTAGCAAATTTCATGAAATTCTCAGTTTTCCGGACTTTTCTTCCAAGGTATTGCAGATATTGAAATGATTTTTTACATGTGAATACATGTTAGTGTTATACAGCTCAAGTTTGAGTTTGGATCCGATTGACTTATTTTTGAAAGAGTTATGGCCCCTGGACTTAGCAAATTTCATGAATTTCTCAGTTTTCTGGATTTTTCTCGGCTGTTGTTATAGATATTGAAAATTTTTTTTGTATGTAATTACATCTTAGTGTTATACAGATCAAGTTCGAGTTTGGTTTTAATTGACCTATTTTCACAAGAGTCATGGCCCTTGGACTTAGAAAATTTCATGAAATTCTCAGTTCTACGGACTTTTCTTCCATGGTATTGCAGATATTGAAATCATTTTTGGTACATGAATATTATATCTCAGTGTGATACAAATCAAGCTCATGTTTCAATTTGATTGACCCATTTCTACAGGAGTAAGGCCCCTGGACTTTCATAAACTTCTTGGTTTCCAGTCTTTCCATGCCTTTGGTATGCAGATACATTATAGTACCGGTATGATAAAAAATAAATTGAAGTTGGGTTTGATTTATTTTTTCTTACAAAAGGTATGGCCTCATAAAATTTCATTAAATTTTCCTGTTTTCCAGACCTTTTTCTAAAACATGTATTGAACTTATTTTGATGTTGGATTCATCTTTTGGTGTAAGTACAGGTCAAGGCAGAGTTGAAGAACATGGATTAATGCTGGCAGGGGACTTGTATCGCTTGCGATTCATAAAATTTTTGTATTATAATATCCTGAATATAGTTGTATATCAATTGAGAGTACAGATAGATGGAAATAAGTAATGTAGATTGAAGGTAATTATTTGAAGAGATTATTTAATTATTTGCAATTTAGTACAATTTTGCACAAGAAATCTTGCCGGTTAATGTACTAAACAGTTGTTTGTTGTTAAATTAGAGCTTTACCAATAAGAGACAATTGTCACCCTATAAACTTTGTATATACAACATGGGACAAAAGACAATAGCTATAGGGATCATATCAATTTAGTAAATAAATGTCTGGTTCAGCTTGAACAATAAAACCTTGAAGATTTAGTTGCCTTGTGTTTGCTGTAAGTAATAATAAACTTCATTACTAAAAATTTCTGCTTATTTTGTGTGGATGAACTTTATCTTGGATCAACTGTTTCTTATTGGTAAAACATCATCAATACTAGTAATACATGTACATCTGTCATGTAATAGTGTTAAGACCTTTACATGCACAAATTAATATAAACCCAACTCATAGCATATTTCATACATAAATGATTTAAGTGAAGATGTGCGATGGCTAGCAAAGCACTCAAAGACTTTTTAAGTATCATCTTTGCTTTTTGTGTTCATTATTAAAGAACATGATGGTGGTTTTATGTTCATGGAAAATTCAAAATATGTGAACATAACCAAATTTAAACCACCACAATCATTTCCCTATTTTTAGTATGTCTTATTGTTCTTTGGTTGGTATTTTTTATTAGAAAATAAAAATATGATTCGTAATACTGTATGACTGATAAGATGAATGATTTATATATTTAGGACAGATACCTTCTCCTCCGACCTCATTCCAGATTGTCAGTGTTAGCACTGACTTCGTAACACTAAGCTGGGAGAAGCCTGTCTCCAACTGTGACACAAACTGCTCGTACAAAGTCATGATCATAAAGAAGGACGGTGCCGAGTTCCAGGTGAGATTGACTGAAGCTCGTAGATCAAAATTAAAATGCAGAATGCTTGTTTTTGTGTTATTTGAATGATTTGTAAATTCTTTATTTTGTTTTTTTTTTCCTTTTTCAGAATGCAACAAGAGATAAGATGTACAAGCTGAGGAATTTGAAACCAAGTACAAAGTACACCTTATCAGTGGTAGCCATTAATACATACGGTAGTAGTCTACCAGCTCTTACACAGGACGTCATTACGTTACCGTCTTCAGGTATGTATACATGTATTTATAATGTATACATGTGTGATACTGTCATCTACATGTACATGTATATGCCCTCTGTAAATACACTTATATCATTATGTACATATGCATAGCAGCTGTTCACCCTTTCAAGGTTTTGTGCCCTTGCCAAACATAGGAATACAAATTGTTGCACTCGCCTCAAGTACCATATATCGGGTAATTTTAACGTCGGGAAATTTTGGCGAATTTGGTCCAAATTGGGCGTTGGAAATGTTGGCGCTTTTAAAATTGTTGGATTGTTTAAAACATCTGCCAAATTAATAATGGTTCAATTCATGGGCGTATCAATGTTTTATGACCGCATAAATGAGCTAGCATAAAATGACTAGAAACTTTAAAAAAATAAGATATTCGGTACTTTATTCATAAATACATGTATATGACACAATGATCACAGTTTAAAAAAAGAAGTCGTTTAAACTTCATTATGAAAGTACATGTATATCGACATTTTAAGAGAACTTAGTGGTGATTGTACAGTAAGTACATGTATTTCGGAGTTTTGGAGGTAAATATGCTACAGTTTAAATTTTAAATTACGGTCACGATTCACAAGTCTGAATGTCTGAATTCCAAAGACTCGCAACCTATTTACCCCTCTATGAACGGAACCTGTGTGTAACAATTCCAAAGCGTGCATGGTCATTGTTCAGAGAAGTTACGGAACCTAATATGTTTATTGCTAATATGATAATTTGATTAATGCAAGGGTAAACATCAATTGTTTGTTACGTTAATTGTTTGCTTGAAGGTTGTTTTGGCGCTTTAAAATTTGTCCATTTTATTGTGTTCGCCAACAAAGCCAAAATTACCAGATATACGGTATTGCATATATATGCTTTCATTCAGTCTTTGGAATCATCTGTAGTAAGATTTATGCCCTCTTGACTAAAAAATGTAACTGTTTGAATATACAGACATATATAAGTAAATAGCACAATAATGATGAAATCTCTCTCTGAGGTCAAGTTCTGTAGTAGTACTGATGTCTTGTAAAAAGCAAAATAATGATTCATGATTCACAACAATATGCATACAAGCTAAGGACAATCTAGAAATCTCTCTCTGTGATGTTGTGTGCAATACAATGTATTAGTTCTGACTGCCTTGTAATTTCTGTTATAGATATAGACATCGTATTAAGCAGTCACCATCACATCCTGAAGTCACCGGTAATGTAGACCTGATATGTGAAGTGTATGGTCCAAGTCAATATGTTGTTTCCTGGTACTTCAATAATAAGGTCATAAAGAAGGGCAGACAACTCAGTATGCGTTCCTTGGTAGAGGAACAGGAGGGGACCTATATCTGCTCAGCCACAGATTTTGTGAATAGTTTCAATAAATCTTTCTTCCTTCAGTTAAAATGTGAGTATGCCCATGGCACTATAATTACCTAACTTAATTTTTGTCAGGATTTCATGCTAAAAAAAATATTTTTCTCAATTAAAGATTGACTAATTAAATTTTTTCTGCAGTAATATTGTACCATTCTGAATAATCATATTAGAAAATAGTACATATGGTATAGTAAATTGAGGGAATGTAATTCAAATCTGTAGATTTTCAATTTGATGCATGCATGGTCCATAATTATACTCTACAGTGACAAAGAGCGTTAATGTATATTTAATTCATCAGACAAGCCACGTGTAGTGAACCCAACAGGTGATAGACAGATTGTTAACAGCAATAAGATCGGAACCTTGTCATGTCAGTTCTACGGCTTACCAGACAAAATAACGTGGCAGAAAGATGGAAAGAACGTAAAAGACTTGTCAGACAGCTTCAGGTCCTACGCTACACAGAAACCGATACTAGGGACGGCACTGATTAAGTCTGTATTGTCCATATACTATGTGACAGATAAAAGTGTTGGAGACTATACTTGTATTGGAGAAAATAAGTTCGGAAATGCCACAGGTCACATGAGATTAACAAGTATGTACATGTATATGGGACTTGTTTTAAAGTTATATATCATTTATTCTTTTCTTTTACATCATAGTTTGGTATTTCTTCAAATTTTTCAAACTTCCAGAGTAGTCCTATTGCCAGTAAAACGTTGTGACAGTTATATACCAAGATTTTATACACATAGACACCAGACAACATATCGTTTGGCGAATTATTTCGTGGTGAGGTCTTGTCTGATTGCCCTATCTTGGTGCATTGTCATGTTTTCTGTTGTGAAGTCACAAAGAATAATATCGCCAAATTTTGTGATGTCTGGTGTCTGTTTGTCTGACTGGATTACTGGCATTAAATCAACTATTGATGTTAACATATTTGCCAAATTTACTAATATGCATATGTACTTAATTAATGTAGAAGAAGATGTAAATAGAGGATGTCAAATTATTTTGTTTCTATGTAGACCTATTTTTAGCTCACCTCGACGAAGTTGAGTGAGCTTATGCTATAACCCCACGCGTCCGTGTCCGCGTCCGCGTCCGGTTAAGAAGTTTGGGGTAGCTCAGTATCTGACAAAGTACAAATGCTACAGTAACCAAACTTGCACAAGTGTTTCATCTTTGGATGCTGAGGTGAACCCATGCATCATATGCAGCATCTGACCTACATTTTCCGCTTGAGTGACTTGGTTAATAAGTTTGGGGTAGCTCAGTATCTGACAAAGTACTAATGCTACAGTAACCAAACTTGCACAAGTGATTCATCTTTGGATGCTGAGGTGAACCCATGCATCGATATGCAGCATCTGACCTACATTTTCCGCTTGAGTGACTTGGTTAAGAAGTTTGGGGTAGCTCAGTATCTGACAAAGTACTAATGCTACAGTAACCAAACTTGCACAAGTGATTCATCTTTGGATGCTGAGGTGAACCCATGCATCGTATGCAGCATCTGACCTACATTTTCCGCTTGAGTGACTTGGTTAAGAAGTTTGGGGTAGCTCAGTATCTGACAAAGTACTAATGCTACAGTAACCAAACTTGCACAAGTGATTCATCTTTGGATGCCGAGATGGACCCATGCATCGGATGCAGCATCTGACCTACTTTTTCCACTTGAGTGATTTCGCTTTTAAGAGCCAGTATTGAGCAAAGTATAAGTGCTACATGTACCAAACTTGAATATCGGATGTATCTTTGATCAAACTTTCATAAAATGACCTTGACCTACTTTTTCCGCTTGAGTGATTTTGCCTTTAAAAGCCAATATTGAGCAAAGTATAAGTGCTAGATGTTCCAAACTTGCATATTAGATGTATCTTTGATCAAACTTTCATAAAATGATCTCGACCTACTTTTTCTGCTTGAGTGATTTTGCCTTTAAAAGCCAATATTGAGCAAAGTATAAGTGCTACATGTAACAAACTTGCATATTGGATGTATCTAGCATCAAACTTTCATAAAATGACCTTGACCTACTTTTTCCGCTTGAGTGATTTTGCCTTTAAAAGCCAATATTAAGCAAAGTTTAAGTGCTAGATGTTCCAAACTTGCATATTAGATGTATCTTTGATCAAACTTTCATAAAATGACCTCGACCTACTTTTTCTGCTTGAGTGATTTTGCCTTTAAAAGCCAATATTGAGCAAAGTATGAGTGATACATGTACCAAACTTGCATATTGGATGTATCTTTGATCAATCTTTCATAAAATGACCTTGACCTACTTTTTCCGCTTGAGTGATTTAACTCTATAAAGCCAATATTGAGCAAAGTATAACTGCTACATGTACCAAACTTGCATATTGGATGTATCTTTGATCAAACTTTCATAAAATGACCTTGACCTACTTTTTCTGCTTGAGTGGTTTTGCCTTTAAAAGCCAATATACATGTACTAAGAAATATGTTTGAAATTAATTTTGCTGTCACGAGGTGAGCTTCGTAATCTGTGATTACCTATGTTTATCATATGAAGTATGCGATTATTTTTAAGATAACTTTATAATGGAAAAAATTGACTTCATTTCATGCAAATAACTCTCCAAACTGTTTCCATTTTGATTTCATTGAGCTTTGTGTCCAGTGACAATGTTCCAGATGAAAACTAACTTGTCATATTAAAGTTTTATGAGATAGGCTAATTAATGTGAAGAATCACATGATTTGTAAGGTAAAAAAATGTGACTAAAAACTCTTTATGTACATGTAGTCGATGAAGAAATATCCACAAAAATATACATGTACAATGTATAAGATTGTATCCTTTCACTATTGGGATCATGTAAATGATGCTGTATAGACAATTTTGACAAATTTCAGATGCATATCCTACAATACCCCCTCCCACTGTTCCTGTGCCAAGTGTCAGAAATGTTACTGGTACGTAGCATATACATGTAAAATATTACGTAAAAAAAGAAAACACAGTTATTTAAACTAGTTAACAAAAATAGATTACATTTGTGTAGTAAAACATAATCCGTTTACTGTATGTTGACTTAGACTTAGTATACAAATATTTGATAATCATATGGCAATATATTCATCATTGTAGAGTGCTGTAAGATGAACAATATACAAGATGCTTGCTTGGAGATCTGCCATTATAACATTGACATAACATTGGTTTTACTAAATCCTACAAGATATGAGAATTGTTTATCACATCTACAGGTCTACATCAGCTGTGCTACAGGTATGCATCAACCCCCCCCCCCCCTTTCTCCCCTCTCCTCCTCCTCTAATAGTGTGAATTTAACAGACAGAGGATGTGTAAATGATTTTCAGTTTAAATCCCCTAGTCTTGGTTCACTTCATCGAAATTATGTTGAATTTCACTGAAAGTTTCACAGTGGTATGTATGGAAATATTATAACACAGATTCATGATTCATGAATTAAGGACATGAGCTGTCTTTCATAAAGCTATTAAAAATGCATTGAATGTTATTACTGTCATGACTAGATTCTTCTGAGTATTATAATATTCTAATTTGATTAAGAATACAAAACTGAAATGACAATCTTAATAAATGAATTTTTAGATGGCAAGGACCACAGTAAGTGTTGTACCAAGAAGGGTGTGACAGACAGATGTATGCCGTTCTGTGCTGGTCAGTATCCTGACGTTAGGGACGAGGATGAATTGTTATTCTGTGTGGCAGATCTACCAACCATACTCAACTGTGTACAGGAGGGTGTCCGTAAGTCTGATTTTGATTGGTTCAAGTAAAATAAACAACATATAACATCAAATGAAAAAAGGAATGTCAGAGATTTATCATCTTGTAGATTTGTGGAAATCATATTTATGACTAAGAATGATTAACTTTTTTTCCATGAATTAGTCTAGATAAAGAATTGTAAATTAAGTTAATACATAAACAATGAAAAAATTGTTCTCTCAGAAATGTCAGAGACTATTTGTACTTTCCTGATTACCAAATTCTGTACTAACAAGTCATCAATATTTTATACACAACAATACATTTTGTATATAATACTTATAAATTACAGCCCATCTTCCCTCTCCCCCACTTAATCTGAACTACAGGATCGACTCTGACACCGTCATACAGCTATTCTGGGATCCTCCCATGGACAATGCTGTTAACCTCACACATTATGTCCTGCATATATTCAAAACAGGCTTCCCTAGCAACATGCAAACTCTGGTAAGTGACAAACATGCTTTACAAACAGTTGCATCCTTAACTGATGCTACAATGAGACTATACTACGCTTGTGTATACATTATTCCGTCTTTGTGATATACAGAGTTACAGTACAAATCATTACACGTGTCTCACTTTTTTACACATTGGATTTACACGTTGACCTTAAGCTAATATTACATGTAAACATGTCATAATTGTCCTATGTATATGTTGACAGGCAAATTGATCTTTGACCTTACTGTGGTTGATTTTACATGTAAATTTTGAAAATTGAAGTACATCAAACAGAAGGTGATGAAATGAGCATTTGACCTTTGACACCAGTGTCTTACTTTAATTACATGTAAAAGAGATGAATTCTTACATGTAATTCTTTAAGGTGACATAAGATATAATTAAAGTTTAATTAAATGTTTTGGTAACCTTTCACCTTAGGCTTAATTAGATTACATGTAAAAATATATTTACATGGAAAAATACCAATAAATTAAAAAAAAATAGATAAATGATTGGTCTAATCATTTGACCTCATTGACCTTTAATTTAATTTACATGTAATATTTATGTGTAAAAAAAAAGAAGAATTTTTACATGTAATTCTCTAAAGCGAGATTTAAGTAATATTATATGTTTGGTAACTTTTCATTTGAGGCTTTATTAGCTAACATTTAAAAATATAGTTACATAAAAAAAGCCAATTAATTGTAAAATAGATAAATGTTGAGTCTAATGATTGGACCTCATTGACATTTGACAATTCATTCTAAATGTAAACATGCCGTCAGCCAGCACTGCAAGCAGTGAAGGCAGGTTGATCATATCTAGAGAAACAACTGCAGAGAGTCTAAACACCAACTGCCAAAGCAAGTAGGATTATAAAAAGAGATGAACTGTGTACCAGTGTACATGTAACTCTCTTAAATGAAAAATAAAGTACATTTATAAATGAAAATACCAATTAATAACAAAATAAAAGATGAATGATAAGTATGAACATTGACATTTGTAAATCTTATTTTACATGTGAATATCACGTGTGTAAAGAGCTCAATTTGTATGTGTCATTAATTTAATTCTATAAGGTAAAGATAAAAGATTTGCTTTATTATATAGCATCCTAAGCAAAAGCCACATTCATGAAGGTCACATTGTCTGCTGTCTGTCAGTCTGCAGTCACAATTCATTCATACTGTCAATATGCGATAGGCAATATACCTGTCCTTGAATAGTGATTTTCAAACTAAGCAGGAATCAATCTTGACAGTGTCATAGGTATTTTCCCGCATTGCTTTTCAATTTGTAAATTTTAATGTAATTATTATGTATAAAAGAGATGAATTGTTACATGTAATTCTCTGAAATGAGATAAAGCATAATAAAATATTTTGGCTACCTTTCACCAAAAGTTTAATTAGACTGCATAATGAGTTAGATTCAATACATGGAAAATATCCATTAATTACAAATTTATAGATGAATTAGGTGTAAGAATATTTGACATCATTGACATTTGTAAATGCTATTTTACATGTGATTATACCGCTTGTAAAGACTTGAATAAAATTATTTGTATGTGTCATTTATTTAAGGAGGTATTGAACACTTGGACGCCAAATTCAATTTTTCTCAAAATTTCTGAAATTATATATTTCTTGTCTGTCCTTGATTATGCAAACTTACATTTGATTCTATCCACAGGCCTGGAAAATTTTCTATGAGACTTTAGAATATGCATAAATTGACGTTTTCGTGAATTTCTTGATGACGTCATAATAATATTGAAAGTGTCATTCGAGTTCTTGTTAAGCTATTGGAAATTTATTTTGATTTAACTTCCAAAATCTTCATAAATGTATTGCACTTACATATGGAAAAGATGAGTTAATTGTGTATTAAAGAAAGACAGAATACTGGAAAAAAAAGATGATGAGAAAAATTGAATTTTGGATTTAAATATTACAAAGCTTTATATTTTCCAATTTTTCTTTCGAAAATAGTGCATTTTCGATGAAAAAACATCCGCTTTTCTGTGATGTTAATTTGTCAGCAAATTCCCTGTGATGAAGATTTAATTTTCTTTTTTATACTTGCAATCTTACTATGGGATACGTTTGGTATTAATGATTTTATTGCATTTTGAATGCGAAGGTTTGTGACGCCATTTTCCCTGATAACGACGAAATGACGTCACGGTTTGCTCATGAATAAAACTCCCAAAAGTCCACAATTTCGAAAATTGCCATTTCTTCAAATGATGGCGAAATTATTCAAACTTCATCAGGATACTCAGATGTGTATATCAATCAGCGTATCAAATGTTTAAAGGAAGTTAAGACTGTACTTTTCCTATGAAGTGAGAAAACACATAATGCCGCCGAAATCTTGGTGTTCAAACCCTCCTTAATTTCATACGGTAAAGATAAAAGACATGCTTTATTATATCACAACCTTAGTAAAAGCTTCATACATGACTAGATGTCAAATTGTCTGGTGTCTATTTGTCTGTTAGTCTGCAGTCACACTTAAAATGCATCCACACTTTCAAATACACATCCATTGCTACAACTAAATTATATACAATGTACATTTGTACTTTCATCAAAGGTTTATGGATGGTCAAGCATATGAAGACTGAATACACAATGAGGGACAAGGTCAAGGTCATTGTGAAAGTCAAGCTCACACATTAGGGTCAAATATGCGACAGGCAATATACCTGTTCTTAAACAGTGTAGTTCAAATGAAGCAGGAATCAATCTGGACAGCAAGATCGATGTTTTCCCCAATTTGTTAATTTTATTTCCTTTCATTTAAAAGAGGAGAACATTCCTTTTTCATATAATGAATCAAGTATTCCTTATTGAAATTAATTTAAAGGAAAATTGAAGGGCTGTTCAACACTTCCTTTTTTGTTTTCGATGGATTGAGTTTATACCCTTTGAAAAGGAACAGGTGTAGTTGTTTCATGAATTGTGCATGTCAGAGCAATTTGACTGTTTCATGTAAAATCACGCTATTTATTATATCGCATCCTTAGCATACTCTTATACATGTATAGAGGATACATTGCCTGTTAGTCTGTCTGTCTGTTTCTTAGTCTACAGACACTTATGTATTTAAACTTTCACGCGCAGTTAAGTAACTACAACTTGATTGGTATGCAATGTGCATTTGTACTTCCATCAAAGGTTCATGGTTAGTCAAGCATTAGAAGACTGAATACCCAATGAGGGACACGGTCATTGTGAAAGTCAAACTCCCACACTAGGGACAAATATGCAACAGGCAATATACCTGTCCTAGAATAGTGTAGTTCAAACAAAGCAGGAATCAAACTGGACCGTGCCATCGACGCTTCTCCCCATTGTTTTTACATTTTACAAGTTATTTCTGTGTAAATAGAGATGAATACTTACATTTTGTATAATTCTCTTTCGTGAGGTAAATAATTATTAAATGTTTTCATTAAAAGCGGATAACATTCTTTTTTTTTTATTATGATGAATCAAGTATTCCTCATTGAAATTAATTTAAAGGAAAGTTGAAGGGCTGTTCAACACTTCCTTCTTTGTTTTCGATGGATTGAGTTTATAGCCATTGAAAAGGAACAGGTGTAGTTGTTTCATGAATTATGTTCAATGATGCAAACTCCTGTCCTTTTTAAGGAATAAACTCAATCCATCGAAAAAAAAATTTGATGCATCACTGAAATATTTACATGTAAATAAATGCATGTCAGAGCAATTTGACATTAACATGTAAAATCATGCTATTCATTACGTCACATCCTTAGCATAGTCTTATGCATGTAAAGAGAATACATTTTCTTTTAGTCAGTCTGTCTGTCTGGTAGTCTGCAGACACAATGACGCACTCAAACTTTCACATACAGGTAAATAATTACATCTTGATTGGTATGCAATGTACATTTTTACTTCAATCAAAGGTTCATTGATGGTCATGCATAAGAAAACTGAATACCCAATGAAAGGCAAGGTCGTTGTGAAAGTCAAGGTCGCACATTAAATATGCGACAGGCAATATACCTGTCCTTATATAGTGTAGTTAAAATGAAGCAGGAATCAATCTTGACCCCGCAATTGGTGTGTACCCCTATTGCTTTTATATTTGTCAATTTTCAAGTCATTACTATGTGTAAATTGACAAATTGTTACGTGTAATTCTCTTTGGTGAGGTTAATTATAATTAGATGATTTCGGGAACTTTGGTGACTGTTTCCTTCTATTAAAAGTGGAGAACATTCCTTTTTTATATGATGAATTAAGTATTCCTCATTGAAATTAATCTTAAAGGAAAATTGAAAGGATGTTCAACACTGCCTTTTTTGTTTTCGATGGATTGAGTTTATAGCCAATAAAAGAAACAGGTTTAATTGTTTCATGAATTATGTTCAATGATACAAACTCCTGTCCTTTTCAAGGAATAAACTCAATCCATCGAAAAAAAAATTGATGCATCACTGAAATATTTAGGGTCAGAGCAATTTGACTGTTTCATGTAAAATCACGCTATTTATTATATCGCATCCTTAGCATACTCTTATACATGTATAGAGGATACATTGTCTGTTAGTCTGTCTGTCTGTTTCTTAGTCTACAGACACTTATGTATTCAAACTTTCACGTGCAGTTAAATAACTACAACTTGATTGGTATGCAATGTGGATTTGTACTTCCATCAAAGGTTCATGGTTGGTCAAGCATAAGATGACTGAATACCCAATGAGGGACAAGGTCATTGTGAAAGTCAAACTCCCACACTAGGGACAAATATGCAACAGGCAATATACCTGTCCTAGAATAGTGTAATTCAAACAAAGCAGGAATCAAACTGGACCGTGCCATTGACGCTTCTCCCCATTGTTTTTACATTTTTCAAGTCATTTCTATGTGTAAATAGAGATGAATACTTACATTTTGTATAATTCTCTTTTGTGAGGAAATAATTATTAAATGTTTTCATTAAAAGCAGATAACATTCTTTTTTTTTATTATGATGAATCAAGTATTCCTCTTTGAAATTAATTTAAAGGAAAGTTGAAGGGCAGTTTAACATTGCCTTTTTTGTTTTCGATGGATTGAGTTTATAGCCAATAAAAAGGAACAGGTGTAGATGTTTCATCAATTATATTCAATGATACAAACTCCTGTCCTTTATAAGGAATAAATTCAATCCATCGAAAAAAAAATTTGATGCATCACTGAAATATTTACATGTAAATAAATGCATGTCAGAGCAATTTGACAGTTACATGTAAAATCATGCTATTTATTACTTCACATCCTTAGCATAGTCTTATGCATGTATAGAGAATACATTTTCTGTTAGTCAGTCTGTCTGTCTGGTAGTCTGCAGACACAATGACACATTCAAACTTTCACATACAGGTAAATAATTACATCTTGATTGATATGTAATGTACATTTTTACTTCCATCAAAGGTTCATGGATGGTCAAGCATAAGAAAACTGAATACCCAATGAGGGACAAGGTCATTGTGAAAGTCAAGGTCGCACATTAGGGTCAAATATGCGACAGGCAATATACCTGTCCTTATATAGTGTAGTTAAAATGAAGCAGGAATCAATCTGGACCACGCGACTGGTGTTTTCCCCCTTTTGCTTTTACATTTGTCAATTTTACAGGTTATTTCTATTTGTAAATAAAGAAGAATTGTTACATGTAATTCTCTTTGGTGAGGTTAACTATAATTAGATGATTTCGCGAACTTTGGTGACTATTTCCTTTCGTTAAAAGCAGAGAACATTCCTTTTTTATATGATGAATCAAGTATTCCTCATTGAAATTAATCTAAAGGAAAATTTCAAGGATGTTCAACACTGCCTTTTTTGTTTTCGATGGATTGAGTTTATAGCCAATAAAAGGAACAGGTGTAGTTGTTTCATGAATTATGTTCAATGATACAAACACCTGTCCTTTTCAAGGAATAAACTCAATCCATCGAAAAAAAAATTTGATGCATCACTGAAATATTTACATGTAAATAATTGCATGTCAGAGCAATTTGACTGTTTCATGTAAAATCACGCTATTTATTATATCGCATCCTTAGCATACTCTTATACAAGTATAGAGGATACATTGTCTGTTAGTCTGTCTGTTTCTTAGTCTACAGGCACTTATGTATTCAAACTTTCACATGCAGTTAAATTACTACAACTTGATTGGTATGTAATGTGCATTTGTACTTCCATCAAAGGTTCATGGTTGGTCAAGCATTAGAAGACTGAATACCCAATGAGGGACAAGGTCATTGTGAAAGTCAAACTCCCACACTAGGGACAAATATGCAACAGGCAATATAATTGTCCTAGAATAGTGTAGTTCAAACAAAGCAGGAATCAAACTGGACGTGCCATCTACGCTTCCCCCCATTGTTTTTACATTTTACAAGTCATTACTAGGTGTAAATAGAGATGAATTGTCACATACATTTTGTATAATTCTCTTTCCTGAGGTAAATAATTATTAAATGTTTTCACGAACTTTGGTGCCAATTTCCTTTCATTAAAAGCAGATAACATTCTTTTTTCATATGATGAATCAAGTATTCCTCATTCAAATTAATTTAAAGGAAAGTTGAAGGTCAGTTTAACATTACCTTTTTTGTTTTCGATGGATTAAGTTTATAGCCAATAAAAGGGAACAGGTGTAGATGTTTCATGATACAAACTCCTGTCCTTTTTAAGGAATAAACTCAATCCATCGAAAAAAAAATTTGATGCATCACTGAAATATTTACATGTAAATAAATGCATGTCAGAGCAATTTGACAGTTACATGTAAATTCACGCTATTTATTATATCGCATTCTTAGCATTGTCTTATACATGTATAGAGGATACATTGTCTGTTAGTCAGTCTGTCTGTCTGGTAGTCTGCAGACACAATGACACATTCAAACTTTCACATACAGGTAAATAATTACATCTTGATTGATATGCAATGTACATTTTTACTTCCATCAAAGGTTCATGGATGGTCAAGCATAAGAAAACTGAATACCCAATGAGGGACAAGGTCATTGTGAATGTCAAGGTCGCACATTAGGGTCAAATATGCGACAGGCAATATACCTGTCCTTATATAGTGTAGTTAAAATGAAGCAGGAATCAATCTGGACCACGCGACTGGTGTTTTCCCCCTTTTGCTTTTACATTTGTCAATTTTACAGGTTATTACTATTTGTAATTAAAGAAGAATTGTTACATGTAATTCTCTTTGGTGAGGTTAATTATAATTAGATGATTTCGGGAACTTTGGTGACTATATCTTTTCGTTAAAAGCAGAGAACATTCCTTTTTTATACGCCCGTCATTTGACGGGACGTATTATGGTATGGCGAAGTCCGTCCGTCCGTCCGTCCGTCCGTCTGTCCGTCTGTCCGTCTGTCCGTCTGTCCGTCTGTCCGTCCGCCTATGGAACGCAATAACTTGAATACGCGTCAACGGATTTTTATGAAATTTATACATAGTGATCAGACTGTGGAGAGGAAGCCGCCTTTCGATTTTCAGGTTCATCCGATTTGTCGTTACAGAGTTATGGGACTTAGATTTTTAAAATACAGTGAAAATATACTAAAATATTTAAAAAATTATTTAAAAATCTATTTCTGGTCGAAATGTTTTGAAATTTTGTATACTTAAGGTAGAAAGGATGCTCTTTGACATATGTAACGGGTTTTTAATTTTTTGGTCGCATAAGCGAGATGTTGTGTGTAATAGGAAGGGGGGGGGGGGTAATATGCACATGCATGTTAAGCTATGGGCAAAATATAGGCGCATGGAACGCAATAACTTGAATATGCGTCAACGGATTTTCATGATATTCATACATTTTGATTGGACTGTGGAGAGGAAGCCGCCTTTCGATTTTCAGGTTCATTCAATATGTCGTTACAGAGTTATGGGACTTAGATATTTTAAAATACAGTGAAAATATACTAAAATAGTTAAAAACTATTTAAAAATCTATTTCTGGTCGAAATGTTTTGAAATTTTGTATACTTAAGGTAGAAAGGATGCTCTTTGACATATGTAACGGGTTTTTAATTTTTTGGTCGCATAAGCGAGATATTGTGTGTAATAGGAAGGGGGGGGGGGGGGTTATATGCACATACATGTTAAGCTAAGGGCAAAATATAGGTGCATGGAACGCAATAACTTGAATATGCGTCAACAGATTTTCATGATATTTGTACATTTTGATCAGACTTTGAAGAGGAAGCCGCCTTTTGATTTTAAGGTTCATTCAATTTGTCCTTATGGAGTTATGGGACGTAGATATTTTGGTGTTGTGAAAAAAATCCCAACGGGCGTATCTTGCTGCGTGAGCGTAGGCTTTATTATATGATGAATCAAGTATTCCTCATTGAAATTAATCTAAAGGAAAATTTCAAGGATGTTCAACACTGCCTTTTTTGTTTTCGATGGATTGAGTTTATAGCCAATAAAAGGAACAGGTGTAGTTGTTTCATGAATTATGTTCAATGATACAAACACCTGTCCTTTTCAAGGAATAAACTCAATCCATCGAAAAAAAAATTTGATGCATCACTGTAATATTTACATGTTAATAATTGCATGTCAGAGCAATTTGACTGTTTCATGTAAAATCACGCTATTTATTGTATCGCATCCTTAGCATACTCTTATACAAGTATAGAGGATACATTGTCTGTTAGTCTGTCTGTTTCTTAGTCTACAGGCACTAATGTTTTCAAACTTTCACATGCAGTTAAATTACTACAACTTGATTGGTATGCAATGTGCATTTGTACTTCCATCAAAGGTTCATGGTTGGTCAAGCATTAGAAGACTGAATACCCAATGAGGGACAAGGTCATTGTGAAAGTCAAACTCCCACACTAGGGACAAATATGCAACAGGCAATATAATTGTCCTAGAATAGTGTAGTTCAAACAAAGCAGGAATCAAACTGGATGTGCCATCGACGCTTACCCCCATTGTTTTTACATTTTACAAGTCATTACTAGGTGTAAATAGAGATGAATTGTCACATACATTTTGTATAATTCTCTTTCCTGAGGTAAATAATTATTAAATGTTTTCACGAACTTTGGTGCCAATTTCCTTTCATTAAAAGCGGATAACATTCTTTTTTCATATGATGAATCAAGTATTCCTCATTCAAATTAATTTAAAGGAAAGTTGAGGGTCAGTTTAACATTACCTTTTTTGTTTTCGATGGATTGGGTTTATAGCCAATAAAAGGGAACAGGTGTAGATGTTTCATGAATTATATTCAATGATACAAACTCCTGTCCTTTTTAAGGAATAAACTCAATCCATCGAAAAAAAAATTTGATGCATCACTGAAATATTTACATGTAAATAAATGCATGTCAGAGCAATTTGACAGTTACATGTAAATTCACGCTATTTATTATATCGCATCCTTAGCATTGTCTTATACATGTATAGAGGATACATTGTCTGTTAGTCAGTCTGTCTGTCTGGTAGTCTGCAGACACAATGACACATTCAAACTTTCACATACAGGTAAATAATTACATCTTGATTGATATGCAATGTACATTTTTACTTCCATCAAAGGTTCATGGATGGTCAAGCATAAGAAAACTGAATAACCAATGAGGGACAAGGTCATTGTGAAAGTCAAGGTCGCACATTAGGGTCAAATATGCGACAGGCAATATACCTGTCCTTATATAGTGTAGTTAAAATGAAGCAGGAATCAATCTGGACCACGCGACTGGTGTTTTCCCCCTTTTGCTTTTACATTTGTCAATTTTACAGGTTATTTCTATTTGTAAATAAAGAAGAATTGTTACATGTAATTCTCTTTGGTGAGGTTAACTATAATTAGATGATTTCGCGAACTTTGGTGACTATTTCCTTTCGTTAAAAGCAGAGAACATTCCTTTTTTATATGATGAATCAAGTATTCCTCATTGAAATTAATCTAAAGGAAAATTTCAAGGATGTTCAACACTGCCTTTTTGTTTTCGATGGATTGAGTTTATAGCCAATAAAAGGAACAGGTGTAGTTGTTTCATGAATTATGTTCAATGATACAAACACCTGTCCTTTTCAAGGAATAAACTCAATCCATCGAAAAAAAAATTTGATGCATCACTGAAATATTTACATGTAAATAATTGCATGTCAGAGCAATTTGACTGTTTCATGTAAAATCACGCTATTTATTATATCGCATCCTTAGCATACTCTTATACAAGTATAGAGGATACATTGTCTGTTAGTCTGTCTGTTTCTTAGTCTACAGGCACTTATGTATTCAAACTTTCACATGCAGTTAAATTACTACAACTTGATTGGTATGCAATGTGCATTTGTACTTCCATCAAAGGTTCATGGTTGGTCAAGCATTAGAAGACTGAATACCCAATGAGGGACAAGGTCATTGTGAAAGTCAAACTCCCACACTAGGGACAAATATGCAACAGGCAATATAATTGTCCTAGAATAGTGTAGTTCAAACAAAGCAGGAATCAAACTGGACGTGCCATCGACGCTTCCCCCCATTGTTTTTACATTTTACAAGTCATTACTAGGTGTAAATAGAGATGAATTGTCACATACATTTTGTATAATTCTCTTTCCTGAGGTAAATAATTATTAAATGTTTTCACGAACTTTGGTGCCAATTTCCTTTCATTAAAAGCGGATAACATTCTTTTTTCACATGATGAATCAAGTATTCCTCATTCAAATTAATTTAAAGGAAAGTTGAAGGTCAGTTTAACATTACCTTTTTTGTTTTCGATGGATTAAGTTTATAGCCAAATAAAGGGAACAGGTGTAGATGTTTCATGATACAAACTCCTGTCCTTTTTAAGGAATAAACTCAATCCAACGAAAAAAAAATTTGATGCATCACTGAAATATTTACATGTAAATAAATGCATGTCAGAGCAATTTGACAGTTACATGTAAATTCACGCTATTTATTATATCGCATTCTTAGCATTGTCTTATACATGTATAGAGGATACATTGTCTGTTAGTCAGTCTGTCTGTCTGGTAGTCTGCAGACACAATGACACATTCAAACTTTCACATACAGGTAAATAATTACATCTTGATTGATATGCAATGTACATTTTTACTTCCATCAAAGGTTGATGGATGGTCAAGCATAAGAAAACTGAATACCCAATGAGGGACAAGGTCATTGTGAAAGTCAAGGTCACACATTAGGGTCAAATATGCGACAGGCAATATACCTGTCCTTATTTAGTGTAGTTAAAATGAAGCAGGAATCAATCTGGACCACGCGACTGGTGTTTTCCCCCTTTTGCTTTTACATTTGTCAATTTTACAGGTTATTTCTATTTGTAAATAAAGAAGAATTGTTACATGTAATTCTCTTTGGTGAGGTTAATTATAATTAGATGATTTCGCGAACTTTGGTGACTATTTCCTTTCGTTAAAAGCAGAGAACATTCCTTTTTTATATGATGAATCAAGTATTCCTCATTGAAATTAATCTAAAGGAAAATTTCAAGGATGTTCAACACTGCCTTTTTGTTTTCGATGGATTGAGTTTATAGCCAATAAAAGGAACAGGTGTTGTTGTTTCATGAATTATGTTCAATGATACAAACACCTGTCCTTTTCAAGGAATAAACTCAATCCATCGAAAAAAAAATTTGATGCATCACTGAAATATTTACATGTAAATAATTGCATGTCAGAGCAATTTGACTGTTTCATGTAAAATCACGCTATTTATTATATCGCATCCTTAGCATACTCTTATACAAGTATAGAGGATACATTGTCTGTTAGTCTGTCTGTTTCTTAGTCTACAGGCACTTATGTATTCAAACTTTCACATGCAGTTAAATTACTACAACTTGATTGGTATGCAATGTGCATTTGTACTTCCATCAAAGGTTCATGGTTGGTCAAGCATTAGAAGACTGAATACCCAATGAGGGACAAGGTCATTGTGAAAGTCAAACTCCCTCACTAGGGACAAATATGCAACAGGCAATATAATTGTCCTAGAATAGTGTAGTTCAAACAAAGCAGGAATCAAACTGGACGTGCCATCGACGCTTCCCCCCATTGTTTTTACATTTTACAAGTCATTACTAGGTGTAAATAGAGATGAATTGTCACATACATTTTGTATAATTCTCTTTCCTGAGGTAAATAATTATTAAATGTTTTCACGAACTCTGGTGCCAATTTCCTTTCATTAAAAGCGGATAACATTCTTTTTTCATATGATGAATCAAGTATTCCTCATTCAAATTAATTTAAAGGAAAGTTGAGGGTCAGTTTAACATTACCTTTTTTGTTTTCGATGGATTGAGTTTATAGCCAATAAAAGGGAACAGGTGTAGATGTTTCATGAATTATATTCAATGATACAAATCCTGTCCTTTTTAAGGAATAAACTCAATCCATCAAAAAAAAAAAAAAATTTGATGCATCACTGAAATATTTACATGTAAATAAATGCATGTCAGAGCAATTTGACAGTTACATTAAATTCATGCTATTTATTATATCGCATCCTTAGCATTGTCTTATACATGTATAGAGGATACATTGTCTGTTAGTCTGCAGACACTTATGTATTTAAACTTTCACTTAGAGTTAAATAACTACAACTTTATTGATTTGCAATGTGCATTTGTACTTCCATCAAAGGTTCATGGATGTTCAAGCGTAAGAAGACTAAATACCTGATGAGAGATAAGGTGATTGTGAAAGTCAAACATGCACACTAGGGTCAAATATGCGACAGGCAATATAGTGTAGTTCAAACAAAGCAGGAATGAACCAATCTGGACCATGCAATCCGTGTTTTCCCCCATTTCTTTTACATTTGTCAATTTTACAAGTCATTTCTATGCGTAAATAGAGATGAATTGTTGCATGTTATTCTCTTTGGTGAGGTAAATTATGATTAGCTGATCTCGCAAACTTTGGTGACTATTTCCTTTCGTTTAAAGCGGAGAACATTCTTTTTCATATAATGAATCAAGTATTCCTCATTGAAATTAATTTAAAGGAAAGTTGAAGGGCTGTTCAACACTTCCTTCTTTGTTTTCGATGGATTGAGTTTATAGCCAATGAAAAGGAACAGGTGTAGTTGTTTCATGAATTATGTTCAATGATGCAAACTCCTGTCCTTTTCAAGGAATAAACTCAATCCATCGAAAAAAAAAATTTGATGCATCACTGAAATATTTACATGTAAATAAATGCATGTCAGAGCAATCTGACTGCTTCATGTAAATTCACGCTATTTATTATATCGCATCCTTAGCATTGTCTTATACATGTATAGAGGATACATTGTCTGTTAGTCTATCTGTCTGTTTCTTAGTCTACAGACACTTATGTATTCAAACTTTCACGTGCAGTTAAATAACTACAACTTGATTGGTATGCAATATGCATTTGTACTTCCATCAAAGGTTCATGATTTGTCAAGCATAAGAAGACCGAATACCCAATGAGGGACAAGGTCTTTGTGAAAGTCAAACTTGCACACTAGGGACAAATATGCAACAGGCAATATACCTGTTCTAGAATAGTGTAGTTCAAACAAAGCAGGAATCAAATTGGACCGTGCCATCAACGCTTCCCCCCATTGTTTTTACATTTTTATACGCCCGTCATTTGACGGGTCGTATTTTGGTATGGCGAAGTCCGTCCGTCCGTCTGTCCGTCCGCCTATGGAACGCAATAACTTGAATATGCGTCAACGGATTTTCACGAAATTCATACATTATGATTGGACTGTGGAGAGGAAGCCGCCTTTTGATTTTCAGGTTCATCCGATTTGTCGTTACAGAGTTATGGGACTTAGATTTTTAAAATACAGTGAAAATATACTAAAATAGTTAAAAATTATTTAAAAATCTATTTCTGGTCGAAATGTTTTGAAATTTTGTATACTTCAAGTAGAAAGGTTGTTCTTTGACATATGTAACGGGTTTTTAATTTTTTTGTCGCATAATCGAGATATTGTGTGTAATGGGAAGGGGGGGGGGGGTGGGTTATATGCACATACATACATTTTAAGCTAAGGGCAAAATATAGGTGCATGGAACGCAATAACTTGAATATGCGTCGACAGATTTTCATGATATTCATACATTATGATTGGACTGTGGAGAGGAAGCCGCCTTTCGATTTTCACGTTCATTCGATTTGTCGTTACAGAGTTATGGGACTTTGATATTTTAAGATACAGTGAAAATATACTAAAATAGTTAAAAATTATTCAAAAATCTATTTCTGATCGAAAAGTTTTGAAATTTTGTATACTTAAGGTAGAAAGGTTGTTCTTTGACATATGTAACGGGTTTTTAATATTTTGGTCGCATAACCGAGATATTTGTAATGGGAGGGGGGGGGGGTTATATGCACATACATGTTAAGCTAAGGGCAAAATATAGGCGCATGGAACGCAATAACTTGAATATACGTCAACGGATTTACATGATATTTTTACATTGTGATCAGACTTTAAAGGAGAAGCCGCCTTTCGATTTTCAGGTTCATCGGATTTGTCGTTACGGAGTTATGGGACTTAGATATTTTAGATACAATGTAAAAGTATACTAAAATAGTTAAAAATTCTTTAAAAATCTATTTCTGGTCAAAATGTTTTGAAATTTTGTATACTTCAAGTAGAAAGGAGGTTCTTTCACATATATAACGGGTTCTTAAATTTTTTCTCACATTATCCCGAAATAATGTGTAATGGGGGGGGGGGTTAAATGCACATACATGTTAAGCTAAGGGCAAATTATAGGTGCATGGAACGCAATAACTTGAATATGCGTCAACAGATTTTCATGATAATTGTAAATTGTGATCAGACTTTAAAGAGGAAGCCGCCTTTCGATTTTCAGGTTCATCCGATTTGTCCTTATGGAGTTATGGGACTTAGATATTTTGGTGTTGTGAAAAAAATCCCAACGGGCGTATCTTGCTGCGTGAGCGTAGGCTTTATACAAGTCATTTCTAGGTGTAAATAGAGATGAATTGTTACATACATTTTGTATAATTCTCTTTCCTGAGGTAAATAATTATTAAATGTTTTCATGAACTTTGGTGCCAATTTCCTTTCATTACAAGCGGATAACATTCTTTTTTCATATGATGAATCAAGTATTCCTCATTCAAATTAATTTAAAGGAAAGTTGAAGGTCAGTTTCACATTTCCTTTTTTGTTTTCGATGGATTGAGTTTATAGCCAATAAAAGGGAACAGGTGTAGATGTTTCAAGAATTATATTCAATGATACAAACTCCTGTCCTTTTTAAGGAATAAACTCAATCCATCAAAAAAAAAATTTGATGCATCACTGAAATATTTACATGTAAATAAATGCATGTCAGAGCAATTTGACAGTTACATGTAAATTCACGCTATTTATTATATCGCGTCCTTAGCATTGTCTTATACATGTATAGAGGATACATTGTCTGTTAGTCTGCGGACACTTATGTATTCAAACTTTCATTTAGAGTTAAATAACTACAACTTTATTGATTTGCAATGTGCATTTGTACTTCCATCAAAGGTTCATCGATGGTCAAGCGTTGAAGACTAAATACCTAATGAGAGATAAGGTGATTGTGAAAGTCAAACACGCACACTAGGGTCAAATATGCGACAGGCAATATAGTGTAATTCAAACAAAGCAGGAATGAACCAATCTGGACCGTGCAATCCGTGTTTTCCCCCATTTCATTTACATTTGTCAATTTATCAAGTCATTTCTATGTGTAAATAGAGATGAATTGTTACATGTAATTCTCTTTGGTGAGGTAAATTATGATTAGCTGATCTCGCAAACTTTGGTGACTATTTCCTTTCGTTTAAAGCGGAGAACATTCCTTTTTCATATAATGAATCAAGTATTCCTCATTGAAATTAATTTAAAAGAAAATGTTGAAGGGCTGTTCAACACTTCCTTCTTTGTTTTCGATGGATTGAGTTTATCGCCAATGTAAAGAAACAGGTGTAGTTGTTTCATGAATTATGTTCAATGATGCAAACTCCTGTCCTTTTCAAGGAATAAACTCAATCCATCGAAAAAAAATTTGATGCATCACTGAAATATTTACATGTTAATAAATGCATGTCAGAGCAATTTGATATTTACATGTAAAATCATGCTATTTATTACTTCACATCCTTAGCATAGTCTTATGCATGTATAGAGAATACATTTTCTGTTAGTCAGTCTGTCTGTCTGGTAGTCTGCAGACACAATGACAGATTCTAACTTTCACATACAGGTAAATAATTACATCTTGATTGATATGCAATGTACATTTTTGCTTCTATCAAAGGTTCATGGATGGTCAAGCATAAGAAAACTGAATACCCAATGAGGATCAAGGTCATTGTGAAAGTCAAGGTCGCTTATTAGGGTCAAATATGCGACAGGCAATATACCTGTCCTTATATAGTGTAGTTAAAATGAAGCAGGAATCAATCTGGACCACGCGATTTGTGTTTTCCCCCTTTTGCTTTTACATTTGTCAATTTTACAAGTTATTACTATTTGTAAATAAAGAAGAATTGTTACATGTAATTCTCTTTGGTGAGGTTAATTATAATTAGATGATTTCGCGAACTTTGGTGACTATTTCCTTTCGTTAAAAGCGGAGAACATTCATTTTTTATATGATGAATCAAGTATTCCTCATTGAAATTAATCTAAAGGAAAATTTCAAGGATGTTCAACACTGCCTTTTTTGTTTTCGATGGATTGAGTTTATAGCTAATAAAAGGAACAGGTGTAGTTGTTTCATGAATTATGTTCAATGATACAAACACCTGTCCTTTTCAAGGAATACACTCAATCCATCGAAAAAAAAAATTTGATGCATCACTGAAATATTTACATGTGAATAAATGCATGTCAGAGCAATTTGACTGTTTCATGTAAATTCACGCTATTTATTATATCGCATCCTTAGCATACTCTTATACAAGTATAGAGGATACATTGTCTGTTAGTCTATCTGTCTGTTTCTTAGTCTACAGGCACTTATGTATTCAAACTTTCACGTGCAATTAAATTACTACAACTTGATTGGTATGCAATGTGCATTTGTACTTCCATCAAAGGTTCATGGTTGTTCAAGCATAAGAAGACTGAATACCCAATGAGGACAAGGTCATTGTGAAAGTCAAACTCCCACACTAGGGACAAATATGCAACAGGCAATATAATTGTCCTAGAATAGTGTAGTTCAAACAAAGCAGGAATCAAACTGGATGTGCCATCGACGCTTACCCCCATTGTTTTTACTTTTTACAAGTCATTTCTAGGTGTAAATAGAGATGAATTGTTACATACATTTTGTATAATTCTCTTTCCTGAGGTAAATAATTATTAAATGTTTTCACGAACTTTGGTGCCAATTTCCTTTCATTAAAAGCGGATAACATTCTTTTTTTCATATGATGAATCAAGTATTCCTCATTCAAATTAATTTAAAGGAAAGTTGAAGGTCAGTTTCACATTTCCTTTTTTGTTTTCGATGGATTGAGTTTATAGCAAATAAAAAGGAACAGGTGTAGATTTTCATGTATTATATTCAATGATACAAACTCCTGTCCTTTTTAAGGAATAAACTCAATCCATCGAAAAAAAAAATTTGATGCATCACTGAAATATTTACATGTAAATAAATGCATGTCAGAGCAATTTGACAGTTACATGTAACTTCACGCTATTTATTTTATCGCATCCTTAGCATTGTCTTATACATGTATAGAGGATACATTGTCTGTTAGTCTGCAGACACTTATGTATTCAAACTTTCACTTAGAGTTGGATAACTACAACTTTATTGATTTGCAATGTGCATTTGTACTTCCATCAAAGGTTCATGGATGTTCAAGAGTAAGAAGACTAAATACCTAATGAGAGATAAGGTGATTGTGAAAGTCAAACACGCACACTAGGGTCAAATATGCGACAGGCAATATAGTGTAATTCAAACAAAGCAGGAATGAACCAATCTGGACCGTGCAATCCGTGTTTTCCCCCATTTCTTTTACATTTGTCAATTTTACAAGTCATTTCTATGTGTAAATAGAGATGAATTGTTGCATGTTATTCTCTTTGGTGAGGTAAATTATGATAAGCTGATCTCGCAAACTTTGGTGACTATTTCCTTTCGTTTAAAGCGGAGAACATTCCTTTTTCATATAATGAATCAAGTATTCCTCATTGAAATTAAATTAATTCAAATTAAATTAAAGGAAAGTTGAAGTGCTGTTCAACACTTCCTTCTTTGTTTTCGATGGATTGAGTTTATAGCCAATGAAAAGGAACAGGTGTAGTTGTTTAATGAATTATGTTCAATGATGCAAACTCCTGTCCTTTTCAAGGAATAAACTCAATCCATCGAAAAAAAAATTTAATTCATCACTGAAATATTTACATGTTAATAAATGTATGTCAGAGCAATTTGTAAAATCACGCTATTTATTATATCGCATCCTTAGCATTGTCTTATACTTGTATACAGGATACATTGTCTGTTAGTCTGCTTCCTCTCCACAGCCCAATCATAATGTATGAATATCTTGAAAATCCGTTGACGCATACTCAAGTTATTGTGTTCCATATGCGGGCGGACAGATGGACAGACGGACGAACTTCGCCATACCATAATACATCCCATCAAATGACGGGGGTATGATAAAAATGGTAACCTATGAACTTGCAAAATTGATGAAAATTTTTGTTCATGAAGAGTATCTTGATGAATGCAGCTTCTATGAGAGATTACAGGCTCTCCATCGGCCTGATTTTAGGCTGATATTCGGCCCCATTCCTAACGCAAATTAGTATTTTTTACTCCAATTTGTTGACAAAATTTTACCCGATTTGAAGCCTAATCTAAAAACCATAAAAACGATTTAAAGATGCTTAATTTCTAGTGAAAATATATCCAAATTCATTCATAATTTTGACCAATTTTCCCTAAGACCCGGTCCCTTTTGTTAAATGAATTTCAGTTAAACGTCTTTCAATTGAATAGCATCTTTTAAGAGCAGATGAATTGGCAGCATGGACAATTCTACCGACAACAAGGATATGCCATAATACAGTAAGTAGGGAAAGGGCATGTGTAATGTTTGCAAAACTTTTGCCTAACCCCTTCTATGATTATATATGTTTAAATTCATAAGTAAGAAATGTCTAATTTCTATTACATCAGTGTATCCTTCACTGAATAGAATTGAAAATTCTTGAAGCAAACAAGCCGACAGGAGGGTACTTCTCTAACCCTCCCCCCCGGCCCCTTAAATTCCTTATACATCCCGCCTCTTGTCTCCTCCCATCCCCTTCCTTCCCTCCCTTTAACCCTTTCCTCCCACCTCTCGCCCCTCTCTCCCTTCCCTCCCCCTTTCCTCCCTTCTCCTTCCCCTCCTCCCTTCCTCTCACCTCTTTTCACACCTCCCTTCCTCCTCCCTTTTCAACCTCCTACCCCCTTCCTTTTCCCCCTCTCTGCCTCTTCCTTCCCTTCTTCCTTCCCGCACCTCCCTGTCTCCCATTCCCTCACACCCTGACCACCTCTTATAGAAAATAAAATAACGGAACGAAAAGGTCTTAAAGGCTTTAGTCCATTAACACATGAATGATTTCATATTTTGTTTGCATTACTACTATAATTATTCATATTAGCTTGCTAGTGTCGTTTTATGCATATAATAAAGAATAGGCTAATGTCATGGGGTCATTACTCTACTGGTAAATATCAATATGATGTGAGGTACAGCTGCAGTGCAATTGTCACATTTGATAACCAGCGAGTTAACCATAAAGAAGGGAGGGGATCCTTAGTTCAACCAAGTTTCCGTTTTTAATTGAGGAAACATTAAGCAGGCGCGTAGCAAGGCATACGCAAATATACAGGTGCTTCTTCCACATCGTTACCCCCCCCCCTAAAAAAGTTCACAATGGTCATTATTGCCCTGAAAATGTTATAAAATCTAATAGCTTCCTATTGTTTTCACCCCTTGAATCCCACAGGACTTTGCCCTCCAGGGCCTCGCGGTGACTCTCAAATTCCCTGTTTAAAAAAAGTGTTCCTACTAAAACATAGGTAATCACAGATTAAGAAGCTCACCTCGTGGCAGCCAAATTCAATTCAATCATATTTCTTAGTACATGTATATTGGCTTTTAAAGGCAAAATCATTCAAGTGGAAAAAGTCATTTTATGAAAGTTTGATCAAAAAGTATGAAAGTAACTATGTCAAAAAACGTACCGAAAGACGTAGCAGGATGGGTGGGATATGATGCTACAGGACCCACGTTTTAGAAATTTCAAGAAATTTTGATAACAGAAATTTTAGAAAGCTTTGGAGAAACGATCAACCGATATTGATCGAACTTGGCTACATGTGCCCTCGGGGACTCCTGGTCCACCAGCAGTGACACTCACCAAGTGGTATAAATGTAAACGTCTTCAAATTGAGTAGCATCATTGAAGGAGGGTTTGAACACCAAGATGGCGGCAACATTATTTGTTTTCTCACCTCCTATTAAAAGTTCAGTCTAAACTTTTTCAAAACAATTGATACGCTGATTGATATACACATTTGAGTATCCTGATGAAGTTTGAATAATTTCCGGCATCATTTGAAGAAATTATGGCGATTTTCGAAAGTGTGGACTTTGGGAGTTTTAGCAATGTGCAAACCACGACGTCACTTCGACGTTAACGGGAAAAAAGCTTTTTAATATTTTAATCATAAATTCAATTTTTCTCATTTAATCATGAAATCATCTCTGCACATTGTTGACCAATTTGTTAGTTTTTGACAAAGATTCATCCACAGGATCCCTAATAATTAGCTATCAACTACAGTCAATTGACTCGAAATTGCAATTTTTGAGCGATAGTATCATATTTTATTCCAGTATCCTACTTTTGTTTGAAACACAATTCATCTCATCTTTTCCATATGTAAGTGCAATACATTTATGAAGATTTTGGTAGTTAAATTGAAATTAATTTCCAATAGCTTTACGAGAACTGGAATGATACTTTTAATATTATGACGTCATCAAGAAGTTCAAGGAAACGTTGAAAAATGCATATTTCAAAGTTCCATAGAAAATTTTCCCGTGGATAGAATAAAATGTAAGTTTGTATAATCAAGGACAGACTAGTAATATATAATTTTAGAAATTTTGAGAAAAATTTAATTTGGCGTCCAAGTGTTCAACACCTCCTTAAGAACAGATAAACTGGCAACATGGACCAGACATGAACGTTTCGGGTACTTAACCCTCATCAGTGATCCTCAAATCGAAACAATGTAATATGCCAAAAAGTATGAAAGTTACTATGTCGAAAAAACGTACTGAAAGACGTAGCAGGATGAATGGGACTTATATGGGTTCTATAAATGATAATGTTTGTAATACCGATAACCATATACTTGAATATCATCTAGTTCAGCGTTGTTAGTATATCAAAATATCTATTGAAGTGAAAATCTTCCAATTCTCCAGGAATCCACATTTGAAATAACATCATCGCTGTATGACCACTGAAGAATAAGGGGTTGGGAAACAAAAGTGTGACACCCCCTCCTTTCTTTCACATAAGTTTCTTGATAAAGTGTCTGAGTTTTAAAACATTTTATGGAAAATTAGTAGTGAATACACTTTGAATTATTTTGAGCTCGCCGGGCGATATTTTGGTTAATTTCACTTTTTTTCTTCGAAAAGATCCGCCAATGTATTGCTTACTAGGTATTATGCTTCACAGGTGACAGCAAATTACGGCGAACACAATACGGTCATACCGTATATATCATCAACAATAATTAATAGTATTTAAACCCTGACAGCTGATTTCCGCTGCGAATCAAAGTAGATTTGTAAACTTGCACATTAACTAGCGGATCATATACAATAAATCTGCATAGCACGGAGAATTTTTCAAGCCTGAATGGGCCAGGCCGGGGAGGGGGGAGTCTCCAACACGATTTTTCTGTGGAAGGGACGGAGACTCTTTGCGTCTTTTTGAAAAGATACAAAAAATAACTAATTTGAGGCAAAATATTGATCTTTTCACACATTTTCACGGAAGGGGGGGGGGGGGTTATAAAACTTTCCTGACTGATTTCACTATACTGTCATAACTACACTGCTAGAAAAAATTAAGGGACCAAATTGTTCAGATGTTCTATGCTATCAACAAAATGCTGTTATACATATTATACATGTGACAAAATATCAACATCATAAGATAGGAAACAAGTGTAGTAGGAGGTCCTCTCTCAATCTCTTCATATTAGGCGGGTCACAATTTCATATGACATGAACAAAAATCGATATTTTATATATTGTCTTATAACATAGAAATAATGACAACGGAAAAAAATAAAAATAAAAGAAGTATCGGCGAAAGAAAAGAATAATATTACAAAATTGATTCTTAAGATCATATGTGATGTGTACAAGCTTTTGAAAAAAAAAATCGTTCATATTTGTAGAAAGTGTATCAGGAGAAATATTAATTATTTTCAAGTATGTCATGATTTTTTAACTGTTAAAACATTAATACATCTTTATACACAGATATAGACTAAAACTAGCCGCAGGGATAGCATCAATCAAAAATCAACCGATATATTTAGTAGTAATTTCTTACTGAGCTCTTACTATGACTGTATCGATACATAATTAGGCACGATTAGATAGCCTTACTGATTCCAAAGGAATTTTCGATCTTTGTACCGTTATATTACAATGGTAAAATTTAATTTTGTTTATAGCAGTGTATCAATGATAAATGATCTGGTTATGTGTCATTAAGGTTGAGTTCATCGTCGGGACCCCACGCTCGGTTACGCAAGCTCACCTCCCGCGGGTCATAACGGCAGAATTTTCGCTGGATTGAGTCTTATTGTTTTTTTAATCTCAAGTTAAAATCAACTGTACACATTAATAAAAGCATCTTTTGTTGATAAAAGTTTAATATAGATTATGCTTTTGCTATAGATAACACATTCACTGACAAGTAATCGCATTTGAATTTTGTAATGTTATCCAGCGAAAATTCTGTCTTTATGATCCAATATAAGGAAGGATATAGCAAATACGATTTCTTTTGCAAACTTCATTTATTTTACGTAATCTATCGGAAGTAGGCTACTATATTTCCGAAATGAATCGTTATATTCCTTAAATTTTGACGATAGAGAGATGCGAAGGGGCGGGTGTCATCGACGATTATGGCATAGAGCTCCTGTGATTTGGGTTGACTTTAACAAGACAAAGAACCTAATCAGGATAGAAAATAAGGAGGAAGGGGGGGGGGATGAGAAATATTTATTTTGATAATTCATAAAGATCCTATTATTCATTAATGATTTTCAAATTTTGTAAATCTGATGAAGAACACATGTCCTTTTATATTTCTTAATATTTTTTTTTTGGTGGCATAATTGAGAAATTATGTGTAAAAGTCAAGTCCTTAGGCTTTATACCATTTAAGTCCGACGACAAATATAAGCGTTATCGACGAGACATATATACAGAAGTATTTACCAAACAATAATTTTGAGAATGAATACACCGAAAAGTGAAAATATTATAAAAGTTCTTCTGACAAAACTAAACAAAACTTACAGAAATCTATTCAGTTTCATTAAATTTAGAGAAGTCGGAAATGTGATATTATGCCCACATCCTTCCCCTTTTCATCTTTATATGTAGTATTGAAATTCTTTAAAGAATAAAAAATAAAAGTAAGTGTTTGATTTTCTCAGTAAAATTCTGACTTATTGTACGAAAACCCTGCATCATTGTGAAGCAAAAGGAATACCATAAAAAAATCTCCCTAAACGCGTCAAAAAAAAAAATCCTTTCTTCATGTAAAAGGCATGAGTTAAAACGGTATTGTTATTTAAAGCGCATAGCCAATATTACATCCATTTATCAACTAGCAGATGATAGATGGTAAATGAATGAAGTTCAACATACTAGTACTTCTATAATGTGAAAGGGTGCCGAGTTAATGATTTTTGAATGTCAAAGTTGGCTGAATTTCGACTCTCTTTTATTTGAGTGTTTGAAGGTGACATCAAGACTGAGCCACAGAAAAATAGATGTGTCGGAACGGCGCAAATGCCACAGTCCTGCAACAAAGTGAATATAAAAAGGTATTGAGAATCCATAAAAAATGCAGCAAAGAATAAAAGGTGTATTAAGAAACCACAAAAGGCTTAAAATCAAGGGGCCATAATATCTATAGTATGTTTGTACAGAATTCCCCTTCCCTCATGTACATCTTTCATTTTATCAAGTTTCATTGATCAGGAAAAATTACAAAGACAATCAATATGATACTACATTACTTAGAAACAAACCTAAGTACAGGGGCCATAACTTATGTAATAAATCTTTGACGGCATTTCTCTTCCTTCATGCAGATCTATCCTTCACTTTATCAAGTTTCATTGAAATATCACCAAGGGTTAAAAAAAATCCCAATTCTTTTACAGACGGAAGGATGGAATGACGGCCAGGCGCAATACTTTATATTCCTGATCACTTATCGCACGACATGAAAACATTTACTCTTTAATGTTAATTATTTCTGTAGATGTATAAGGCTCCTTATAAAAAAAATGAAAAAAACATTCCTCTGATAACCCAGTGATAACCACGAAAGACAGAAAGAAAATAAACAATATTCAATATTTAGGCAGATTTTTGTATATTTTCCCTTCTCGTGTCTACTTAACCAATGTTCGATAAAAATAAATATTTATAATATCCATAAAGCGGATTGTAATGACTCTATGCTTTTATGTGTACTTGTGTCTGGAAACTTTTAATTTTCTATGTACTGCAAACCATGTTCATATCGGTCCGGCAGTACTATACATGATCATAAAAATCGGTTTCAGTTAATTTTCAATGTTTTCAATGTCTATGCTATCGACAACAAAAGGTACAGCTGGGCCCATATCGCTCACCCGAATATTATGTTTCCCTTAAACAGAGTGACGTACGGACAGACGACGTAGGAAACGATTTGACAATAGCTCAATTGAGGCTTTGGTCCATGTGAGTTAAAAAAGATGTAACTTTGGTAGATAAATCATCTAAAAAAGCAGATGCAGAGACAATTTCAATAAAGGAGATGAGTCCTGCAAGATTCAAGGATTTTCAGCGTAAAATATTTACATTGCAAGATTATTTCCGATGTTGAACGCCTATGTGATTTTGATTTTCATATGCCTTAAACGCACCATGCCTCTGAGGGATAGTTTACCAACGTAAAGAAACTTAGACAATGATGCATGAAACATTGCGACATTTAAGCTAATATGGGTGTTTTGTATTGAATACCGTATATCGGGAATTTTTCGCGTGTGTCTAATTTTCGCTAAGATCTCGAGCATCATCAAATCGCGAAAAATTGACTTAGCGAAAAAAGACACAAACTAACGCTTCTAAAGAGGTTCAGTTATATGTAACGTTCCCAAAGTACATGTATTAGTGAGTACTCGTCTGATTAAGATAATCAATATGATTTTTGTAATTGATGTTAACAAATAACAGGTAGCATTAATTAATTACCCGGTGCCAACAATCACCTATATAAATGCATGTCGGCTATTTTAAACCACCTGTTTTCGTTCTGTAATTATGACATTTAGCGTTTTGGTTATCCGTGTATTTCTCACAAGACACTAAATCTAAACAATAATTTGGGAGTTAAAGGCCTTTTTCGGACCACAATTGTCAAAACTATATGATTACTTGCATTGGAAACCAGAAATGGTAAACAATGGCTTTAAAGAAGACGGCATCATTTATGCTTTAAACAAGTGAACTGTATGATGTACATTCTTGTACATTTGTATTACTGTACACGTATACGTAGGTACGTAAATCAAGCAGAAAAACGTTCGCAGTTACATGATCGTATTTCATTTCACATGAAATGAATATTTGGCAGTAAGTGTATTGAATATATTTCCCTGCCATGGTCGCCATAACACTAACCTCAGACAGTGCATGCAATTCATATATAGTTTTCATTTTCATGCATAAATATCGACGGCGGGTGCGGCTAGCCAACAGGGGATGCTTACTCCTCCCGGGCACCTGGTCGCACCCTTGGCTTGCTAGGGGTCCGTCGATGATCAGTTTTGTGTTCTATTAAGAGTGCTGTTGAGACTATCGCCAGGTTCTTCTTTAACTCGCTTGTACAAATTTTCAATTTTTTGTATTCATAGATAAGCGAAATTTAGACTCAGCGAAAAAAGACTTTTTATGGTCATTTTCGCGAAATTTACCGACGAAATTTACCCGTCGCGAAAATTACCTAATATGCGGTATCAGCTCGTATGGACAGACAGTCGGACACGACATTGACTATATAAAACTTAATTTTTTTTACAGACGGTCAGTTTCACTGAATTTCGTCGGCGCTAGAACTCTTTTCCTATGATATGCATTTTAGAATGACATGAATCTTGTACATAGTCCGCATAATTAGTCAATGTTGACAGAAGTTTATTATTAAATACCACGAGGGCACTTAATTCACGGTGACCTTTTAATCTGGAAATATTATTGTCGATCATTAACATTTACGCACGTGTAAGGGTTCTATTAGCTTAGACATTCGCCCTTGTCACATATTGTTCCTATTCGGTTTTTTTTTTTTGTATGAGACATACAAAACTAACCGAATAGGAATAACATGTGAGAAGGGCGAAGTATTGAAGCTATGGTTCTATCGGCTCTAGTAAATTAAAGTCAAAGCAAACCGTCCATTGTTCGTCTGGTGGTCTGTCCGATGTAAATCCATGACGGGGGGGGGGGGGGGGGCATTTAGTTACATGTACGTCCTCCGTCTTAATTCATTCCTTCCGTCATTTTGACTTTGGTTTTAGGGCATTTACTCTTCGAAAATTAAATACATGTAATTTTTGGTTTGCAGCAATAGGTTAAATAACTTTATTTTCTTATGTGAATAAAGGTACCAATGCAACTTTTTTTTCTTTTCTATCTTTTTCATTCGGATTTTAACATTTAACAGTTCTATTATAATATAGAATGATATAACGTTTATAAATGGATTTCTATCTATCATCCTCTTTGTTATATATTATCGTATCGAGTGGTCTAATGTTTATATAAGTATCAATATACAAGATCAGCGGGTGATTATGATTTGTAACATTTACCAGCCTCAGAATTTTGAATCATGAATACATCAATTTACATGTAATGGTAGGCCCTTTTTTTAAGATGGGCCCTGCGGTTTTGATACAATAAAATAAAATCTAATAAATTGGATGATCCCTGACGAATGCACATCAAACCCTTCATTTACATGTAATTCAAAGACAATTTTATAAGATAATAGATCATTTGAGATACAGTTTGATTTCAACGGTGGTTTCTCTTTCTGTGCTTCCCTGTTTTGATGGAATGGATGATCACACTGCAACGCCATTGTTCGTTTAGGTTCATTGTGAATTTGTAATGAGGGTTGATCTTCAACATGAAAGTGCACTTTATACGTATTTATTAACAAGTACTTCATTTTTATTCCATTTTTAAAATCTTTCCTTCCGCTATGGTCAGCACTGGTTCTGCGGAATAAAGAATTAGTATATATAGCTCGTGGTATGTTAATAATGTGGAAGTTTTTTTAAAGAAAATTTCATATTAATTTATAATGCACCACACACTTTTTTCGGATACCGTACATCGGGAATTTTTCGCGTTTTTCTTATTTTCGCTAAGTTCACGAGCATTAGAAAATCGCGAAAAATAGACATAGCGAAAAATAGACACATATCTTAACCCTTGTTGTTGCACGGTCTACCTTGCAGACGGTAATTAACACCTTTCCAGACAGTGCAATATTTTTCATTGTGAAACAATGATTGAATTAATGATTGAACTAATCATTGAATGATCAACTGAGCCGTTAACTGTCCTAAACTGACCTGACGTCCATTGCCTCCCGTTTTAAAAATACAACACAACAAAAAAGGACAGGAATGTTCGCCTTAGCATCTCTTAAATAGCATTTCATAATAGAAATTAAGAAAAAAAAGAAATACCGCAATTTACAGGTTGAACTACTTTTTTTTAGTGTCACGGGTGGATCTAGATTTTTCCCCATAACGTTGATTCAAGCCGTTAGGGAAAGGGGTCCAGAAACGGAAAATCATGTTGGTTTTTTTTTTACAAATTCCAGGGGGGGGGGGGGTTCTTGACTCCCAGCCCGCTCTAGAATCGCTCTTTGTAAAATGTTTCAATATGCATAGGATCAGCTACCAGACAAAACTCGCAATATTTCGATTGAATAATGAACTGACTGGTACCCTGGAAAACTTTTGAAAAGAAACAAAGATATAATAGTATCATAATATTCCCGTAGTTTTGAATAACTGTTGGAAAACATGTACCAGGGAATCCTTAACCGCATCTCCTAAAATCCGCTTCCTATGTACTCTAATTTCACTGTAGTTTAAAAAATTCAAATATCAGTTTCCCTTTATTTTATGAACTTTTATTAATTCCCTTAATTTAACAACAAATACTGGACAGATTTTTTTTACCGTTGTTTTCTCTGAAATCTACATTTGAAATGCGTGAAATTCTTAACCGTTTACTGACCACGAGTAGTTTTATCCTACTCGGAATGACGACTTGTAATTAATCAATCAACGGTGATAATTGTTTGATGGCCTAACAATTGCCGTGCAACAAGTGGGTTATTCAACTGCTCCTCGGGCTACGCCCTCGGAGACAGTAGAATAACCCTTACATCTTGTTAGTATTATGTAATAACACTTAGAGTTACGGTTATATGAAACTGTCCCGGGCTATTAGTGAGTATTTTCTGATTAAGATTATTAGTTGTTTATAGATATAACAGGTATCATTGATGAAATCAATTAACCAGAGTATATCAAACCATTACGGATATATTGCATGTCGGCTTCTATTACAAACCACCTGTTGTCGTTCTGTAATTACGACATTTCGTAGTTTGATTACCCGTGTATGTCACGAAATAAACTAAATCTAAACAATGCTTTTGGGGTCAAAGGCCATTTTTTTTATCACAAAATTATATGACTACTTGCGTAGGAAACCTTACTAGTAATTATAACCAACGATTATTAAGAAGCTGTCATTGCTTGATGCTTTAAACGAGTAAACTGTATAATACACATTTGCGTTATTGTACATGTATTAATGTTGATAAGTAATCCCAGCAAGAAAGATGTATCATGCATGATCGTATTTCAATTCTCATTATATAAATCTTTGTAAAAATCTTGAATTTTTGGTATTTGTAGATTAGCGAAAATTAGACACAGCGAAAAAAGACACACCATTTTAGGGTCATTTTCGCGAAATTTACCCGATATACGGTATTCAATCCTCTTCAGTGATTCTTCCAGCCTACGTGATTTTCATACAGAGGCGAAATTCATGTCAGAAGCGCCCTCTTCCTTTAATTTTTGAATTTAAATTTCTGCAATAATGTTGATCGGTTGCAACTTCGGTTGATCGTCTGTCTCTTCAACGCATTCTAAAATTTCTGTTATCGAAATTTCTAAAACGTGGGTCCTGTAGCATCATATCCCACCTAGCTACGTCTTTCGGTAATTTTTTGTACATAATAATTTTCACACTCTTTCGCAATATCACATTGTTTAGATTGAGGATCACTGACGAGGGTTAAATACCCGAAGCGCGCATGTCTGGTCCATGCTCAAAGTTTATCTGCTCTTAAATTATGCTATTGAATTTGACGACGTTCAATATTTGAACCACTTGGTAAGTGTCAATGCTGGTGGACCAGGAGTCCCCGAGGGCACATGTAGCCAAGTTCGATCAACTTCGGTTGATCGTCTGTCTCTTCAACGCATTTGAAAATTTCTTTTATCAAAATTTCTTGAAATTTCTAAAATGTGGGTCCTGTAGCATCATATCCCACCCATCCTGCTACGTCTTTCGGTAAATTTTTGTACATAATAATTTTCACACTCTTTGGCAATATCACATTGTTTAGATTGAGGATCACTGACGAGGGTTTAACACCCGAAACGTGCATGTCTGGTCCATGCTGAAAGTTTGTCTGCTCTTAAATGATGCTATTGAATTTGACGACGGTTTACATGTTACACGTCTTCAAATTCGTAGCATCATTTTAAGATCATAAAAATTTCAGCATGGAAAAAGTGTTATGTAACGGGTATTTAACCCTCTTCAGTGATCCTCAATCTAAACATTGAAATATGGCCAAAAAATGTAATGCTGATTAGCAGGTAGATGGTCGGTTACCGAATAAAACTCTCCAGAATTGTGAAATGTTTATTTACACCAAATGAGCTAACCATGGATATTTTCTTTAAACGTCAAATCTTGGTTATGAAACCGCATAAGTACAAATCGACGATGCGTAAGAATTTTCTTTTTATCAATGGATATCTTTCATCCTCTTTGTTATCTATTATCGTATCGAGTGGTCTAATGTTTATATAAGTATCAATATACAAGATCAGCGGTTGAAAGGATTGAAATTTTATGATTTGTAACATTTACCAGCATCAAGAGTGTTGAATCATGAATATATCAATTTACATGTAATGGTAGGCTCTTTTTAAGATGGGCCCTGCGGTTTTGACACAATAAAAGAAACAAATGTACATTAAATTGGAAAAAATAGAGTTTATATTCATAATCATACAAAATCTTACAAAGATAAAATATTCGCATAAATTACATTAGTTTTCCCCGATTCGTAAATGCTAGTCTTTGTGTATTTACATGTAATTATAAAGGAATATGAAAAATGTCAAATATGAACATCATTAAATTCCATTACCATTATGTTCAAAATCAATTAATAATCATGATATGAGAAGATGAACAATCTAATAAATTGGATGATTCATGACGAATGCACATTGAACCCTTCATTTACATGTAATTTAATGTAAGACCTCTGGGTAATCGGAAAACTGGGAGGGTTGTGTTTGACAGGTAAGACCTCTGGGTAAGCGGAAAAGTGGGAGGGTTGTGCGCACGTAATCCAGGATAACCACACCTTCTGCTGTTTCCGTGGCAGATGGCCGTCCTAAGTCGGCACCGGTTGCCCATTGGCCTCGTTGGTTTATGTGTAGTCCTTTGTGTTTGATGTTTCTGTGTTGTGCGTTGACGTTCCTTGTCCCGTATGCGTCTCTTTCCGTGCTTGTCTGCTTTTTGTTTTTGCATTGGGTGTTTTGGGGTTTTGCTGTGGGTGCTGCAACCTGGTATTGTTGGAGATCCCCTCCTTTGTATTTAAAGACGATTTTATAAGATAATAGATCATTTAGTTTGATTTCAACGGGGGTTTCTCTTTCTGCGCTTCCAATTTTAAATGAAACCATAAACATGTATTTATATACTAGTAAACTTATAACGATTAACCTAACATATCAAAATCTCATCATAAAATATAAAGATATGGTTTGACATCAATCTTCATGATTTAAAGGATGATCACACTGCAACGCCATTGTTCGTTTAGGTTCATAGTAAATTTGTAATGAGAGTTGATCTTCAACATGAAAGTGTATTTTATACGTATCTATTAAAAAGTACTTCACTTTTTATTTCCGTTTTAAAGGCTTCCCTTCCGCTATGGTCAGCACTGGTTCTTACGGAATAAAGAACTAGCTCGTCGTATGTTAATAATGCAGGTGTTCCAACTTTACACCTTTTTGAAGAAATTGCATATTAATCTATTATGCACCACACACGTTTTTGTGTCGCCTGCGAAGCATAGCGACACTTAGGGATCACTTTGTCCGTTGTCCGTCCGTCTGTCAGTCCGTCTGTCTGTCTGTCACACTTTGGGTGTCACAGCCCAGAACTTTTGATTGGTAAGTGATAGGGCTTTGATATTTCACATGTGTATTCCTTGTGACAAGACCTACCTACACATACCATAATTTTTGACCTAGTGACCTTGACCTACATATTTGACCTACTTTTCAAAAAAATTAAGAATGGATATATTTTTTGCTTGGTAAGTGCTAGGACTTTGATATTTCACATGTGCAATCCTTGTGGCAACCCCTTTCTACACATACCATAATATTTGACCTTGTGACCTTGACCTAGATATTTGACCTACTTTTGAAAAAAAGATAAGATTCGCTGTATCTTTTGATTGGTAAGTGATAGGGCTTTGGTATTTCACATGTGTATTCCTTGTGACAAGACCTTCCTACACATACAATAATTTTTGACCTAGTGACCTTGACCTACATATTTGACCTACTTTTCAAAAAAATTAAGAATGGATATATCTTTTGATTGGTAAGTGCTAGGACTTTGATATTTCACATGTGCAATCCTTGAGGCAAGACCTTTCTACACTTACCATAATTTTTGACCTTGTGACCTTGACCTAGATATTTGACCTACTTTTGAAAAAAAAGATAAGATTCGCTATATCTTTAGATTGGTAAGTGATAGGGCTTTGGTATTTCACATGTGTATTTCTTGTGACAAGACCTTTCTACACAGACCATAAAATTTGACCTTTTGACCTCGACCTAGATATTTGACCTACTTTTCAAGAAAAGTAATATTGCTATATCTTTTGATTGATAGGTGATAGGGCTTTGATATTTCACATGTATTTTCCTTGTCACAATGTCATTCTACACATACCATAATGTTTTACCTTTTGACCTTGACCTAGCTATTTGACCTTCTTTTCTAAGGTTGTATATATCTTTTAATTGGTAGGTGATAGGTCTTTAATATTTCTTATGATGAGACCTTTTTGTTACCAATTTTTACGTAGTGACCTTGACCTAGATGATTGACCCTCTTTTCTGAAAATTGGAGAATAACCATATCTTTTTATTTGTAATTAAGAGGTCTGATATTTCAAATGAATTTCATTTGACAATACTTTTCTACTGATACCAATAAATTTGATCAACTTTCTAGAATAATAATCTGCTTCGCAGGCGACACAAGCATTCCTTGGATTGCTATTTTTTCGGATATTCAATCTTCTTCAGTGATTCCTCCAGCCAGCTAACGTGATTTTCATACAGAGGCGAAATTCATGTCAGAAGCGCCTCTTGTTTTAATTTTTGAATTTAAATTTCGGCATTAATGTTACACGTCCTCAAATTTGTAGCATCATTTTAAGATCATATAATTTCAGCATGGAAAAGATGTTTCGTTTCGGGTACTCAACCCTCTTCTGTGATCCTCAATCCAAACATTGAAATATGGCCAAAAATGTAATGTTGATTAGCCAGTAGATGGTCGGTTACCGAATAAAACTCACCAGAAGATAGCTTCTATAATTGTTATGGTGAAATGTTAGTTTACACCAAATGAGCAAACCATGGATATTTTCTTTAAACATCACATCTGGCTTATGAAACCTCGTGAGTACAAATCGACGTTGCGTAAGAATTAATTTTCATCAATGGATTTCTATCTATCATCCTCTTTATTATCTATTATCATACCGAATGGTCTAACGTTTATATCAGTATCAATATACAAGTTCAGCGGGTGAAAGGATTGAAATTTTATGATTTGTAACATTTACCAGCCTCAAGAATAATACATCAATTTACATGTAATGGTGGGCCCTTTTTTAAGATGGGCCCTGCGGTTTTGATACAATAAAAGAAACAATTGTACATTGAAATGGAAAAAAATGATAGAGTTTATACATGTATTTATCATCGTATACAAAATCTTACAAAGATAAAATATTCGCATAAATTATTCGTTTTCACCGATTCGTAAATGCTAGTCTTGATGTATTTACATGTAATTAAAATGCAGTAAGAAAATTGTAAAATCAGAACATCATTAAATTCCCTTACCATTATCTTCAAAATCAAATGGATAATCATAATATGGGAAGATGAACGATCTAATAAATTGGATGATTCATGACGAATGCACATCAAACCCTTCATTTACATGTAATTTAAAGACGATTTTATAAGATAATAGATAATTTAAGATACAGTTTAAACTAGCTTGATTTCAACGATGGTTTCTCTTTCTGCGCTTCCCATTTTGATGGAACCATAAACATGTATTTATATACTAGTAAACTTATAACGATTAACGAAACATATCAAAATGCATGGTTATAATTCTCCTTTGAAATATCCATGTCCTTTCATAACGATTGAGACTATATTCTATTTGTCAAAACTTTCCATTACTCCAACTGTAGATTTGGCTTAGTTTCACGTTTAATTCTGTAGATGCTTTGGGACACAATTGGTTTATTTTTCCTCTTTTAATGAAGATGCTATTATGAAACCCAGTAAGAAAGTGGACTGTATAGTAAAAATTGGTTATATTTGTTTCTTGTATAAAAGCCATTATATTCGTATTACACCTGATTTTACATGCTCTGACATGCCTTAATTTCCATGTTAATATTTCAGTGATTCAGCAAATTTTTTTTCGGTGGATTGAGTTTATTCCTTTAAAGGAACAGGAGTTTGTATCATTGAATATAAGTCATGAAACAACTAAACCTGTTCCTTTTTATTGGCATAAACTCAATCCATCGAAAACAAAAGGACAGTGTTGAATGGCCCTTCAACTTGCCTTTGAATTAATTTGAATGAGGAATACTTGATACATTATATAAAAAAATGAATGTTTCCGCTTTTAGCGAAAGGAAATGGTCACCAAAAATCACCGTAGGAGGTCATATGAATATAGTTCATGTATCAAATACTATTGTTCAATTTGATATGGTATAAATTCAATCCATGGTTAGAAAATATTTTGATAATGATAACTACATCATATACCTATTCAGACAGGAATGTAACAAAGAAACTCTATTCATAAAGCCAAAAGCATACATTGGCCAAAATACTGTTTTGATCAGAGTATACATTTGGCAATTATAAATGGAAAGGAGATGCAGCATTTACACGTAAAGCCCTTGTCACACCTTCACGTTCTGACATAGTGTTCGCACTGCGACCGCCAAAATTGTACGAAACGGGGCGTGAACGTAGTAAGGACGCGAGGAACGTAGTAAGAACTTGCTAATATGTATTGAGGTCGTAGTAAGGACGCCGACGAACGTGCCCGTACGCCGAGCCACCACGACCGTTTTAAAGTGTTCAAAACAGTCGTAGTGATGGCGCGCTGATGACAGAAAGTGTTGAGGACTACTTGCGAACGTATTCATAACTTCATGGACGTATTAGTAACGTGTCGCGAACGTAGTAGGGTTGTAGTACGGACGGCTTAAACTTTTACATATAATCATGTGGATATCGTAACGTCTCTGCCGTCCCTACCATGTTCTTTGTTTTAGAAGTCGATAAAATCAAAATAGACCTCATAAAAACAATTTATCCTTTGAGCGTGTCATGATCGTAGCATGAACGCAGTAAGGACTTCGAGAAGGTAGTTATAACGCCGTACTATCGTAACACAGACGCCTTCGTCGTAGTGTGAACTTCGGGCCGATCGTAGAGCGAACTTGACTGAACGTATTAAAGACGGGAAGGACGCGCTACTAACGTGTTACGGACGCTAAAGGTCGTTTTGCGCACGTATATGAGTCGTCAATTATTCTTTCGGATAGCCCTTCCGGGTGAAAAATGCCTAGTTCTCACTACGTTCATGAAAAATTCCAAGGACTTCAAGGACGTAGTAAAGCCCCTGTCACACCTTCACGTGATCTCATGACGTTCTTGCTACGTCCTTGAAATTTTTCATGAACGTAGTGAGAACGTGGCATTTCTCACCCAAAAGGGCTCTCCGAAAGAATAATTGACGACTCCAATACGTGCGCAACACGATCTTAGCGTCCTTCCCGTCTTTAATACGTTTAGTCAAGTTCGCGCTACGATCGGCCCGAAGTTCACACTACGACGAAGGCGTCTGTGTTACGATAGTACAGCGTTATTTCTACGTTCTCGAAGTCCTTGCTGCGTTCAAGCTACGATCATGACACGTTCAAAGGATAAATTGTTTGTGCGAGGTCTATTTTGATTTTTTCGCCTCTAAAACCAAGAACGTTGTAAGGACGCAGAGACATGACGATCTCCATATGATTATATGTAAAAGCTTATGCCGTCCGCACTACGACCCTACTACGTTCGCGACACGTTTCTAATACGTCCATGAAGTTCTCAATACGTTCGCACGTAGTCCTTAACGCCTTCTGTCATCAGCGCGTCCTCTCTACGACTGTTTAAACAGTTCAAAACGGTCGTACTGGCTCGGCGTACGGGCACGTTCGTCGACGTCCTTACTACGACCCCCGCGTCCTTACTACGTTCACGCCGCGTTTCGTACAATTTTGGCGGTCTTAGTGCGAACGCCATGCAAGAACGTGAAGGTGTGACAGGGTCTTAAGAACGTCTCGAGAGAACGTGTAGGTGTGACAGGGGCTTATACTTCATTATATGGTTAAACTTAGATTTACGCTGATTTTAATAACGAAAGTTTCATGGAAAACATAATGGAAGCAAGATTTTTAACCCATTTGTCATTGAATACCTAAGAGTATTCAAATGGTTTCTTTTCAAATGCATGGTGATAATTCTCCTTTGAAATATACATGCCATTTCATAACGATTGAGAATACATTTTATTTGTCAAAACTTTCCATTACTCCAACTGTAGATTTGGCTCAGTTTCACGTTTAATTCTGTAGAGGCTTTGGGACACAATTGGTTTATTAGCTCACCTCGACGAAGATGTTTGAGCTTATGCTATACCCCCGTGCGTCCGCGTCCGTGTCCGCGTCCGGTTAAGAATTTGTAAGTATTTGACAAAGTACTGATGCTACAGTAATCAAACTTGCACAAGTGATTTATCTTTGGATGCTGAGAGGAACCCATGCATCAGATGCTGCATCTGGCCTACATTTTCCGCTTGATTGACTTGGTTAAGAAGTTTTGGGTAGCTCAGAGTGACTTGGTTAAGAAGTTTTGGGTAGCTCAGTATCTGACAAAGTACTGATGCTACAGTAACCAAACTTGCACAAGTGATTCATCTTTGGAAGCTAAGAGGAACCCATGCATTCGATGCTGCATCTGACCTACATTTTCCGCTTGATTGACTTGGCTAAGAAGTTTTTGGTAGCTCAGAGTGGCTTGGTTAAGAAGTTTGGGGTAGCTCAGTATTTGACAAAGCACTGATTCTAGAGAAACCAAACTTGCACAAGTGATTCATCTTGGGATGCCAAGAGGAACCCATGCATCGGATGCAGCATCTGACCTACTTTTTCTACTTGAGTGATTTTGCTTTAAAAGCCAATATTGAGCAAAGTATAAGTGCTACATGTACCAAACTTACATATTGGATGTATCTTTGATCAAACTTTCATAAAAAGACCTTGACCTACTTTTTCCGCTTGAGTGATTTTGCCTTTAAAAGCCAATATTGAGCAAAGTATAAGTGCTACATGTACCAAACTTGCATATTAGATGTATCTTTGATCAAACTTTCATAAAATGAACTTGACCTACTTTTTCCGCTTGAGTGATTTTGCCTTTAAAAGCCAATATTGAGCATTGTATAAGTGCTTCATGTACCAAACATGCATATTGGATGTATCTTTGATCAAACTGTCATAAAACTACCTTGACCTCCTTTTTCCGCTTGATTGATTTGCCTTTAAAAGCCAATATTGAGCAAAGTATAAGTGCTTCATTTACCAAATTTGCATATTGGATGTATCTTTGATCAAACTTTTATCAAATGAACTTGACTTACTTTTCCGCTTGAATGATTTTGCCTTTAAAAGCCAATATACATGTTCTTAGAAATATGTTTGAATTGAATTTAGCTGCCACGAGGTGAGCTTCGTAATCTATGATTAACTGTTTTTTTTTTCTTCTTTTAACGAAGATGCTATTATGAAACCCAGGAAGAAAGTGGACTGTATAGTAAAAAGTGGTTATAATTGTTTCTTGTATAAAAGCCATTATATTCGTATTATACGTGATTTAACATGTAACTGTCAAATTGCTCTGACATGCCTTAATTTACATGTAAATATTTCAGTAATGTAGCAAATTTTCTTTTCGATGTATTGAGTTTATTCCCTGAAACAACTAAACCTGTTCCTTTTTATTGGCTATAAACTCAATCCATCAAAAACAAAAGGGCAGTGTTGAACGGCCCTTCAACTTGCCTTTAAATTAATTTGAATGAGGAATACTTGATACATCATATAAAAATAAATAAATGTTTTCCGCTTTTAGCGAAAGGAAATGGTCACCAAAAAAAATCATGTAGGAGGTCATATGAATATAGTTCATGTAACAAATACTGTTGTTCAATTTGATATGGTATAAATTCAATCCATTGGTAAAAAATATTTTGATAATTATAACTACATCATATACCTATTCAAACAGGTATGTAATAAAGAAACTCTAGACATAAAGCCAAAATCATACATTGGCCAAAATACTGTTTTGATCAGAGTGTACATTTAACAATTATAAATGGAAAGGAGATGCAGCATTTACACGTAATCTTCATTATATGGTTTAACTTAGATTTACACTGATTTTAATAACGAAAGTTTCATAGACAACATAATAGAAGCAAGATTTTTAACCCATTTGTCATTGAATGCCTAAGAGTATTTCAAATGGTTTATTTTCAAATGCATGGTAATTATTCTCCTTTGAAATATCCATGTCCTTTTGTAACAATTGAGAATACATTTTTCAAAACTTTCCATTACTCCAACTGTAGATTTGGCTCAGTTTCACGTTTAATTATGTAGAGGCTTTGGGACACAATTGGTTTATTTTTTCTTCTCTTAATGAAGATGCTATTACAAAACCCAGTAAGAAAGGGGACTGTACAGTAAAAATTGGTTGTATTTGTTTCTTGTATAAAAGTCATATTCGTATAACACGTGATTTTACATGTAACTGTCAAATTGCTCTGACATGCCTTAATTTACATGTAAATATTTCAGTGATGCAGCAAATTTTCTTTTCGATGTATTGAGTTTATTCCCTAAAAAGGACAGGAGTTTGTATCATTGAATATAATTCATGAAACACCTAAACCTGTTCCTTTTTATTGGCAGTAAACTCAATCCATCGAAAACAAAAGGACAGTGTTGAATGGCCCTTCAACTTGCCTTTAAATCAATTTGAATGAGGAATACTTGATAAATCATATAAAAATTAATGAATGTTTTCCGCTTCCAGCGAAAGGAAATGGTCACCAAAAATCACCATAGGAGGTCATATGAATATAGTTCATGTAACAAATACTATTGTTCAATTTGATATGGTATAACTTCAATCAATTGGTAAAAATATTTTGATAATTATAACTACATCATATACCTATTCAAACAGGAATGTAACAAAGAAACTCTAGACATAAAGCCAAAAACATACATTGGCCCAAATACTGTTTTGATCAGAGTATACATTTGGCAATATAAATGGAAAAGAGATGCAGCATTTATACTTAATCTTCATTATATGGTGTAACTTAAATTTACACTGATTTTAATAACGAAAGTTTCATAGACAACATAATAGAAACAAGATTTTTAACCCATTTGTCATTGAATGCCTAAGAGTATTTCAAATGGTTTATTTTCAAATGCATGGTGATAATTCTCCTTTGAAATATCCATGTCCTTTCATAACGATTGAGAACATATTTCACGTTTAATTCTGTAGATGCTTTTAGACACAATTGGTTTATTTTTTCCTCTGTTAATGAAGATGCTATTATGAAACCCAGTAAGAAAATAAATTGTATAGTAAAAATTGGTTATATTTGTTTCTTGTATCAAAGCCATTATATTCGTTTTAGACATGAGTTTACATGTAACTGTCAAATTACTCTGACATGCCTTAATTTACATGTAAATATTTCAGTGATGCAGCAAATTTTTTTTTCGATGGATTGAGTTTATTCCTTAAAAAGGACAGGAGTTTGTATCATTGAATATAATTCATGAACAACTAAACCTGTGCCTTTTTATTGGCTATAAACTCGATCCATCGAAAACTAACGGACAGTGTTGAATGGCCCTTCAACTTGCCTTTAAATTAATTTGAATGAGGAATCCTTTATACATCATATAAAAATAAATGAATGTTTTCTTTTCCGCTTTTAGTGAAAGGAAATGGTCACCACAAAAACTCTGAAGGAGGTCATATGAATATAGTTCATGTAACAAATACTATTGTTTAATTTGATATGGTATAAATTGAATCAATGGGTAAAAAATATTTTTTCAGTGTAACAGAGAAATTTTACTCATAAAGCCAAAAGCATACATTGGCCAAAATACTTTTTTGATCAGAGTATACATTTGGCAATATAAATGGAAAAGAGATGCAGCATTTATACTTAATCTTCATTATATGGTTTAACTTAAATTTACACTGATTTTAATAACGAAAGTTTCATAGACAACATAATAGAAACAAGATTTTTAACCCATTTGTCATTGAATGCCTAAGAGTATTTCAAATGGTTTATTTTCAAATGCATGGTGATAATTCTCCTTTGAAATATCCATGTCCTTTCATAACGATTGAGAACATATTTCACGTTTAATTCTGTAGATGCTTTTAGACACAATTGGTTTATTTTTTCCTCTGTTAATGAAGATGCTATTATGAAACCCAGTAAGAAAATAAATTGTATAGTAAAAATTGGTTATATTTGTTTCTTGTATCAAAGCCATTATATTCGTTTTAGACGTGAGTTAACATGTAACTGTCAAATTACTCTGACATGCCTTAATTTACATGTAAATATTTCAGTGATGCAGCAAATTTTTTTTTCGATGGATTGAGTTTATTCCTTAAAAAGGACAGGAGTTTGTATCATTGAATATAATTCATGAACAACTAAACCTGTGCCTTTTTATTGGCTATAAACTCAATCCATCGAAAACAAACGGACAGTGTTGAATGGCCCTTCAACTTACTTGCCTTTAAATTAATTTGAATGAGGAATACTATATACATCATATAAAAATAAATGAATGTTTTCTTTTCCGCTTTTAGTGAAAGGAAATGGTCACCACAAAAACCCTGTAGGAGGTCATATGAATATAGTTCATGTAACAAATACTATTGTTTAATTTGATATGGTATAAATTGAATCAATGGGTAAAACATATTTTGATAATTATAACTACATCATATACCTATTCAAACAGGAATGTAACAAAGAAATTCTACTCATAAAGCCAAAAGCATACATTGGCCAAAATACATTTTTGATCAGAGTATACATTTGGCAATATAAATGGAAAAGAGATGCAGCATTTATACTTAATCTTCATTATATGGTTTAACTTAAATTTACACTGATTTTAATAACGAAAGTTTCATGGAAAACATAATGGAAGCAAGATTTTTAACCCATTTGTCATTGAATACCTAAGAGTATTCAAATGGTTTCTTTTCAAATGCATGTTGATAATTTTCCTTTGAAATATACATGCCATTTCATAACGATTGAGAATACATTTTATTTGTCAAAACTTTCCATTACTCCAACTGTAGATTTGACTCAGTTTCACGTTTAATTCTGTAGAGGCTTTGGGACACAATTGGTTAATGTTTTCTTCTTTTAATAAAGATGCTATTATGAAACCCAAGAAGAAAGTGGACTGTATAGTAAAAAGTGGTTATATTTGTTTCTTGTAAAAACGCCATTGTATTCGTATTATACGTGATTTTACATGTAACAGTCAAATTGCTCTGACATGCCTTAATTTACATGTAAATATTTCAGTAATGTAGCAAATTTTTTTCGATGGACTGAGTTTATTCCTTAAAACGGACAGGAGGTTGTATCATGGAATATCTTTTATGAAGCAACTATACCTGTTCCGTTTTATTGGCTTTAAACTCAATCCATCAAAAACATAAGGACAGTGTTGAACCGCCCTTCAACTTGCCTTTAAATTAATTTGAATGAGGAATACTTGATACATCATATAAAAATTAATGAATGTTTTCCGCTTTTAGCAAAAGGTAATGGTCACCAAAAATTACCGTAGGAGGTCATATGAATATAGTTCATGTAACAAATACTATTGTTCAATTTGATATGGTATAAATTCAATCCATGGTTATTAAATATTTTGATAATTATAACTACATCATATACCTATTCAAACAGGAATGTAACAAAGAAACTCTAGACATAAAGCCAAAAACATACATTGGCCCAAATACTGTTTTGATCAGAGTATACATTTGGCAATTATAAATGGAAAGGCGATGCAGCATTTACACGTAATCTTCATTATATGGTTTAACTTAAATTTACACTGATTTTAATAACGAATATTTCATGGACAACATAATAGAAACAAGATTTTTAACCCATTTGTCATTGAATGCCTAAGAGTATTTCAAATGGTTTATTTTCAAATGCATGGTGATAATTCTCCTTTGAAATATCCATGTCCTTTCATAACGATTGAGAACATATTTCATTTGTCAAAACTTTCCATTACTCCAACTGTAGATTTGGCTTAGTTTAACGTTTAATTCTGTAGATGCTTTTGGACACAATTGGTTTATTTTTTCCTCTTTTAATGAAGATGCTATTATGAAACCCAGTAAGAAAATAAATTGTATAGTAAAAATTGGTTATATTTGTTTCTTGTATCAAAGCCATTATATTCGTTTTAGACGTGAGTTTACATGTAACTGTCAAATTACTCTGACATGCCTTAATTTACATGTAAATATTTCAGTGATGCAGCAAATTTTTTTTTCGATGGATTGAGTTTATTCCTTAAAAAGGACAGGAGTTTGTATCATTGAATATAATTCATGAACAACTAAACCTGTGCCTTTTTATTGGCTATAAACTCAATCCATCGAAAACAAACGGAGAGTGTTGAATGGCCCTTCAACTTGCCTTTAAATTAATATGAATGAGGAATACTTGATACATCATATAAAAATAAATGAATGTTTTCTTTTCCGCTTTTAGTGAAAGGAAATGGTCACCACAAAAACTCTGAAGGAGGTCATATGAATATAGTTCATGTAACAAATACTATTGTTTAATTTGATATGGTATAAATTGAATCAATGGGTAAAACATATTTTTTCAGTGTAACAAAGAAATTCTACCCATAAAGCCAAAAACATACATTGGCCAAAATACTTTTTTGATCAGAGTATACATTTGGCAATATAAATGGAAAAGAGATGCAGCATTTATACTTAATCTTCATTATATGGTTTAACTTAAATTTACACTGATTTTAATAACGAAAGTTTCATAGACAACATAATAGAAACAAGATTTTTAACCCATTTGTCATTGAATGCCTAAGAGTATTTCAAATGGTTTATTTTTAAATGCATGGTGGTAATTCTCCTTTGAAATATCCATGTCCTTTCATAACGATTGAGAACATATTTCACGTTTAATTCTGTAGATGCTTTTAGACACAATTGGTTTATTTTTTCCTCTGTTAATGAAGATGCTATTATGAAACCCAGTAAGAAAATAAATTGTATTAGTAAAAATTGGTTATATTTGTTTCTTGTATAAAAGCCATTATATTCGTTTTAGACGTGAGTTTACATGTAACTGTCAAATTACTCTGACATGCCTTAATTTACATGTAAATATTTCAGTGATGCAGCAAATTTTTTTTTTCGATGGATTGAGTTTATTCCTTAAAAAGGACAGGAGTTTGTATCATTGAATATAATTCATGAACAACTAAACCTGTGCCTTTTTATTGGCTATAAACTCAATCCATCGAAAACAAACGGACAGTGTTGAATGGCCCTTCAACTTGCCTTTAAATTAATTTGAATGAGGAATACTTGATACATCATATAAAAATAAATGAATGTTTTTCGCTTTTAGCAAAAGGTAATGGTCACCAAAAATTACCGTAGGAGGTCATATGAATATAGTTCATGTAACAAATACTATTGTTCAATTTGATATGGTATAAATTCAATCCATGGTTATTAAATATTTTGATAATTATAACTACATCATATACCTATTCAAACAGGAATGTAACAAAGAAACTCTAGACATAAAGCCAAAAACATACATTGGCCCAAATACTGTTTTGATCAGAGTATACATTTGGCAATATAAATGGAAAGGAGATGCAGCATTTACACGTAATCTTCATTATATGGTGTAACTTAAATTTACACTGATTTTAATAACGAATATTTCATGGACAACATAATAGAAACAAGATTTTTAACCCATTTGTCATTGAATGCCTAAGAGTATTTCAAATGGTTTATTTTCAAATGCATGGTGATAATTCTCCTTTGAAATATCCATGTCCTTTCATAACGATTGAGAACATATTTCATTTGTCAAAACTTTCCATTACTCCAACTGTAGATTTGGCTTAGTTTAACGTTTAATTCTGTAGATGCTTTTGGACACAATTGGTTTATTTTTTCCTCTTTTAATGAAGATGCTATTATGAAACCCAGTAAGAAAATAAATTGTATAGTAAAAATTGGTTATATTTGTTTCTTGTATCAAAGCCATTATATTCGTTTTAGACGTGAGTTTACATGTAACTGTCAAATTACTCTGACATGCCTTAATTTACATGTAAATATTTCAGTGATGCAGCAAATTTTTTTTTCGATGGATTGAGTTTATTCCTTAAAAAGGACAGGAGTTTGTATCATTGAATATAATTCATGAACAACTAAACCTGTGCCTTTTTATTGGCTATAAACTCAATCCATCGAAAACAAACGGAGAGTGTTGAATGGCCCTTCAACTTGCCTTTAAATTAATATGAATGAGGAATACTTGATACATCATATAAAAATAAATGAATGTTTTCTTTTCCGCTTTTAGTGAAAGGAAATGGTCACCACAAAAACTCTGAAGGAGGTCATATGAATATAGTTCATGTAACAAATACTATTGTTTAATTTGATATGGTATAAATTGAATCAATGGGTAAAACATATTTTTTCAGTGTAACAAAGAAATTCTACCCATAAAGCCAAAAGCATACATTGGCCAAAATACTTTTTTGATCAGAGTATACATTTGGCAATATAAATGGAAAGGAGATGCAGCATATATACTTAATCTTCATTATATGGTTTAACTTAAATTTACACTGATTTTAATAACGAAAGTTTCATAGACAACATAATAGAAACAAGATTTTTAACCCATTTGTCATTGAATGCCTAAGAGTATTTCAAATGGTTCATTTTTAAATGCATGGTGATAATTCTCCTTTGAAATATCCATGTCCTTTCATAACGATTGAGAACATGTTTCACGTTTAATTCTGTAGATGCTTTTAGACACAATTGGTTTATTTTTTCCTCTGTTAATGAAGATGCTATTATGAAACCCAGTAAGAAAATAAATTGTATTAGTAAAAATTGGTTATATTTGTTTCTTGTATAAAAGCCATTATATTCGTTTTAGACGTGAGTTTACATGTAATTGTCAAATTACTCTGACATGCCTTAATTTACATGTAAATATTTCAGTGATGCAGCAAATTTTTTTTTCGATGGATTGAGTTTATTCCTTAAAAAGGACAGGAGTTTGTATCATTGAATATAATTCATGAACAACTAAACCTGTGCCTTTTTATTGGCTATAAACTCAATCCATCGAAAACAAACGGACAGTGTTGAATGGCCCTTCAACTTACTTGCCTTTAAATTAATTTGAATGAGGAATACTTGATACATCATATAAAAATAAATGAATGTTTTCTTTTCCGCTTTTAGTGAAAGGAAATGGTCACCACAAAAACCCTTTAGGAGGTCATATGAATATAGTTCATGTAACAAATACTATTGTTTAATTTGATATGGTATAAATTGAATCAATGGGTAAAACATATTTTGATAATTATAACTACATCATATACCTATTCAAACAGGAATGTAACAAAGAAATTCTACCCATAAAGCCAAAAGCATACATTGGCCGAAATACATTTTTGATCAGAGTATACATTTGGCAATATAAATGGAAAGGAGATGCAGCATTTATACGTAATCTTCATTATATGGTTTAACTTAAATTTACACTGATTTTAATAACGAAAGTTTCATGGAAAACATAATGGAAGCAAGATTTTTAACCCATTTGTCATTGAATACCTAAGAGTATTAAAATGGTTTCTTTTCAAATGCATGGTGATAATTTTCCTTTGAAATATACATGCCATTTCATAACGATTGAGAATACATTTTATTTGTCAAAACTTTCCATTACTCCAACTGTAGATTTGACTCAGTTTCACATTTAATTCTGTAGAGGCTTTGGGACACAATTGGTTAATGTTTTCTTCTTTTAATAAAGATGCTATTATGAAACCCAAGAAGAAAGTGGACTGTATAGTAAAAAGTGGTTATATTTGTTTCTTGTAAAAACGCCATTGTATTCGTATTATACGTGATTTTACATGTAACAGTCAAATTGCTCTGACATGCCTTAATTTACATGTAAATATTTCAGTAATGTAGCAAATTTTTTTCGATGGATTGAGTTTATTCCTTAAAACGGACAGGAGGTTGTATCATGGAATATCTTTTATGAAGCAACTATACCTGTTCCGTTTTATTGGCTTTAAACTCAATCCATCAAAAACATAAGGACAGTGTTGAACCGCCCTTCAACTTGCCTTTAAATTAATTTGAATGAGGAATACTTGATACATCATATAAACATAGTGTAATCAAAGATTACGAAGCTCACCTCGCGGCAGCAAAGTTCAATTTAAACATATCTCTAAGTACATGTATATCAAGAAAATCACTCAAGTGGAAAAAAGTAGGTCAAGGTCATTTTAAGAAAGTTTGATCAAAGATACATCCAATATGCAAGTTTGGTTCATGTAGCACTTATTCTTTGCTCAATATTGGCCTTCAAAGGCAAAATCACTCAAGTAGAAAAAGTAGGTCAAGGTCATTTTATGAAAATTTGATTAAAGATACATCCAATATGAAAGTTTGGTACATGTAGCACTTATACTTTGCTCAATATTGGCCTTATAAGGCAAAATCACTCAAGCAGAAAAAGTAGGTCAAGGTCATTTTATGAACGTTTGATCAGAGATACATCTAATATGCAAGTTTGGTACATGTAGCACTTTAACTTTGCTCAATATTAGCCTTTAAAGGCAAAATCACTCAAGCGGAAAAAGTAGGTCAAGGTCATTTTATGAAAGTTTGATGAAAGATACATCCAATATGCAAGTTTGGTACATGTAGCACTTATACTTTGCTCAATATTGGCCTTTTAAATCAAAATCACTCAAGCGGAAAAAGTAGGTCAAGGTCATTTTATGAAAGTTTGATCAAAGATACATCCAATATGCAAGTTTGGTACATGTAGCACTTATACATTGCTCAATATTGGCCTTTTAAATCAAAATCACTCAAGTGGAAAAAGTAGGTCAAGGTCATTTTATGAAAGTTTGATCAAAGATACATCCAATATGCAAGTTTGGTACATGTAGCACTTATACTTTGCTCAATATTGGCCTTATAAGGCAAAATCACTCAAGCGAAAAAAGTAGGTCAGATGCTGCATCCGATGCATGGGTTCACCTCAGCATCCCAAGATGAATCACTTGTGCAAGTTTGGTTACTGTAGCATCAGTACTTTGTCAGATACTGAACTACCCCAAAAACTTTAACCAGATATGACAAAGTCATTCAACTGGAAAATGTAGGTCAGATGCTGCATTGGATGCATGGGTTCACCTCAGTATCCCAAGATGAATCACTTGTGCAAGTTTGGTTACTGTAGCATCAGTACTTTGTCAGATACTGAGTTACCCCAAAAACTTTAACCAGACATTGACAGTCATTCAACCGGAAAATGTAGGTCAGATGCTGCATCTGATGCATGGGTTCATCTCAGCATCCCAAGATGAATCACTTGTGCAAGTTTGGTTACTGTAGCATCAGTACTTTGTCAGATACTGAACTACCCCAAAAACTTTAACCAGATATGACAAAGTCATTCAACTGGAAAATGTAGGTCAGATGCTGCATTGGATGCATGGGTTCACCTCAGTATCCCAAGATGAATCACTTGTGCAAGTTTGGTTACTGTAGCATCAGTACTTTGTCAGATACTGAGTTACCCCAAAAACTTTAACCAGACATTGACAGTCATTCAACCGGAAAATGTAGGTCAGATGCTGCATCTGATGCATGGGTTCAGCTCAGCATCCCAAGATGAATCACTGGTGCAAGTTTGGTTACTGTAGCATCAGTACTTTGTCAGATACTGAGTTACCCCAAAAACTTTAACCGGACGCGGACGCGGACGGGGACGCGGACGCGGACGCCGGGGTTATAGCATAAGCTCATCTCAACTTCGTTGAGGTGAGCTAAAAATTAATGAATGTTTTCCGCTTTTAGCAAAAGGTAATGGTCACCAAAAATTACCGTAGGAGGTCATATGAATATAGTTCATGTAACAAATACTATTGTTCAATTTGATATGGTATAAATTCAATCCATGGTTATTAAATATTTTGATAATTATAACTACATCATATACCTATTCAAACAGGAATGTAACAAAGAAACTCTAGACATAAAGCCAAAAGCATACATTGGCCCAAATACTGTTTTGATCAGAGTATACATTTGGCAATATAAATGGAAAGGAGATGCAGCATTTACACGTAATCTTCATTATATGGTGTAACTTAAATTTACACTGATTTTAATAACGAAAGTTTCATAGACAACATAATAGAAACAAGATTTTTAACCCATTTGTCATTGAATGCCTAAGAGTATTTCAAATGGTTTATTTTCAAATGCATGGTGATAATTCTCCTTTGAAATATCCATGTCCTTTCATAACGATTGAGAACATATTTCATTTGTCAAAACTTTCCATTACTCCAACTGTAGATTTGGCTTAGTTTAACGTTTAATTCTGTAGATGCTTTTGGACACAATTGGTTTATTTTTTCCTCTGTTAATGAAGATGCTATTATGAAACCCAGTAAGAAAATAAATTGTATAGTAAAAATTGGTTATATTTGTTTCTTGTATCAAAGCCATTATATTCGTTTTAGACGTGAGTTTACATGTAACTGTCAAATTACTCTGACATGCCTTAATTTACATGTAAATATTTCAGTGATGCAGCAAATTTTTTTTCGATGGATTGAGTTTATTCCTTAAAAAGGACAGGAGTTTGTATCATTGAATATAATTCATGAACAACTAAACCTGTGCCTTTTTATTGGCTATAAACTCGATCCATCGAAAACAAACGGAGAGTGTTGAATGGCCCTTCAACTTGCCTTTAAATTAATTTGAATGAGGAATCCTTTATACATCATATAAAAATAAATGAATGTTTTCTTTTCCGCTTTTAGTGAAAGGAAATGGTCACCACAAAAACTCTGAAGGAGGTCATATGAATATAGTTCATGTAACAAATACTATTGTTTAATTTGATATGGTATAAATTGAATCAATGGGTAAAACATATTTTTTCAGTGTAACAAAGAAATTCTACCCATAAAGCCAAAAGCATACATTGGCCAAAATACTTTTTTGATCAGAGTATACATTTGGCAATATAAATGGAAAGGAGATGCAGCATTTATACTTAATCTTCATTATATGGTTTAACTTAAATTTACACTGATTTTAATAACGAAAGTTTCATAGACAAAACAAACACTGATGAATTATCATTACCCTATCATTGCTCTTTCAAGTTAAGTAATAATAATGTTGGGTTTATGGTCTTATCTATATGTTTCCATAGCAACAACACAGGTACCCTATCAAAATAGTATTTTTGGCATTTTTTCAAAATTCAACGATAAATTACTTAAATTTTTGATTTTTTTTTTTTGCAAATAAAACATAAGCATTCACATTTGGACAAAGTTTATGTTCGTTGCTATGGCAACATGACCTAAAATCGCAAAAATGAAAGCAATTTTGGACAATATTTAGAGTCCTTTTTTTACTAGATCATTGCATTTTAATTCAAGATGATGAAAATCAATTAATGTATTCAAATAGATCTTTCATTACACGAAAGAATTTTTAAAAAAAATATTCAGGAAACAGCCCCTTGCTATGGGAACGATTCTTTAAATTTGCACATAGACCCACTTTAAGACCTTGGATACCGGAATCAAAAAATAAGTAATCTGAAATCTTTTAAATCTAATATAAATTTTAGACTTTGCTTTATCGTATATGTAAAAAAAGCTGTGTAGGCCTGTTTCGTTTTTTTAGGAAAAGGCTCCGAAAAACAACAAAAAATGCTTATTTTTTAACGTATGGCCAAATTACTATAGCAACCATAGATAATTTGAAACTTTTTTATTGTATTTTGATAGAGGCTTACTTGATCTTTATTGTTATTGAATTTGAACTTCCTGGGATTGATAATTACAGTTTTATGAAAAAAATAAAAACTGGTTGCCATGGTAACATAAGTTCCCCATAGCTTTTTCACGGTTTTTGAAAGAGCTTCTTGTGTTGGATAATTCCCAACAATTTTTATCTGTTCATCATGATGCAAAATTTTTTAAATGATCCTGAAGTTGCAAAATAAGTAATATTAAAGACCATAGTTACCGTTGCCAAGGTAACTTATGTACATAGCAACAAGTGGGTTTATCTTGAATTTGCTCATTTTATAAAATAAATCCTATTTCCTTATCATATACCCATCAAGAGAGAAGGAAAATTGGAAAATACAAACAGCATTTTGAAATCAATATATCAAAATTAGCTAATTATGTTGTCATGGTTACTAGCCTTTTTCACAATATCAGACACTTCTAGCTAGCTTACTTAAAATTTTATGTCCTAATCTTTAGGGTGCATAAAAAATCTTCCATTGATGTCACATATAGACCAAATTATAGAGCTTCAAATTAGCTTAATTTTTCCAATTTCTCAACTTTAAAGGCCGTTGCCATGGTAACCAAATGACCTAGAATTAAATTTTTTGTCAAAATTTCCTTTTTTCATTGGTCCCTACTTATGTGTAAAATTTCATGAAAATCGGAGACCATGCGTTCCGAAATTGTTTAAATGGTTACAGAGAATTACTATTAAGTTTACCAAGAGACTTATTCAATTTGTCCTTTCTACAATTTTTTTTTTTTGTCAGGAGTATTTATATTCGTTGATATGTAATTTTGTCAAGGAAGTCACTGACGAAAATGACAAAAATTGGTACCTCACCAAATATAAACCAATTTACATTATTTGTATATATTAGCTTCTTCCATTCAGACAGATGAGCTACATCTCCCCGTTCTCAGAAGGAAAAGGCTATTTACATTTAAAAAATGAACTTATTTACAGGAGAAAGCCATAAATTTTAATGTACATGAACCAATATTTTGACTGACTGCTCAAAGATAGTTTACGGGGGGGGGGGGTGTTGTGTAAGACAGCATAAGATTTCTTTTGCCTTACATGGATAATGGGGAGGGGGTTAGACAGGGCATACGATTTTTTGCCTTACATAAATAATCAGAGTACTCATTATTGAAAATAAAAAAACAAAAAAAATGAAAACCCTATCTTCCTTGCCACTTTTTTAAGACCCAATTCTCTGAGAGACATAAAATTAATTTTACATGGCCTTATTTATCTCACCAAAGAGAATTTCAATTCATCTCTTTTTACACATAGTAATGACTTGTAAAATTGACAAATGTAAAAGCAATGGAGAAAATGTCAATGGGGCAGTCAAGATTGAAACTGTAGATTTGGCTGAGCTTGATTTTGGCAGTGATGCCTAAGGTCTTTTTTTTTAAGATGTGCAATGTTTTTATGCTTTTTTCACAAAGAATTAGGAAAAAGAATGCTTTTGAAAAGAAGTCTATTTTACATGTAAATTTTAAACAATTTTTTTCTCCCAGCTAAGGAGGTCAGTCTTATTATGCTTGACTGTCCATGAATCTTTGATTGAAGTACAAAATTAATGTACATTGCATATCAATCAAGTTGTAGCAATTGATGTGTAAGTGAAAATGTGAATGAATATAAAATGTGATTGCAGACTAACAGACAGACACCAGGCAATTTGACTACTAGACATGTATGTGATATAATTAATCCCATCTTTTATATTCACAGTATTGAATAAAATCAATGAGACATACAAATTCAAGTATTTACACACATGATAATCACATTTAAAAAAATATTAACAAATGTGAATGAGGTCAAATATTCATACACCTAATTCATCTATAATTCTGTCATTATTGGGTATTTTCCATGCAATGAATATAATTAATCTATTGTGTAGTCTTATTAAGCAAGCATAAGGTTAAAGGTAGCCAAAATCTTATATTTATTTTTATCTTATCTCAGAGAATTACATGTAATAATTCATCTCTTTTACACATAATAATTACACGTAAAATTGACAAATTGAAAAACAATGTGGGAAAATACCCATGGCACTGTCCAGATTGATTCCTCCTTCATTTTAACAACACTTTTCAAGGAAAGGTATTATATCATCCATGTACTTTTGATGGAAGTACAAATGCACATTGCATACCAATCAAGTTGAAGTTATTTAACTGCACGTGAAAGTTTGAATACATAAGTGTCTGCAGACTAAGAAACAGACAGATAGACTAACAGACAATGTATCCTCTATACATGTATAAGAGTATGCTAAGGATGCGATATAATAAATAGCGTGATTTTACACGAAACTGTCAAATTACTCCTACATGCATTTATTTACATGTAAATATTTCAGTGATGCATCAAAATTTTTTTTTTCGATGGATTGAATTATTCCTTGAAAAGGACAAAAGTTTGTATTATTGAACATAATTCATGAAACAACTACACCTGTTCCTAAAATCAATCCATCGAAAAAATAAAAAGAAGTGTTGAACAGCCCTTCAATTTTCCTTTAAATTAATTTCAATGAGGAATACTTGATTCATTATTTGAAAAAGAAATGTTCTCTGCTTTTAACGTAAAGAAATAGTCACCAAAGTTTGTGAAATCATCTAATCATAATTTACCTCACCAACAAGAATTACATGTAACAATTCATCTCTATTTACACATAGAAATGACTTGTAAAATTGACAAATGTAAAAGAAATGGTGGAAAACCAGATTGCACGGTCCAGATTTGCATATTAGTAGCAATTTACCTATTTGTGAAAGTGTGAATGCATATGAAGTGTGACTGCAGACACCAGACAATGTGACCTTTCTACATTGCTTTTGCTAAGGATGTGATATAATACAGTGTGTCTTTTATCTTGACTGTATATAATTGAAATACTGACACATACGAATAGTCTTTATACACATAAAATGACATATTAAATAAAATTTACAAATTTCAAATGAGGTCAAATATTCATACTCATTATTCATCTTAATTTTGTTATCAATTGGTATTTTCATTTATACTTTATTTTTATGCCCCCGTAATCGGAGATTCGGCGGCATATAGTTTTTGGTCTGTCTGTCTGTCTGTCTGTTTGTCTGTTTGACCGCAAAAACTTCAACCTTGGCCATAACTTATATGGGCTTTCATATTTCACATGTTTATTCCTTTTGACAAGACCTTTCCAGGGATACCAAAATGTTTGACCTTGGAGTTAGACCTACTTTTGAAAAACATTAACCTTGGTCATAAATTTTGAATGGTTAGTGATATGGCTTTTATATTTCACATATGTATTCCTTGTGACAATACCTTTCCATGGATACCAAAATGTTTTACCTTGTGACCTTAACCTTGGCCATAACTTTTGAATTGTAAGTGATAGGGCTTTCATATTTCATTTGTGTATTCCTTGTGACAAGACCTTTCCATTGATACCAAAAATTTTTACCTTGTGACATTGACCTGTTTTACCGACAAAGATGCCAAGAGGGGCATTCATATATCACATACACATTTTTTTTATCCACCTTAGAGATTTACATGTACATTGCTACACAATTCATCTCTAAGAGAATTACATGTAAAAATTCTTCTTTTTTTACACATAAAGATTACATGTAAAATAAATTGACAAATGTCAATGAGGTCAAATAATTCGACTAATCATTTATCTATTTTTTTTTAATTAATTGGTATTTTTCCATGTAAATTTATTTTTACATGTAATCTAATTAAGCCTAAGGTGAAAGGTTACCAAAACATTTAATTATACTAATTATATTTTATCTCGCCTTAAAGAATTACATGTAAGAATTCATCTCTTTTACATGTAATTAAAGTAAGACACTGGTGTCAAAGGTCAAATGCTCATTTCATCACCTTCTGTTTGATGTACTTCAATTTTCAAAATTTACATGTAAAATCAACCACAGTAAGGTCAAAGATCAATTTGCCTGTCAACATATACATACGACATTTATGACATGTTTACATGTAATATTAGCTTAAGGTCAACGTGTAAATCCCATGTGTAAAAAAGTGAGACACGTGTAATGATTTGTACTGTACTTACCACTTGAGACGGTATCTGATGTAAACACATTATGTCATAATGAAATTCCTATTGTTGTATTTGTATCATCGCATGTTTTTCCCGAATTATTTGATGACGTCACAATTACTTTACGTCAGATACCGTCCAAAATGAGACCAAATGTCTACATGTACATATATGTGAATCAGAGTAGGTTCTTTTGCATCAACAAAACATAACAGGAGAGTCAATGATTCAATTGTCTATTTCAGAGTAGCACTACTCGATCTTATGAAATAGCCAATGGGAAAGAAGGTGACAGTTTTGCATTTTTCGTTGTGGCTGAGAATACCCTAGGAAGCAGTCAGCCAAGTAACATGAAGAATTTAACATTTAAAGGTAATTACTGATTAAAAGAAACTGAAAAAGAAAATTTTTACGTCATAGTTCGTAGGAATACGTAGATGTTACAGAATTATAAAGTGGAAAAATATGTAATACCTAACATGTACATTGTACTTGAATCCCTGTTCATACATGTATAAAGAGATACTTTTTGGAACAAAATAGGAATTGTAGTATTGATTACAAATGTGGTATTGATTGCAATATTTACTTGTAATTTTTGCTTGTATTTCATTAGGCAGTAGTGGTTTTTCAGGAAGAATTGAGCTTTTTAGTAGTTCTGATACTAATTATATCCTACAATGGGTTACATAATATACATATACAGTAAACTTCACATATAACGAACAGGTTTATAGCGAAATTCTGCTTGTAACGAAGTAAAAAGAAAGTCCCTGCAGAAGTCCCATTACCCTCCATTGATTTTTGTACGCCTGTAACGAATTTATATGTAACGAATTATCGGCTTTTACGAAGCCATGTCGTGGTCCCTTGGTCATAATTTCTTTACTATTTTCACCTGATGTGACGAAATGCCCTCCAGGTATTCCCAATTAACACACCTAGCGGACAGATAATTACTAATTATCAAGTAATTGCTCTCCCCGTCTTCTGTCCCCGCGCTAATTACCTATTAGGAGACTGTTGTATACACATGAGGAAATGATTGCCAATCATTTAAAATACTCTATCGGCATGTCAATTGTAAAGAATGCTCACTTAAAAAATCACAACATAGCTATTGAATACTTGTCTTAAATTTTCATTCATTAAGAACGGCCACACCAAGGAAACATATTTAGCATCAAAATGCATGTAACGAAATATGGCTATAACGAATTTGGACCAATGGTCCCCTGGGCTTCGTTATTTACGAAGTTTACTGTACATGGTCACATTATGATTAACTTTTATAGATGTGAAACCAGCTCAAGTCAAGAACTTGTATGTGAAGATTGATGGAAACAAAGCTGAGCTTCACTGGAAATCTCCGAGGAATCTAGCTGTGGTAGAGAGCTATATGGTCATGTTTGGTCCCGATGGAGGGGCAAAAAAATCTGTAAGTTATAATTATGGAAATATACAGTTTACTGATGAAAATTGATTTACATTAAGTCTTGAAGATAAAAATTTATGCAGTGACTTCATTTCAGGCAGATATTGTCTAAGAAATCAATGAAATTTTACTGCATACATTTGTTCCAAAATGAAATGCAGACTATGGAACAACATGTAAATCTATTATTATTTTTTTTAAAGGTAAGGGCAAAAAAGAATGTAACATCGGTGGAGCTAACAAATCTACAGCCCAACACTAATTATAACTTTGAGGTGGTAGCTGTAGGCTATGGTCGTAGTGGAGGAGCAGCCCCTCTCAGTGGTGACAGTATGGCAAGGAAAGCTCTTACAGGTCAGGATCTCTCTTGTAAAAGTTATTTTAATATTTTACGTTAATATACAAAGTACAGATTATGAAGTTATTGAATTGGCACACAAATAATTTTTACCAGTTCTCATATTTAAATGTTTTGGACTTTCCAGGTCAAAATGAAAACTACAACAAACCTACTGGTAAGTTAACTACATGTACATAAATATTCACATCTTTAGAAATTCTTTATATGTGCATACATGTGCAGATAGGGGTGGACTTTATTTAAAGTTAGCTTATATATATAACTTTAAAAAGCTTAAAGTAAAAGAATGTATAAAGTAACATGGAATATTTCATGACCAACAGAAAAAATGACTTTGGTTCGAGGAATTTTTAGGCTCAATGATGTTTTGAAATGTGACAAAAGAATACATACATGTACATGTATGTACATCATAGATAATCAGGGAAATGGTATAGTCTGGGTTTAGTCAAGAAGATACATGTAGAAGGGAACAGTTTTTCCTTCACATTAATTGTAATTCTGTGATGCCATAACTTTATTTCTGACATATTTCCTGCCATGTTGTAGGTACAGGTGCAAGTAAAGGATCAGGATCATCTGTTGGTTTAGGACTAGGTCTGACAGCTCTATTCTTGGTATTAGCAGGTGCTGCCGTTGCTACATTTCTATACTGCAGGTGTGTATTTATTGTAGAAAAATTATCTACATGTATTAACTTCAGATGATGACAACTACAATTGCAATCAATAGATGGCCAGAATGTGTTGGAGAATAGTTATAAGACAAGACCTAATGAACATTTTGGAAAAAAGCTCAAGTCATTAAACTTTAAGAATGAAAAGATATTTTAGGATAAATTTGTAAACACTATCTGAGTTCAAACTTGACTTTTGTTGTCCCAGGAGTAACACTTTACAAACATTATCTATAATTTTCTAATACATTTAAATCTGGATGTAGATTTTTGAGATTTCTTGTCTTGTGTAATTGTAGGAGAAGCAGAAAGGGAAGTCCCTCACAAGCTGTCTCTTTTGAGAATCCTCAGTATGGAAGCAGAGTTCAGGTTAGTCGAAATTCATGCAGGCATGATTTTAAGCTCACCTGAGCGAAGCTCAAGTGAGCTATTGTCATAGCGCGGCATCCGTCTTCTGTCGCCCATCGTCTGTCGTTAATTTTCAACTTCTCCTCTGAAATCACTGCACAGAATTTCACAAAACCTTACAGGAAGCAAGTACTCAAGATCCCCTACCAAGTTTTTGTTTTTCATGCTGATAGGTCAACAAATATGGCCGCCCAGGGCTCTGATTGGCTGAAACATTTTCGGCATCTACTCTGCAACCGCTGCACTGAATATTATGAAACCTTACAGGAAGCAAGAACCCAAGATCCTCTACCAAGTTTGTGTTTTTCGTGCTGATCGTTTAACAAATATGGCCACCTAGGGCTCTGATTGGCTGACACATTTTTGACTTCTCCACTGCAACTGCTGCACAGAATTTCATAAAACCTTACAGGAAGCAAGTAAACAGGGTCCTCTATGAAGTTTTGTGCCGATCGGTCAACAAATATGGCCGCCTAGGGCTCTGGTTGGATTACACATTTTGGAATTTTTCTTTGCAACCGCTGCACAGAATTTCATGAAACCTTACAGGAAGAAAGTACTCAAAGTCCGTTACTAAGTTTGTATCTTTTCATGCCAACCGGTCAAACAATATGGCCGCCCAGGGATCTGATTTGATGACACATTTTCGACATCTCCTCTTAAACTGCTACACAGAATTTAACATTTAATGAAACCTTACTGGAAGCAAGTACTCAAGGTCCTCTGCCAAATTGTCCACTATCATTCTTTTGTTTACAACTCAGATGAGCCATGTGGCCCCCTTGGGCCTCTTGTTTATTGTGTCGCCTGCGAAGCATAGTGACACTTAGGGATCGCTTTGTCCGTCTGTCTGCCCGTCCATCCATCCGTCTGTCTGTCACACTTTGGGTGTCACAGCCCACAACTTTTGATTTGCAAGTGATAAGGCTTTGATATTTCACATGTGTATTCCTTGTGACAAGACCTTTCTACACATACCATATTTTTTTACCTAATGACCTTGACCTAGATATTTTACCTACTTTAAAAAAAAAATAAGATAAGCTATATTTTTTGATTGATAAGTGATAGGGCTATGATATTTCACATGTTTATTCCTTGTGACTGGTCAATTCTACACATACCATAATTTTGATCTCATGAAGTTGACCTAGATATTTGTCCTACTTTAAAAAAAAAGAGATTTCCTTCATCTTTTGATTGGTAAGTGTTAGGGCTTTGATATTTCACATGTGTATTCCTTGTAAAAAGACCTTTCGTAACATACCATAATTTTTGACTTTATGACCTTGACCTAGATATTTGACCTACTCTGTCAAGAAATTAAGATTGGCTTTATCTTTTGATTGGTAAGTGATAGGACTTTGATATTACAGATGTATATTCATTGTGGCTAGACCTTTCTAAACGTACCATAATTTTTTACCTCAGACCTGTACCTTGACCTTTTCAAAAAAAAATAAGATTTGCTATATCTTTTGATTGGTAAGTGATAGGGCTTTGGTATTTCACATGTGTATTACTAAAATTTGAGATTGACCATATCTTTACATCATTGAGTAAGAGGTCTGATATTTCACATGCGAATTTCATTTGACAAGACTTTCCTTCTGATCATGCAGATACCAATAATTTTGAACCAAGTGACCTTGGCCTACATATTTGATCCACTTTTTAAAGATAAGCCACTTTGCAGGCAACACAAGCATTCCTTGGATTGCTATTTTCATTATTTATTATCCCCTATCAACATAGTTGCAGGGGGATATAGTAATGCCATCATTCGTGTGAGGGAGGGTGTGTGTGTACATGTGTGAGTCACAAAATCCTTGTATACAGCTTAGAGGGTGCAGTTTTGATTGGATCTTAACCAAACTTCATACACTGATAGCTTATGACAAGAGGAGGAACCCTATTGATTTTCAAGGTCATAGGTCAAAGGTCAAGGTCATAGATTTGAAAACATCAAAATGCTTGTTTACTGCCTAGAGGAAGCAGTTTTCATTGGATTTTAACCAAACTCCATACACTAATAGCATATGACAAGAGGAAGAACTCTATCGATTTTCAAGGTCAAAGGTCAAGGTCATAGATTTGAAAAGGCAAAAAACTTTGTACACAGCATAAAGGGTGCAGTTTTGACTTTTATACAACCTAAAGGGTGCAGTTTTGATTGGATTTTAACCAAATTTCATACACTGATTGCTTGTGACATAAAGAAGATTCCAGTAGATGTCAAGGTCATAGGTTATAGGTCAAGGTCACAGGTTGGAAAAGGTCCAAATCATTGTAAACAGCCTAGAGGGTGCAGTTTTGATTGGATCTTAACTAAACTTCATAAACCAATTGCTTATGACAAGAGAAACAACCTTACTGATTTTCAAGGTCATGTGTCCAAGGTCACAGATTGGAAATGGTTAAGATCATTGTAAACAGCCTAGACGGTGCAGTTTTGAATGAATCTTAATCAAACTTCATACACTAATTGCTTATGACAAGAGGAAGAACCTTATTGATTTTCAAGGTCATAGGTCAAGGTCAAGGTCACAGATTGGAAAAGATAAAAAATTATTATATACAGCCTAGAGAGTGCAGTTTTGATTGGATCTTAATCAAACTTCATACACTAATTGCTTATGACAAGAGGGCTCTTCCCTATTGATTTTTAAGGTCATAGGTCAAAGGTCAAGGTCACAGACTGGAAAAGGTAAAAAATTATTGCATACAGCCTAGAGAGTTAAGTTTTGGTTGGATCTAAACCAAACTTCATACACTTATTGCTTATGACTAGAGGATGAACCTTATTGATTTTCTTTGTATACAGACAGTCTAGACGGCACATTGAATTTCCTGCAGTCTGAGGGGATGCTACACTTTGCGTTGCCTAGGTTTTATTTTCTGCTATGTCTGCTAGTAAAAAATCGTCATACTTAACCCCCTTAAGATTTTTTCATGTTTCAGTGGAATCATTTATCGAGTAAAATTCTGTGTAAGTCTCTCCAAATACTAAATTTTATTGTTTAGAAGTATAATTGCAAAAATATTCAAAGAAATTGTCTGTTTCAATTGTAGATATCAGGTCTCCCTGATAATCACTATGACAACACCTCGCAGGACGAGCCGTTCGGATATGCCCCGCTTCGAGAGGAAACGGAAATAGAACATCATAACCCAAAGTCATACGAAGCAGCAAAACTCGATGTTAGCCAAAGCTGATACATTCCTGAATCATTGTTTACATGTTAAATTCTTTCACCATTTATTATAGAGTTCTTATTTTTTTATTACGTGGATGATTGGTATGAGATTATGTATGTATGGCATTTTTCATGCATTTATGTTTTTTACATGAGATATCATGATGTCTTGTAATTTACCTTGTAACATGCATATCCATGAGATTGACATATTGTTTTTGAGCTCAATGTTTGTATTTTTTGGTAGCCTATATTTTTCATATGCTGCATAGGGTAGTGATTGATATACATATTTAATACATTTGAAGTACTGAATTATTTATACAGAAAGTAAATAAGCAGATATCAATATTGTTTAATGAATGAGTATGAATTATCAAGGTATTGTTTAGTAAATACCATTTTCACCTTATATTCAATCATTGATGTTTATTGTCACAGGTATTTTGTATTTTGCAGAGTTTATGTATCTTGGATTCTTTTAATTAGTATTGCTGAAGTAATAATATAATATAAATCAGTATAAATGTTGTTGCAATCGGAGTGACATACCTTCTGGTGTAAATACTTGTACTTCGGATCTTACTGTACTTCGGATTTAATCCAGCAATGGAACCTGACTATTTTCTACATTATTATTATTATCATTATTTCAGTGCTCTATCAGACTTAATATTTCTTATTCATTCATATACATGTATTTACCATAGCAATCATTTTCCTCTAAATATAAGAATTACTCTATTTACCTAGTAACTCTCAGGATTAATTCCTCAGTTTTACAGTATTGGTTCAGATGCTTTTAAAATATTGCCATTTACATTCCTGAATCTCGTATGACATAGTTGAAATTGCTTTGTATGCTACTTGTATTTGTTTATCTTTATATTCAGAGTTATCTTTCTTACTAAACACTTGCCATGTTCAAAAGTGGCATTATTTTAAATTATAGAACATATTATAATAATCAGAATCTCCACATGATATTTATGATAATACCTCAGAGATTTGGACTTTTGTATTTTTATATGTATATCTATAGGGGCATTTGTAAATGTTACATTATTTTTTTCTCTTTTGAATCTCAATTTGTTGCTCGTTTAGAGAATGTTGTATATTTTTGATTGTGCTATATGCAATGTTATTTTTTGGAAGGGAAAGTAATCTCATGCACTCAAATAATCAAATCAAGCAATTTACAGTTTGTGAACCAAAGATTGTAATAAAAGTGCTCATGTTTATCAGTGATTGGGTTGTTTTAAAAAAATGTGTCAAAAATATGCCGATTGTTAACATGGAATCTTAAAGCATGGTGTACTTAGTGATAAGGCATTTGTGCCATTTTTTGAATTTTATTCATAGTAATTAAAGTCTTGTATGATGCATCTTGCTAAATGTGTTGTATTTGCTTCCATTGTGTACTATTACTATTCAGTACTATTTAGTAAAATGCTAGTCTATTGTTTGTTAATGAAATGGCTGGTCCATTCTATAGTTGAGGTCTAAGAAGTGTACTGATTACTTTGGTGTCGTTCTTATAAATTCAGATTCTGAATCTAGTGTTAACTTCAGCAATAACCTCACGTTGAAAAAATATATGTATCTACAGAACTTGATTTGTTTGTTTTCTCAGATCAGACTTGCATGTAAACTATTTTCTAATTAACTGTGTATAAACATTTACTAAGAATATCAGAGTTTATACATGTATATAACTTCTAAAGTTATTATTTTCAATCTTTTCACTTATCATGTCTTTATAAGCATGCCCAAATCTTTAACACCTTAATCATTGGATTTTTTTTATATCATGTAACAGTACAGTTAAGGTTATCACTGATTTCAGTACTTTTTTGGAAGTGACATATATTCATCTTTTATTTTCCAGTTACATTTGTAAATACAAACAATGAAGAATTTTCATTTTGCAAAATGATGGAAATCATAGTTTTATAAATATTATTGAAATTGATTATAAGATTACCTATTTTATTGCCTTTACTCAATTTATTGGGGAGTTCTTATTCCAAGGATTAGTAGTACTTCTGATTTTGCTCCAAATGAACTCATGAAATAAAAAAAAATGGCTGGAAAGAGTTACTATGAATTGAAATGCGCACAAAAAATTATTTAATTCAGTAATTTTGAGAAAACAGCAAATGAATATTGATATTAAAAATTATTTCTGAAAAAGTACTGAAATAAGTGATGTCCCTGACTGCACATTTGGAAAGATTTTGTTGATTAAGTTAATTCGTTACAGCCATGGCAATGAATATACTCTCTGTTTTCTTTTGCATACAAAAGTGAAAATTGATAGAGATCATTAAATATATTAAATCAAAATATTGCATGAATAAATTCTCACTAGAATTAGTTTACACTTTGTATTTTAAATACTGATTAATACGAGTATAGACAAGTATTATAGCGATATCATAGTAGCTGTTTAAGTTGGAGGGCAAAGAAATATCCACCAAGTATTTACAGATTTTTTTTTTCAAATAAAGACAAAATACGCAGGATCGCAAATACTTCTAACCAAGATTATACAAATGTTTTCATGCATTCTTTGATTGTTCTCCATTGTTTTGACGTCATCAATTTACTTTGGCAGAAAAGTTTCCCAAGTTTTAAACAATGATTTAGGTAGGTGACTAAATGCAAATCAGAATGGACATGGGGCACGTGCTGTAGTTGCAATCTTGCGTATTGATGAGATTATTTTGAAATTTTTTATACACAGAGTTGCATTGTATTTTAGAGGGCCATATGAATTTTAATAATCTTATTCATTCCAAAGTTCTTGATGCATATTTGTATTTCAGAACAAAATAGTTATTCTTCACATTCATTTTGACATTTTTGTTGAAAGAAACACTATGCAACTGATCTTCTTGTATAGAAGCCTTATTATGTACTACATATCAAACGAACATATCACTCACCGAGATATTTAATGTACACCAGATTTACTGGTATAAATCAAATAGTACTGTTAACATGTTTTCTGTTGTAGTATTGTTTAATTATGTACACATCAGTGTTGTGAATGTCAGAAAATTATTAAACTATTTGGAAAGTCAGTGTATAGTCATTATACATGTATAAGTCATTAGCTCACCTCGACGAAGTCGAGTGAGCTTATGCTATACCCCTGCGCGTCCGCGTCCCCGTCCGGTTAAGAAGTTTCGGGTAGCTCAGTATTTGGCAAAGTACTAATGCTACATTAACCAAACTTGCACAAGTGATTCATCTTTGGATGCTGAGGTGAACCCATGCATCGGATGCTGCTTCTGACCTACATTTTCCGCTTGAGTGAATTGGTTAAGAAGTTTGGGGTAGCTAAGAGTGGCTTGGTGAAGAATTTGGGGTAGCTCAGTATCTGACAAAGTACTAATGCTACAGTAACCAAACTTGCACAAGTGATTCATCTTTGGATGCCGAGATGGATCCATGCATCGGATGCAGCATCTGACCTACTTTTTCCACTTGAGTGATTTTGCTTTTAAAAGCCAATATTGAGCATAGTATAAGTGCTACATGTACCAAACTTGCATATTGGATGTATCTTTGATCAAACTTTCATAAAATGACCTTGACCTACTTTTTCCGCTTGAGTGATTTTGCCTTTTAAAAGCCAATATTGAGCAAAGTATAAGTGCTACATGTTCCAAACTTGCATATTAGATGTATCTTTGATCAAACTTTCATAAAATGGCCTTGACCTACTTTTTCCTCTTGAGTGATTTTGCCTTTAAAAGCCATTGTTGAGCAAAGTATAAGTGCTACTTGTACCAAACTTGCATATTAGATGTATCTTTGATCAGATTTTCATAAAATGACCTTGACCTACTTTTTCCGCTTGAGTGATTTTGCCTTTAAAAGCCATTATTGACCAAAGTATAAGTGCTACATGTACCAAACTTGCATATTGGATGTATCTTTGATCAGATTTTCATAAAATGACCTTGACCTACTTTTTCCGCTTGAGTGATTTTGCCTTTAAAAGCAAATATTAAGCAACGTATAAGTGGATGTATCTTTGATCAAACTTTCATAAAATGACTTTTCCCACTTAAATGATTTTGCCTTTAAAAGCCAATATATGATATAATATATATAAGAAATATGATTGAATTGAATTTGGCTGCCACGAGGTGAGCTTCGTAATCTGTGATTACCTATGTTTTTGTATCTGACTTCATGGATCTAGAAAATATCTCGGTATCATTCCATTTCTAATCTTTACCTGAGCCATGGGCAAGTTACCATTATCAAATCCCTGTAAACAAAACAAGAGGTAATATAGGAATCACCCTACATGTTTGTAGGGGGCGTTTACATCTGCCTGTCGGAGAATTCTAGTCTATAATTTTGAAAAAAAGATGTAAACGTACGTTAAAAATAGGAAAAATCAGCATGTTTTGCAAATAACAGGGATGGGGTTTTTGCATGACCCCCTACCCCTCTCTCACCTCTAGATCTGTGTTTGTCTGTGGTACAGTTCAGTCCGTGGTTGTCCGCGGGATACAATTTTGAGCAGTTCAAAACTTCTTTCCGCGTCCAACGCCGTTCATATTTTTTACCGCATCCTACCACGTCTACAAATCGTGACCAATGCATACCTGTCAACTCTCCCTCTTTTGGAGGGAGACTCCCGTTTGAAAACCTCATCTCCCTCTTTGGCATTTCTCCTTCGAGGGAGACCAAAATCTACCTCTTTTTGGCCAAATTTCCCTCTTTCTCCCTCTTTTGGCATATTTACATAAGAAAATCACTCTAAATAGTGTCATTCAGATCATTTCATGAGAAATTGCATGACAAAATGTAAGAAAAGATGTACATGTATAGAATGCAATAAACTATTGATATATGTTTGATAATTTATAAATGTTTTTGCACTGAAATGTCAGCACAATGAAATTATTTGAAAATTGGTTTTGCACAAAATGTAGCAAAATGGGTTCACGCGCAATCTCTCTCTTTTTCAAGTGCCAAGGAGGGAGATCTCCCCCTTTTTTTAAGATTTCAAAGTTGACAGGTATGCCAATGACGCACCTTAAAAGCGGACAACAACGTCTGCTTCTCGGGAGACCTTTTTAGCTCGCCGGAACGAAAAAGTCCGGAGAGCTAAAGCCATATCCTCGGCGTCGTTGTCGTCGTCCGTAGACAAAACTTTATCCTGGGCTATATCTCTTGAACTATGAGGGGTGGGGCTTTCATATTTCACATGTAGATACCTTATGACGAGACCTTTCATTTGAGACCATGACCTTTGACCTAGTGACCTTGACCTTGGACTTTGACCTACTTTTCAAAAACTTTAACCTGGTTTCTGACAAAAACCTGTATAGGCGAGCTATGTAATCTTTGATTACCCTATGTTTTGGACGTGTATTGGCCGTGATCAAGCCGTAAAGCACAGTGTGACCGGGCCTTTAGCTACGCCCCAGATTACAGATTAGATTTTCTGCGCCACATTCGTTTGAACAGGCCATTTGGATTTTTTTTTTAAACAATTGTATTTGGCGTAAGACAATATGACGACGTTAGACTGAGTGATCACAGCGGAATAAATACGAAACCCGAGGAAAACTATAAAACCTTAGAAGGAGCTGATAAGATAAGGGCTGAATTTAGCCCTTAATCTCATGAATTATTTCCTCTACACTATGATCTATACACACAAAAAACTTGATAATTACTAAAATGTAATGTATTTGGAGATTCCTCATACAAGTTTTATTTTGGTAAGTTTATTTCTAGATACTTAAGTTACAGTCCAAAAAGTAGGGGGTAGCCATGTTGAAAAGAAGCTAATTTTGATTTAAAAAAAAACGTTGAAAATAAGGACTATCTGGCTAATATGGATATCTACGAACTTAAAAAAAATATATTATAGTCTAAACAAGATGCTAGAAATCAAATTTTAAAGACTGGTCTCTACTTTATCCATAAATTTTAAAATCTGAATCCGAAATACAGTTGTATTTTGTACTTATTGGCTAAAAAGTAGGTATTTTACCGCGAAATACACACTAAAAAAAACCCACCCTCCCTTTTTCAGTTATTCGTCTCTGGGGAATCGTTACCCCCTAGCTACAGAACCCCACTTTGTCAAAAGATGTGTATTAGTGATATACACCTTCTTTAAAAGTGGCGTTCTGTAGCTGGGGAACAATGTTTTAAAAATCTTTCCATTGATTTCTATAGAAAAAAAGACATATTTTGCCCCAAAAATTAGAGAAATGATGCACGATAAATCTTATCCAACTGCTGATTATGATGAAACCAAGAACTGGCATCCATTTTGTGAAAGAATTTTCTTGAAATTCCCATTTTGAGAATTCCACTTTTTCATGGCAGATTTTACGCCTTATCAGCTCCTTTCAAATGGTTTAGCACGCGGGACTATGAGAAAACGTTTGTGTGAGAATTATTCTCTCGTAGTGTTGCGTTTAAAAAGTATTTAGTGCCCGACCTGACGCTTGACGGGCACTATTACTTTTTGCTTTACAGGGTTTTAAAATACGTCGCTTTTAGAGAAACGCTCTATAGGTGTCGCCGCTTTCTTGTAAAAAGAATTGGTGTAAAATCTGATTCTTGTAAAATAGATATGGGGGTCATGTGATGCACTGAACCTATTGATGCCCGTTTGTGTGGTTACTATTCTCTAATAGTGTTGCTTTTGGAAGGTAAATAGAGCCCGACCTGACGCTTGCCGGGCACTTTTACTTTTTGCTTTACAGGGTTGCGTCGCTTTTAGAGTAACGCTCTGTAGGTGTCGCCACTTACTAGTGTAAAATCTTATTCTTTTAAAATAGATACCGAGGTCATGTGATGCACTGAACCTATTGCATGGGCGGATCCAGGAATTTTTTTCAGGGGGGTCCTAAAGTCCGAATTTTTTGAATATCAAAAACGCAAGAAAATAAAGCTTATATCAGTTCTGTTTCTAATCATTAATAAAACAGGTCACTGGTGAGCTATGGCCAGCAAAAAGCTTGTACTTGATTATTGATTGTCATTTCTAATATGTAAATACAACAAATGGCAAGCGATAGCGAGCCAGCGATTTTTTTTCTTCCGAGAATTGGAATAAAATCCACCATCCGTGTCTTTTTAAGTTTCTTTTCGTTTTCTTAGCGCCCTTGTTTATTGACCTAGGTTTAATGTATATAGGTATATGTGTTGTATGTAGGAAAGAGCAGCATCATTTGAAAATAACGTACATGTATATAATAAATTCTGGTGAGCGGTAGCGAGCTAGAGAAAAAATTGAAATGCTGACGTCAAAATATTATCAAAATGAAAGATTTCTAATATAAATTCATGATATATTTTTCAAATATCAGGCGCGTAGCTGCCCATACGCAAATACGCAAATGCGTACACATCATTTTGCTAAAAATATAAATAAATGAATAAATAAATAAATAAAAATAAAATGTTAAGATAATAATCAATGTAGAATGAGAATAGGAAAAATAGAACCTCACAAAAAACGAGATTATTTGAACAGCGAGGAAATAGAAGAATTACGTCATTTACTCAACATGTTATGAACATTAAAAATGCACAAATAGATACATATTGAATCGAACTTCGTCATTTGTATAGCCATTTTACAGTGGAAATTGGGCGTTTCAAATTGCCATATTTCACGAGCTTCCGGGGGCTTCGCCCCCTGGACCCCTACCAGGGCTTCGCCTTGGACCAACTGGAGGCCTCAAGGCGCCCCCCCCCCCAGACCCCTGCCTATACTGATTTGAGTACACATCATTTCTATTCTGGCTACGCGCCTGAATATTATGACAACAAAAGGGAAATTGGGACTAAATCTTATGAAATATGTATATCAAATAGAACCTCACAAAAGTAGGTGACCCCCCCCCCCGACCCCCCCCCCCCCCCCCCTGGATCCGCGCTTGTATTGGTGCCCGTTTGTGTGGTTACTATGCTTTTGGAAGATAAACAGTGCCCGACCTGACGCTTGCCGGGCACTATATTACTTTTTGCTTTAGAGTAACGCTCAGTAGGTGTCGCCACTTTCTTGTGAAAAGAATTTAGTGCATAATCTGATTCTTTTAAAATACTAATATAGATCATGTGATGCACTAAACCTATTGATCCAAGATGGCTACCACAAACTCTGATTGGCTGACACATTTTCGACTTCTCATCTGTAACCGCTGCACAGAATCTGTCGAAACTTCACAGGATGCAAGAACTAAATGCCTTCTACGAAGTTTGTGTTTTTCAAGCCGATCGGAAATCCAAGATGGCCGCCACAGGCTCTGATTGGCTGACACATTTTTTACTTCTCCTCTGAAACCGCTGCACAGAATTTCATGAAACTTCCAGGATGCAAGTACTCAATGCCCTCTACTAAGTTTGTGTTTTTCGAGCCGATCGGAAATCCAAAATGGCCGCCACAGGCTCTGATTGGCTGACACATTTTTGGCTTCTCCTCTGAAACCGCTGCACATAATTTCTTGAAACTTCACAGGAAGCAAGTACTCATTGCCCTCTACCAAATTTGTGTTTTTCGAGCCGATCGGAAATCCAAGATGTCCTCCATAGGCTCTATTTGGATGACACATTTTTGACTTATCCTCTTAAACTACTGCACATAATTTCTTGAAACTTCACAGGAAGTAAGTACACATTGTCCTTCTTTAAGCTTCACTAAAAGCTATTTCCCTCAGGTCTTATACTGACATTGAAGCGGCGGGTGTTGCATGCAAGCAGGAGATGCTTACTAACCCATATCGGGAGTTCGCTTCTTTACATATGGTGTTTTTTTTTGTTTTTTGTTTTTTGTTTTTTTTTTTTTGTTTTTTTGTTTTTTTTTTTTTGCTTTGGTTCCTGTTTTATCCTGATTTTGTATGCCTTCGGTTTCTGATTTTCTGAATTATCGATTTTGTGCTGTATACCGGGATACGGTCATTGTCCATATTTGTCATTTGATTAAAACATACATACAGTCTCCTCAGGTGAGCGAGGTTGCCCCCTTAGGCCTCTTGTGTTTATTATGCTTCTGTTACCTTTTCATGTCAAAATTGGATATAAGAGAAATTAACTTTGAGGTTATCATCTTAATAAAATCGGCAAACTGCAATCCGGAAACTGAAAAACGGTTTTATTTCGTTCTTCTCAGCCACTTTTATGCCGTTACAAATAAAGGGCGGGGGGATCCGAATGCCGCGATTTCCTAGTCTTGTCCCATGATGCCTTGCACTCCGTTTAAGACTAGCGATTTCCTTCAAAACGGTTAAATATTTGATTGTCTCTGAATAGATTGTTCCATGATATAAAAAAAGATGGCAATTATAACCTATTTTATCGCTCTAGAGACAATTTTAACAATAGTCATCCACATCCCTTTTTTTCGCCTGTTGGACATTGTTCCCCCCCCCCCCCCTCGCTTCAGAACCCCATTGTGTTTCTTTTGTGAAAGGGGCATTGTAAAGCGAGAGGGGAAACGATGTAAAAGAACTAAATTCCCGTTTTCCTTTGATTTCTGTATAAAAAAAACCCGCTGATTTTTACCCAAATATCGGTCCTTTTTTTTTAATAAATTATCCCATCTGACAGCAGATTCATATGTGGACCAAGTTGCTTGACATTTCTACCGAAAAAAAACTCTCAAATATTGTATTTTGAACTTTCGATTTTTCAGGGCAGATTATATACGCCTTAACAGTTCCTTTACGGTGCAAACATCCGTTTTTCTGGCTCCACAATTAGTAGCCAGAAAAGCTCAGTTTGCCACCGTAAAATCAACATTTACGTCCGCAAACATAACGTCAGAAGCTACTTATTCCGTCCGTTCTATCCCGGCTCGATGCTCCGCGCAGCTTTTTAAAGTATTCATGACCTTAAAATTATGTGTATTAAAGTATGTATTTTATTCAAGTATACATTGTAGTTTGGAATTTGCACACGACCTTAGTATAATTGACGTCTACAACGATCGTGTTGTAAAGTATAAATCGATATGGAACTGTTGCACACGGTTTTGCAGACGATACAACATTCAAATTTTGTTGTAATATGACCAAACCCAGGATACTTTTGCACACGACCATATCTGTTGTAGCAGTATCATTCAGTTCTTGTAATTCGTACAACAAACTGTCGGTTATCACTTTTATAAGGAAATATGTCTGATCCTTGCAATTGCTCATCATGTATGTATTTATTTTCATTATCTATATACTGATAATACTGATAGTACAGATAAAGAAATCTTACTTGTCGTCTGGTCCATCGGTCAATATTTACCCGTAATTATATGCAAGTTGTACCGTAAATTGTAAATCGTCAATATTGATAAATAATTACGAAAAGGCTAAGAAAACTTTATTCATTGTAATAATTGTGGTTTTCAATTTACATGAAAATATAGAATCTAAGATTATTTACATGTATATAAAACTACATTTTCAATACAACATATTGTGAGAATGTAAATATCATTTAATATGATACGTATTTATTTATATAAATTGATCATTGAAAATTTTAAAAATGAATAAATAAATATGTATCATTTTTTTATAATTATCAACTAGTAATAACAAATATTATCATGATAAGCTTGATGAATAAAATATGATCACGGTGAAAGAAATAATGTACAAAATAGCGGTTTTATCGATCATTAATAATTATAAGGAATTTTTAAAATCTATTCATACGTTCTTTCTTCAGCTAAAAAACGAATTTTAATTTTGATTCAAGTTCTGATTTTGTTTTGTAGCTAACAACTTTATCGATCATTAATAATTATAAGGAATTTTTAAAATCTATTCATACGTTCTTTCTTCAGCTAAAAAACGAATTTTAATTTTGATTCAAGTTCTGATTTTGTTTTGTAGCTAACAACTTTATCGATCATTAATAATTATAAGGAATTTTTAAAATCTATTCATACGTTCTTTCTTCAGCTAAAAAACGAATTTTAATTTTGATTCAAGTTCTGATTTTGTTTTGTAGCTAACAACTGCGCATGTTCGGAGAATTGTCCGAGCAGTGGCTGCAAATGTGGAGATAGTTGTAAATGTGCTGCCGGCTGTCCATGTCCCGGATGTAAATCCAGCTGATCATGTCCAGGTAATATTAAAGTCCATCGCACAATATTGAAGATTCACCCCACCCCCTTTCGAAAAAAAAAAAACATATTACGACAAATAAAAAAAAAAAAAAACAGGAGGGGGCTGTCAAAACGTTGCTCTGGGCGCTCCTTTTGTCAAGGTAGTTACCGTCGCACCTAGAGTCCAAGGAACGCGTAAAATAAAACCACCACTAAGAATTCCTGTAGATCGTTTCCCGCAGCCACGTCATACAATTCGATAATTATGCTAATGAGAGTACAAATGTATTTTTTCATAGTAATGCATCAAATACCATATATAACTCATGAAATGTCTGTTTCAGGTACCTGTGCTTATGGGGATGTACAGGACCAGCTACTTGTACAGGCAGCTAGTGTAAAAATGGAAAACCATCTCGGAATAATCTGTTACATTGCATTATGTGTTTCCATGGTTACTGTGTATTGACATTTATATATTAAAACAAAAACAAAAACAAAAAATGTTCACATCGGATGCTTTCATATCATTGTGTATCACGATTCACGATTTTCATTTCTTGTTCTAATTTTCCTTGGTGTTGTCTTACCTCATTTTAATTTAATTTTTGTATTGTGTTATTTATGCTTTAAATCGATTTAACAAAAGAGCTCAATAAAAATGTGTCTCTTCATTCTTCTGTTTTATTTTCTGTGAAAAAATAGAACAATATTGAAAAATATTCCTAATATATTATGTGAATGCACACAGCAATGTATTGGTTCCGGAATTGTCAAAATACTGGAATGTGTTGTTAACCGGATCGCACAGCTACATGTTGCATTCGGATGTATGTCAAATTTGGTCAAAGTGTCTGATTGAGAGAAAATCCGAGGAAGCAGAGACAATATGGTGCAAACGTCAGCTGAAAAAAAAATCCTTGGATTTGGAATATCTATACAAAAAAAATGTATATTGATTTTGTGCGGAACTTGATTACTTTTTTGCTTTTAGAATTAATCAATTGGAAATGGTATCTGATTCGAATGCATGCGCATTATCTTGCAGAGCTGTAACAAAGAATGCATTAATTTTGGCTCAGTAAGAGATACAAACCATATTGAACTTTTTATTACAATTTTGCACAACATCCGAGGATGCTGAACAGCACTGTCCTTCGTGACATATTTGAAACAATGACAGATTTAGACATTTCAATATTACAAATATGAAAATACCGTCGGATACCGTGACGTTTTGAGCAGAACTTGATGAATCTGGTTGACTAAAATATTGTTTCGTATATCAATTCGATGAAAATATATCCTGACCCCCCCCCCCCCCAGAATAAATGAAGAAGAAAGAAACGCACCGCCTCCTCTCAATCCTATGAAGTAGATTGTATCAGATAAAGGTCATCTCTTGCAGTTTTTACGATAAAATGATCGAAAAGTATTTGACCCTCGGTTAAGAGAGTTCTGAAACAAAGAAAACAATTACCAAAACAAGCGCAGTGTATTAGAAGAAAGGATGGGATCTTGAGAAAACCGAGAATTCATATAAACATACACGTCAAAAAAAGCGAAAACACAGTACATGTAGACATGCACAGCAAAGGAAGCGAAAACACAGTACATGTAGACATACACAGCAAAAGAAGCGAAAACACAGCGTACATGTAGACATACACAGCAAAGGAAGCGTAAAAAACAGAGTACATGTAGACATACACAGCAAAAGAAGCGAAACACAGTACATGTAGACATACACAGCAAAGGAAGCGAAACACAGTACATGTAGACATACACAGCAAAGGAAGCGAAAACACAGAGTGCATGTAGACATACACAGCAAAAGAAGCGTAAAACACAGAGTACATGTAGACATACACAGCAAAGAAGCGAAAACACAGAGTACATGTAGACATACACAGCAAAAGAAGCGTAAACACAGAGTACATGTAGACATACACAGCAAAAGAAGCGAAAACACAGAGTACATGTAGACATACACAGCAAAGGCAGCGAAAACGCAGAGTACATGTAGACATACACAGCAAAAGAAGCGAAAACACAGTGTACATGAAGAAATACACAGCAAAAGACGCGAAAAAAACAGAGTACTTGTAGACATACACAGCAAAGGAAGCGAAAACACAGTGTACATGTAGAAATACACAGCAAAAGACGCTAAAAAAACAGAGTACTTGTAAACATACACAGCAAAGGAAGCGAAAACGCAGAGTACTTGTAGACATACACAGCAAAGGAAGCGAAAACGCAGAGTACATGTAGACATACACAGCAAAGGAAGCGAAAACACAGTACATGTAGACATACACAGCAAAAGATGCGAAAAAACAGAGTACATGTAGACATACACAGCAAAAGACGCGAAAAAACAGAGTACATGTAAAGAAGTGACAAGGAACACTGAATAAGACATAAAAAACACAAAAGACCACGCTTAAACCAACGAGACCAACTGACAATCAATGCCGAGTTAGGACGGCTATTTTCCACGTTAGCAGCAAATTGTGTCATTATCCGGAGTACGTGAGCGCAACCCTTCAACTTTTCCGGTTACCCTTAATAAACGCACAATTTTGCATAATAACCTTATCACTGTAAGATGACCAAACAAACAAGACAGCAAAGCAGAGGGGCCCATGCGACACACAGATGAATATCTAAATGAATATACATGTACATGTAAAAACAAAGGGAATACGAAAAAACTGGTCGGTCGACATTCGGATGATTAGAATAAAAAAAGGAAAACCTACAGAAATAAGATTTACTCATTCCTTTTATTTCTCTGACGCATTGTGATAGTTTCCTAAATGAGGGCAGATCGGAGCGTCAGAATTTAAAATCTGAAAAGGGTAAAGAAACAGGTAAATCAATTCGGTAACCAAAAGAAACAATTCAATAGGTCTTGTAGTTGTAAGTAGACGTGAAACTCTGTCCGTTTTGATGTAAATATAAATATATCCTAAAGAAGGGTGAAGGTTTTAGCTTGTATATGCATGGCCGTTACAAGTGCGCTTTTACAAATAAACGACAAATGAATTAATCCTAAAGATTACATGATCTAATGAAATAAAATTAACAAATATATTATCTGTAAATAGATATACTAAAATAGAAGTCCGAATAAAGAAAAATACAAAATATCTTAAAAGATTATAAAAAAAAAAATCCTGTAAACTAACCTGTGGATCAGGTTATATTTTTGTCAGGTTCCTTACATCATTTTGGATTTGGGTATGTAGGAACGGCTCACATTGATCCTTTTGTTCACAAAAAAAGCTTGTTAACTAAAAAGTAGACAAAGAGAGAGAGAGAGAGAGAGAGAGAGAGAGAGAGAGAGAGAGAGAGAGAGAGAGAGAGAGAGAGAAGTACTTCAAAAGGCATTTTTGAGAAAATACATTTGTAAAAGGCATGAATGAACTATATTGAAAGCGAGTATAAACAATGAGTGTCCAGGGACCGCGCTTTTTCGAACTTTGGCAAAACGCGCATACTCTTGTTTTAAGAAATTGTTCGAAAATCATAATCAGTGTTCATTCTCACCTTTTTCTTCACTTGCGAAATGGTGAAAGTAGACTGATAAAGTTTGGTTTGTGTCAATTAACATGAAGAATGAGAACATACATATTTTTTTTAATACGAATGTAATAATATCTGGCATTAGGATTTTTTAATCCCTTTTATCTTTTAGTCATTCATTCATTCTTCTATTTATTAATTCATTTTCGCATTGTGTGTATGTGTTTTTTTTTTTCTTATTTATAATATTAAGGTAACTAGAAATCAAATTCGTGTTTTGTCGGATTTCCCGCACCACTTCTCGTTAAATTCAGAAATATTTCTTTTTCAAATATTCGATCCAGACTTATTTGTAAAACTAATTATTTTCTCGCACCCCAAAATCTTCTGTTCAAAATTATTTTTCATTCGAGTTGACATCATACTCGAAAACCAGCGATATGTGACGACTTGAATGCATTTGTTTTGCCTATATTTGTGGATATTTCTATTTGAAACCAGGAATAATGTTATTTCGGTCGTTCGTCCACAGAGAATAATTACAAATGAAAAATCAATTATTTCATTTTAATCTAATTGATTTATATTTTTTTATTTATTTAGGCCATTTCTTTGTTAATTTATGTTTTGCGTCCTCGTGCTGGTAGGTTTTGAGCCCAAAGTCATAAAACAAAACAAAATTAAACTAAAAAAAATCTTGAAAATTAAATGCGTTTTCTACAAAAAATGAAATGAAATTGTTTGATTTTTTTTTTTTTTTACATTTTATATAAAAATGCAGGAATACTGGAAAGATTTAAGACATTGCCTGATCTACCATCCTTTTGTTGACTGAAATCTGTTTATTATCAATGAAACAAGTTTCTGTCAGGTTTCACATAGTCACATTATATGAAGTTGCAACTTTGTTTTATATGCTTGTTTGTTTTTCTCCCTGGCTGGCTTGTAGGTTTCTCAATTTCAAAAGGACGCAAAACAGAATAAAAACAAGAAATGGCCTTATTAAATTTTCCTTTTTTCTTTTGCGCACGCGCGCACACCCGTCTCCCTTTTTTTTCAAACTGAAAAAAAAACACCAGAAGAACATGTCATTATTTTAGCATAGCCTTATTTTTTCCGGTTTTGTATTTTGTTGTACAATTTTTTAGTGGGCTTGAATTTTACGTTTGCACACGGCATGTTACAACAAACTGCTGTATAACAATTGCACACGATCCGTCCATCTAGAATATTCCTTTGCAGACGTCCCTCAATCGTCATGAGACTACAATATAACACGCCCATTCTGTTGTAGGACCGCTCGTATGTAAATTGTAAAACCAAGAAGTTTTAAAGTTTCTTTTGCGCACGTCTCCGTTTGTTGTATATAAATAAAATTGTTGGCATAAGATCTAATTTGAATAGGAAAGCGAGGAACGAATTAACAAGAATGTCAGATAAATGCAACTGTGCAACTGGTAAAAAAAAAGGATGATGGAAATTATTTATTTATCAAAGTATTTTAAGTAGCGAAATATGGATTTAATTTGAATATTACACACTGTATTTTATTATGGAAAATTAGCGAAACATTTTCCCAAACCTTTTTGTTAGTCGGTTTACGAAATACTCGAAACAGGAATATCCCATCTCTTTACGGAAGCCCTAGTGTGTCATAATAAGGAAAGGTTCTATATAATGTATTAGCACAGTATTTCTTCAAGAAGATATTATTACCGAAAAGTAAGAAATAACACGTGAGTTACTGAAATGAATTATATGATAAAAGATTACATAAAACATGCAACCCGAAAAAAAAAAAAAAAAAAAAAAAACATGGGGGGGGGGGGGTTTCAGCGGAAAGTCGCTGGTCTTCGTACACATGCGAACTTTTCTGTCACACCATTATAATTTTTTTTTAACTTTATTATTAGAGATAAAAATTAACACCCCTCGCCCTAAAATATCAAATGCACCGTGAAAAAAAAAAATGAAAATAAAAGCGAACTTTACGTACTCTATTTCAGGCGGTACATGCGTTTGTGCAAAAGGATGTACCGGGCCTGGTTCTTGTAAATGCACTGACTGTACCTGTAAAGTCACCTGTAACTGTTCTGGTAAAGGTAAGAAAATTTATTGAAAATACGGAACACCCGAATGTTATCTTATTAAACTTAGCTTCCAGTATTTATGTTCTGCAAAATTTTTCTAGGAATTTTTTAAACGTTCATTAGACAGTAAAGTGTTTCAGTTCTAATGTTGCTTCTGTTGACTGATAAGAAAACCTTTTATATGAAATTAAGTTTGTTCAAAAGAATGAAGCGATCAAAAATTACGAAAATTCTTCTTAAAATTTTATAATATGATAAAGTTTTCACGATTATTGTTTTTTTTTTTTTCTCGTGGACGGTTTGGGAAATATCCATTTTAGCTGGAATGACCGTAAGATTGGTTCATTAATAGTTTCTGTTATTTACTCGTTCTCTCTCAGTCTGAAATTCATCAAAATGAGTTTCTGTCAATTTATCTAGAGAGCTGCAGTTTTGCGCATTACATAGCGAATACTTATAATCAAAGGTAGACGTAGCTTGGCGAAAATATACATGTAATACAAAAATCCTAGCAAACGATCAAAGAAAATATTGATGGCAAATATTACAAATAAATAATTTTAGTATGACCTTGTACTTGTTCGCAAAACGTCGCAATGATGCGTCTTCTTGCACCCTCAATGAACTGCAGTGGCGGATTCAGCCGGGGGGGGGGGGGGGGGGGGGGGGGCACGGGGGCACGTGCCCCCCCCCCCCCCCCCGGCAGTGCCCAAAGAAGGGGCACTTGTGACATGCTTTTGGAAGCATTAAACTACTGTTTCCGTAATAAATCTGTGAAAGTAGTCAGAAAACACCCCAGAAACCACCGATTTGAATAAGTTTTCCAAAAATTTCTCGGGGATAGATAGTCATGTCCATTGTCTGTACGTGGACGTGGACGTACACACGTTTCGGAAACAACCTACATTGAATCATGTTCATATCGAATTTTCTTTATCTGAGGGATGAATCGGGAACTTTATATCCTATGAAAGGCATATTTAACACACATATTTCTTGACCAAATCTTCGATACAACCTCCTATAAAACTTACATTTTTTAAACTGTAAATTTGAGGTCGTGATCAATCTTTTTAAAATGAACAATTGAAATTGTTTTGGCCAGATTTAAACCGGCTACCTCCAAAAATTTTGAAAAGATAAAAATGCAAGTTTTTTCTTTATTTTTAGAATCGAAGTTATCATGATTACATTTTTGGTTAAGCCCCTAGGTAAATCAAAAATATAATCATGATAGATCTGCCAAGAAATAATTAAACCTTTCAATCTGGACGATGCAGGGAATGGGGCACCCGTGATTTCTAGTTTGTCAAGGAAATTTATCATTTACAAGGGAATTTTTTAGGGTCTGTATGGGGCCGAAATTCGGTAAAAAGAGGTACTTTTCCCCAATTTTAGACCTAAAAATTCCCAATTCAATCTTTTCTCCAAAACGATTTTACTTACTAGTATCATTAACTTAGAGGAAAACGAAAATAGAACAGACATGCTCTAGGAGGGATTCAAAATATAGACAATTGATATGATAAGGGATAATTTGCATGAATATATCTTTTTGTTGTTTGAAATTTATTTCCCAATTTAGGTTAAAATGTTGCAAAATTCCCAATTTCTTCGGCCCAGGCCCCTGACAACAGGTCTAGAAAAAACCATGTAATTACTTATTTTCTTTACCTTTATACAAATATTAACAAACGAGAAAGTGGTTAGGGAGGAGGGTTAAGTCCTGCCTGGAATTTGTATAAAATTCTGATTTTTCCTAGTTTTACGAGAATTTATGGCTGGACACCCCTCCCTCCCATGTGCTGACCTCTCTGCCCTTTCAAAACTTCTCCTGATCCGCCCGTTTCTTTAGGAAATCCTGAACATGTTGACTTTAGCATGCTGTGCAAGAACAGTACAGCATCAGAAAATTTTCAAATATATTCTAATCGTTACTGACACTGACTGAATCATGCGCGCCAAATCCCTTCTAAATTCAGTTCAAATACGCTTCAGATGCCACCAAATTGCTTCATTTTTTCAAAATTTTCTCGGGGGAGGCCCCCCGAACCCCCACCAATGGGAGGGGGAAACCCCCTCCTATACCCTCCCCCACTCGGCCCTTCGGGCCTCGCTAATGATTTCCATAAAAATTGTATGTGCTCCCCCCCCGGCAATTGGGGTTCTGGATCCGCCCCTGCACTGATATGTAAATTACGGTATAAAATATGCAAATTAAGAGGTCACAATCAAGTTGCTTGCGACAGCTTACGAAACATAGCGAATGCTTAATGCATTGAAAACGCATTATTACGAATGGTGGACGTAATTTTTATACGTCAGAATTTTTTTAACATGTTCGAAATTTGTCGACGAATAAAACTGATGGCAACGAATTTGAACGCTTACGATCGAATCCATACGAAATCAACAACGATGTGAAACATTGATATGCTAATGGAAACGAATTTTGCTAAAACCTTAATCGTCAGTTCACGCAAGTTGACGTCGGAGGGCTTTCGTCTATATGTGAAGGGGCCTTTATAAGTTTGGTGTTCGTTAGATTTTCTATTAGTTTGACGTTCATAAAAATTAGTTTCTATTAGATTGACGTTGAATTTCTGTTAGTTATACTTTTATGAAAAAAGATTTTTCTGTCAGACTGGCTTTCATATTAAAATTAACATTCTTGAAAGTAATTTTCTGTCAGATTGGCAATCATTAAATTTTATTTATATTGGCGATCATTTATAGTTTGGTATTTATAGGAAATGCGTTTCTATGAGTTTGAAGTTCATAAAAATGAGCTTATGTTAGTTTGGGTAGTTTTGTTTCATTGGAATAAGTTTAGAAACTATCAGTTTAAGTTCAAGAAAATGAGTTACTGTCAATTTTGCGTTCTCTAGAATTAGTTTTTGTTAGTTTGGCTTTCATAAAAATGAATTGTATGTTAGTATGGCGATCTTCCGCATAGAGCGAACCAATCATATTATGGGCTGACCAACAGATGGAGCATGCGCATTTCATATGACGATGACAAACTCAGAAATTCAGTCAATCCGAAAGTCACCAGACATACCAGACAAATCTGGTAAAATTTGCTTCGGTCTGGTAAAATATTTCAATTTTTGTGTCGCCTGCGAAGCACAGCGACACTTATTTTCTAATAAAACATGTTTGAATTTCTACAAAAAAAATTAAAATGTCTGGTAAGTTATGAAAACTTTGGCGTTGTCTGGAAATTTGATGACCAGGGTCTACAATTGCAAGTAGGAGGAGGGGGAGATATTCCGCCGTTGCAGCTATAACTAGAAAAGTAACTAAAGTTGACCCCAGAACTTGATCATTCTGAAGTTAAGATAAAAAGCTATTGAATTCGTGCGTGAATGATGAATGACAGAATCGTTTTCCCTTATATGTTACATACTCGGCCTTGCCAATAAGTTAAACTTTACAGTTCAGTTCAGTTTATTTATTCTTAGAACATATATCCAATAACGATGTTCAATTTACTATAATCTTTTAAATTTTTAATATACATAAAGTTCCTTGGATAAAATTTAACACTGATAAAATGTTAAAAGTAAAATCACGAATGTCTTTTTATAGGCACCTGTGTCTGTGGAAAAGGGTGTAGTGGACCAACAAGTTGTGGGTGTACTGACTGTACCTGTAAGGTCACCACCTGTAACTGTCCAGGTAAGTTTGCTCTTTTAAAAACATTAACTCTCTTGCTGAAATGAAGAATTTAGCTTATACGAGTATATACTTCTATACAATCATCATGTACCATGAAAGTACACAAAAACATGAGTTATAAGAAAATACATTTGATTCTACTAGGCAAATGTGATTGTGGAAAAGGATGTACCGGACCGGCTAGTTGCAATTGTACTGATTGTACCTGTAAGGTGACCTGCAACTGTCCAGGTAAACTGTGCTCTTTACTAGTTTATCACACTAAAATGATTTTTAAGAGACATACAAGGTGATATGAGTAAAATATTTTTTTTTGTAATAAATTTTTTTTTATACTAAGAAAGTACAAAAAGGTATGATTTATACACAGATCTTTTAATTATAGGTAAATGTGATTGTGGAAAAGGATGTACCGGACCGACAAGTTGTAAATGTACTGACTGTACTTGTAAGGTGACCTGTAACTACTCAGGTAACTTGTGTTCTATAAATTAGTATTATGTTTTCAGGGATAATCCTGGGTGGGGCCATTATGAAAGGGCCCCCTATATAAACTATCCAAATATACATTTAGTTTTGGTCTAGGACCTCAAATAAGAGTTCATCGGCCCCTCAGTTTGACTTAATGCCCCTTATTTTTTTCAAATGGCCCCTCTTTTTTTGTCAATTTTATATACAGTTAATAAAGAGAGGGTCCATTGGCCCATTTTAATGACCCCTTTCTTTACAAATCCAGGTTATTCCCTGTGTTTTCATAATGTAAAACATACGATTTTCTACAGAAGTGTCTTAGAAAGAAATGCATAAGGGCAGTTTTGGTTGAAACAAATACCTTTTTTTTTTACATAATTATAGGTAAATGTGATTGTGGAAAAGGATGTACCGGGCCGGCTAGTTGCAATTGTGCTGATTGTACCTGCAAGGTGACCTGCAACTGTCCAGGTAAATTTTGCTCTTTGACAGTTTATCATACCCAGGGTTTTTTTTTTTAATTTTGGGGAAGGTATTGCCATCGCCTGTTCCATTTGGGAGTTTGCGACATTTTCCTGAAATTGGGAAAAATTTTATACGAATTCTCATCAAAGTATATAACCCTAAAGTATTTGCTCGAACTGCACAATAAAACTTTAAAGTGCACTTAGAAATGGGACATTTTGTGCTGACTTCCTGGTTTTGAGTCTTATTTTCTCAGGTGTTTTTTCGTAATTCCTCTTTGGGAATTTAAGAGTGATTTTGTGGAAAAATAGAGGAAATTTGGCTTTGGGAAGGGCCCGAAATTCGGCCCCAAAACAAGGAAATAAAAAACACTGATACCGTAAATTTACATGCTATTTTTGCATTTATAAGTGATCTCCGAAAAGTAAATGCAAAAGAAAATATGGAGTTAAATTCACAAATCCTTTTTATAAAATCATTTTAGGTACCTGTACCTGTGGAAAAGGATGTACCGGACCGGCTAGTTGTAAGTGTACTGACTGTACCTGTAAAGTCAGTACCTGTAACTGTCCAGGTAAGGTTCTCAATATATCATACTGTTAGCATTATCTCTCTCTGAGGAGAATGTCGAGAACTATTATACTCCCACAAGTGTATGAAACAAAACCTATTAATTTTAGGCAAATGTGATTGTGGAAAAGGATGCACTGGACCAGCGAGTTGTAAATGTACTGACTGCACCTGTAAGGTGATCTGCAACTGCCCAGGTAAAGGCTCTATACTTACATACTACATGTATTTACATTCTATGACTTTCTGAGAAATGATTTATGAGGAAAATACAAAAGGCGATATGTGTAAATACATCTTTACTATATGCTTATAGGTAAATGTGAATGTGGAAAAGGATGTACCGGACCGACTAGTTGTAAATGTACTGACTGTACCTGTAAGGTGACCTGTAACTGTCCAGGTAAATTTGTCTCTTTACAAGTTAATCATACTGCTTAACATATATTTTCTACAGAAGTGATCTTCGAAAAAATAACAAAAGATGGCATTAGTTAGACTCTTTTTGCTTGATTATAGGTAAATGCAGTTGCGGAAAAGGGTGCACTGGACCGGCTAGCTGTAAATGTACTAACTGTACCTGCAAAGTGACCGTCTGTAACTGCCCAGGTAACATGTACCCATGTACTAGTATACAATTTTATAGATCTTTGCAGAAGAATTTTCACGTGCTGATGGATTATGTTAAAACGTTAAAAAGTAAGAGACAGATATTATATATTCAAGTTGTAATTGTAGGCGCATGTGGCTGTGGAAAAGGATGTACCGGACCGGCTAGTTGTAAATGCACTGATTGTACCTGTAAGGTGACTTGCAACTGTCCAGGTAAATTTTGCTCTTTACTAGCTTTTCGTTACGTTTATATTATATTTTCTACAGATTTGATTTTCGAAGGTATTACAAAAGAAAATATACAAAATACGGTATCCGTTTGCCTTATTTGATTGCAGGTAAATGTGATTGTGGAAAAGGATGTACTGGACCGACTAGTTGTAAATGTACTGACTGTACCTGTAAGGTGACCTGTAACTGCTCGGCCTCGGGTAAGACATTTTCATGTCAGATTTTCTATTTCTGGTTTAAAGACAATGTATGCTTTATATAGTTAAAAGAGAGGCATCGTTGACCAGCTTTCTTTAACATTGTAGATACCTGTGGCTGTGGTAAGGGTTGTACGGGACCGGCTAGCTGTAAATGCACTGGATGCTTCTGTAAAGTCAAATGTGCTTGCGCTGGTATGGAAATATTACTATTCATTATCATTCTAGTTCAAGAAATGATATGAAATGGAAGAACTATTCAATTTACAATGGTACAATAATCAATAAACTATTTCATGGGCGGATCTTCAAAAACAAAATCCAGAGGGGTTAAGGCCATCCATGAGGTGTCCAGTCTATGATTAAAAAAAAAAACTCGAAAGTCTGAAAAATCAGCATTTTGGGAAAATTTTATCAAGGGGATCTGACCCCCGCACTCACTCTAGATCCGCGCTTGTATTTGTATAGGTTACTTAATAATACATACCATTTAAAAAATGTATTCCAAAATATTTGTCACTATTGGTATATTGATCAGATGTTCTCCTAATTGTAGGTACATGTGGATGTGGAATCGGATGTACTGGGCCGAAAACATGCAAATGTACCGACTGTGCATGCAAGAAATAAGAGGCTGGATGATCAGAAAATATGAACAAATATGTATAATCTTCCTAAACAGACTAAATGTGATTTGGTGACAGTCGTTAATATTTCCTTTTTTTCTTTTTGTATAATCGCCCTTAATCCAAACCCCTGAAATTTTTAAACATACACCATCATATTGAATGAACTATTTATCTTCTTTTCGGTTGATTCTTTTTTTTTTTTTTTTTTTTTTTTTTTGTACTTCAAATAATTTTTTTTTTTTTTTTTTTTTGTACTTCAAATAACGAAGAGTATTACATAATATTTACTTAAAAATTGCATTTAATTTATATAATCGGATGGATAATTCAAAGTATCATAATCGGATGGATAATTCAAAGTATCATAAGATTTACAGGATTATTACTTTTGCTTTGTTATAATATATATAGTCTTCATAATGTATATGCCATATAACTACAAAGATTTTTTCATATAAAGTATGGAAACAAGTCAAATGGTACGGCGAGGATACCCGGATGTGAAGAAATAAAGAATTTGAGAATAAATGTTCATACATAATTGTTCCACGTATTTTATCGTCTTTATTTTTCCAATTTTTGTCGTCGCCGCTGCTGTTACAAATCAAAGGACTGTGCAGCGTCACAAGAAAAAAATTCTCACTCACTTACGTCGTGAGACAAAAGAAAAAAACGTAGACGTAGCAGTTTGAGATTTCCTTGTCTCACACTCCACGTGACTCCTTTTATGACGTCATAGAAAGTAACGTCACGCCATCGTTAGATTTGTGTAAGTTTTGGTATCGACTCTAGCTTTAAAAACATTAAAGTGATGATTGAATGAGGCGAGTGAGAAAAATAATCAATCACGACGTTGAGACTGAGACAGGGGGATCTCATCCTCGTGCAAAAGATTTGCTACATCCACGACTCGGCAAGCCTCGTCGTGGATTGCAAATCTTTTACACTCGGGTGAGATTCCCCTGTCTCAGTCTCAACGTCGTGATAGATTCTATTAGTCATCCACAAAGTATTAATCACCCTTTCTTCTTGATTTTACATTAATTAGCTCATTGCCTAAGATTTGCTGGTTGAATGTAACATTCATCTTCACACATAATGGAATTTTTGTGGAATGGTGCATGTATGTATTAACTCAAAGCACAATGTCTTGTACGAGATACAGGAAGGATGCTTGTAACACTGGTATGTACATTGTTAACTCCAGGTTTTCCTGTCGGGTGCGAGAGTTCTGAGCAAGAAATCCGGATACTCACGCTATACACAAGTATATCACGACTGATGACCGGTTTGTTGCCGGTACATGTATTTTCTTCTTATGCGTATAGTTTCACAGTTTCATATCGGTCAAATATTTTGATTTTTAGTATCTAGATTATGTACACTTATTATTAGTCCCTTCCCCTACCGGCTCGCCGGAAGGGACTTATCATTTCCATCCCGTTTCTGTCTGTCTGTCGCACTTTATGCCCTGTTCACACGAATGCGCATCAAATCTAATTCGCATTAGATTTGATGCGCATAATTTTAATTCGAATTAGATTCGCATTGCGTTCACACGACAAATTCTAATGCGCATTAAATTTTGGTACATTTGCACTGATAACCGTATATTAAATATCAGAAAGGTGAGAATTTATGCCAAATGATTGGATTTCTCCAATTTTTTTTTTCTCTTCGTAAATTCTTCCAGCATGGCTAAAGCTTAACATAGAATGACGTCATTCAGAGAAAAAAAAATGACGTCATAATATTTGTAACGTCACTGAGCGTATGTCAAGAGACGTAGTGCAGAGCTTATACATAGTGAATGAAATCGATCTAGTATTTGGTCTATTCTGTGATTTGAGATGCAAGGATAGTGAAAAGTGCCAAGTTGTGGTGTATACTTACTATTGAATTCAATTACGTCAAATACGCATGCGCTAGATTTAATGCGAATTAGATTCGCTTTGCGTTCACACGACAAAATCTAATGCGCATTAAATCTAATGCGAATTAAAGTAATGCGAATTAAATTTGTCGTGTGAACGCAACAAAAATCTAATGCGCATTAAATTCGATTTAATGCGCATTAAAACCTTCGTGTAAACAGGGCATTAGTTTTCGAGACTTTTTTACGCTGCTGTTGCATATATTGAGCCCATTTTTGGTATTTGAATTCGAATTTGGTTTTGATTGACCTATTTTTACAAGAGGTATGGCCCTTGGATTTAGCAAATTTCATGCTATTTTCAGTTTTCCAAACTTTCTTCAATGTTGTTGCAGATAATGAAATGATTTTTGGTATGTGAATACATCTTACAGAGATACTGATCAAGTTCTAATTTGGTTTTGATTGACCTATTTTTACAAGAGTTATTGCCCTTGGACCTATCAAATTCCATGACATTTTCAGTATCCCTGTTATCGCTGATAATGAACTGATTTTTGGTATGTAAATAGTATTTACTAAATACAACTTTAAGACATACAGATCAAGTTCGAGCTTGGTCTTGATTGACCCATTTTTACAAGAGTTATGACCCTTGGACATAACAAATTTCATAATATTTTCAATTTTCCGAACTTTTCCTGTTGTTGTACATGTAGATATTGAACTGAGTTTTGTTATGAGAATATTTTATAGCGTAATACAGATCAAGTTTAAGTTGGATTATGATTGAAATATTTTTTATACAAAACTTATGGCCCTTTCACTTAGCAAATTCTATGTAATTTTCAGTTTTTCATACTTTTTTCTATTACATTTGTATATATATTGAACTGATTTTTGTATGGAATTATTTTCTTTTTGGTGTAAGTACAGGTTAAGTACATGTTCGATTGAAGTGTTCTAGGCAGAATTGCAGGACATAGATTTATGCCGGTAGGGGACTTATAAAATATGGCTCAGCGATCAGAATTTTTATTATTAATAAAATTTATTATACAAAGGATGCATTTTACTGAGTTACAATGTCGTTTTGCACTTGATAAAGGTCAAGAGGCCGAAAATTTAGTGTTCTTGTGTGTTTGTGTGCATTCCAAACAATCCAAATTCTATACACAGAGTTGTCGCTCCTATAATTTATTAGTCCTATGTTTCACTTAATGCACCAGGCACGTGTTCTCGAGACAAGTGTATACGTAGTAAGATATTGGGTAGAAACAACTAAAAGACCCAGATTTTCCAACGTGACCAGTTTTGGATACCCGTACAGTGAAGAATCTCTGAAAGGTGATTGGATAATATTGATGGATGGTCATCAGAGATAAAAGTACATCCACTAGACACTTTGTATGCATAGAATTTTTTTTGGTTAAATTTGTATGGTAAAGACATGTAAAGAAAATGAATATAATTGTGTGACCTAAAAATTGATATTGAAAGGAGCTGTTAAGATAAGGCGTAGAATCTGCCCTGAAAAGTCGAAATTTCAAAATGCAAAAATTGAGAATCTTTTTCGGTAGAAATTTCAAGTAACTTGGTCCGCATATGAATCTGCTTTCAGATGGGATAATTTATGAAAAATAAGTCCGATATTTGGGTCAAAATAAGCGTTTTTTACACAGAAATCAATGGAAAACGGAAAAGTTTTGTACAACATCGTTCCCCCCCCCCCCCTCGCTTTACAATGCCACTTTCACCAAAGGTGTATATCAATAAAACACATTTTCTGGCCAAGTGGGGTTCTGAAGCGAGGGGGGGGGGACAATGTCCCATAGGCGAAAAACGAAAAAAGGGGGGATGGATGGCTATTTTTAAATTTGCCTCTAGAGCGTTTAAGTACGTTATTAGGTCTTCCGACTTCCGTCGGAAGACCTATTGTTTTCGTAACCGTGGAAAATTGGATCAGCGATTTCTCAAGAACCCTGTAAGCTAGGACAATGAAAGTTCTCCAACGTTACGTTTGGAGTAAAAGCTAGATTGGTCTTTTTTATTTTTGGTCTCTGTTATTTTTTTTATCATGTTTTTTAGTAGATTCAAATATTTGACGGGAGCGTCGAATTACTCAAAAGGACCGAAAATTTCATGTTTTGCTATTTGTAAGCTTAAATATCTCGTATTTTGCTATCTACAATTTCCATTCTTTTTGAAAGTCGACAGCCATGCAAGATATGAAATGCTAGATGCACACTGTAACGATTTATTACGATGACGTCCTTCACCGTCCTTCATATTTCCAAATTCAGAAGTTCATAGGAGGAAGACACTTTTTTGCTTATAATAGTAAACAAAAATTAAGCTTATGAAGTTTCCTAAAAATTTCAATATTATTATTTTTTATCCATATATCTGTCTTATTTAGTCTTTCTGATTTTTTCTATCTCTTACTGTTGAAAAGATATGAGCATCGAAATTTTGAGTTGGGTATTTCGATACATCTTCACGCCAACAGATCGGGCGCACACTAAAATTGGTAGTCCGAGTCCGACTCGAGAAAAGCAGTGTTGAGATTTTCAAATTCCGATTTCACGGCAATGATGAATATGCATTTCATAAATACATTTCGATATACACAATTTGATTTTAAAACAGTTGATTGATTTAGAAGAGATCAGCTACAAACCAGAATTTACACACAAAAAGTGGTAGTTTGATTCCGATTTCTAACCTACAAACCTGTTTCTAAACTTCAATAACTATATTTTGAACATCAAGTTTAATTTCTAATTCTAGCAAACGTTCGAACATAATTTTCGGTTGGTTTATTTACAAATTGATGAACAATTTCTCCAACATTCTTCCCTCCCCTCGTTTTTCGAAAACAGTTCTGTTTATATTGAACGATGTCGCCATGATGGAAATTCAAAATAAACTTTGAAAAAAGGGAAGGGGGGGGGTTCCAAATTTGAACCTGCACAGCGAGAACCTCATGGTATTTATATATATATATTGAACGTAACTTGTTATTACCATTTCTCTTCTCAAGAAAATTGGTTCTACAGCTACGAGCTCGCCTTTTTTATGGGGGAAGGGGGCAGGAAGAATTTGCAAAAAAAAAAAAATCCCGGCTCTGAAAAATGCTGAAAAAAATATTCCGGCCCAAAGGGCCGGCAATTTTTTTTTCCCGGACCATGCAAAAGTAAGGATACATTGCATGATATGGAAATTTTTGCTGGCCCTTTGTGCCAGACAATTTAAAGTCAAAAAATTAATTAATATAAATACAAACTGTTCACATAGCTGTATCTACCAGAGACCTAATACGCATAGGCACAAAAATCTAGAAAAGGTTCTATTTAAACATCATACAATCTGTCTGAAATTCGCTAATTGCAAAGAGACATCTGAAGGAACGGTTATTAACTCATACTCTGTAACAGCGGGGAGTTTAACTTACACAGACATTCACAACATTTGACAATTTGTTTAAATCCGGCCCGAAGAACCGGCGAAAATTTTTCTCCGACTCTGGTAATGGCTGAAAAAAATGGACTGCTCAGAAAATTGCTGAAAAAATTTTACCGGCTGGCAATAGAATTCCTGCCCCCCCCCCTCCCCCCCCCCAAAAAAAATCAAATGGTTGCTCATCAACAATTATCGGTTTGAAAATTTAATGTTACTGCTATTTGAAAACTTAAATATATAATATAAATACATGTAATGTGACGTCCTTCATATTTCCAAACCAAAAATTGTATAGGAGGAAGACACTCTTGTTGCAACCGCAACAAGAAACCTTTCTAGTATTGTCGTCTTTTTCTTTTATATCACGGAACAATCTTTTCAGAGTGTGTTCCGATCAAATATTTAACCGTTTCACTTTGGAGGGAAATAAACGAGAAAGTTGTCTATTTCAACGCCGTGTGTATTTCGCGCGAGAAAGCTACATAAATGGCTGAGAAGAACGAAATAAAACCGTTTTTCAGTTTCCGGATTGCAGAGTTTGCCGATTATATTGATATGATAACCTCAAAGTTAATTTTGCTTATCCAATTTTGACATGAAAAGGTAACAGAAGCATAATAAACATAAAAATGTTTAAAATAATGCATTTTTTGTGCATTTTCGATCGATATTTAACGTTTTCCGTCATCTGTACCCCTAACTCTTCAACCCGTAATTATAACATCTTTCACCAAATTCATTTAAATAAAATACCTACTAGAAATCTTATAATACTTTATATTTTTATCTTGACCAACTTTTATATAAATTGGAAGGGCAGCGCACGAGAAATAATCGAATGATTTCAGGGCTAAATCCGGCCCTTATCTTAACAGCTCCTTTGTGCAGAACTGACAGTAGTTGTAAACATCCGAAATTTAAGACTATAATATGAACGGGAACAGGTATTTTTCTTCTTGGTTTTCTAGAGCTCTAATATCAATCTTTCAAATTATATATAGATTATAGTAAAAATTAGCATGTATCTGGTAGTAAATTTTCCTTTTGTTAACATTGTCGCCTATGGAAAACCATTTAGTTGTTTCTACTCTATAACGTACACTTGTCTCGAGTAGATGGTTTCGGGTTAAATCGTCATCAGTTGCACTTTAAGCCAAACGTGAAATAACGTATGGATATTTCTATCTCTAACAGCCCCCCCTCCTCCTTTCAGAGGAGGCTATAAAGACAAAAATGGTACATTATCGGGCAATTCAGTTGCACACTTTTCCTACGGAAAGGCCCTAGAGGCTAGAATGTGCCAAAGTGGAAGGGATACACCTCGCTAGATCCGCCCACACATTTTTGAAAAACATTCTTTTTATATTCAAAAGACAGCAGTAAAACCAAGACAAACTGAGCATCAAGATGATACAGCAACATTTGAAGAGTTTTACTGAAATGTACGGAAGCTTGAGGGACGTGGTGAAAAAAAGCATCTCGTATGCATGACTTTTGGAACTCGTGCGCAAGACTTTTGGAACTCGTGCACACGACTTATTGGTCAATTATCTCGTATCCACGACTTAAAAAATGGCCAAGAATTGTTTTGTCAGATGATATTCAGTATATTAACTGCGGCATTTCAAATTATTGGATAGGAGAAAAGACGAGGCATAAGGGAGCAACCATTTGATTTTTATGGGGGGGGGGGGGCAGGAAGACTTTGCAAAAAAAAAATTTCCGGATCGAAATTTTAGGGAAAAAAATTTTCCGGCCCGAAGGGCCGGCGAAAAAACATTTCCAGATCATGACATTGCCCCTCCCCCCTCTCTTCCGACCTTTCCACTGCCCAGTAAACACTTTGTGTATCATAAACTTGGTATAAAAAATGGAACAAACTTTATGGAGTGAATAATAGGCATCATATGCCATTCAAGAAATTAAAATGAAGTGATCTGCTGGCAAGAGATGAACTCATTCTGTGTTTGATGTTTAATATGGCCGAAAAATCACGCTGAATTATCTAAACTTTAGAGTAATTTTCAACATTGAAAAATTGCAAAAAAAAAAAATAATCCGGCCCGAAGGGCCGGCGAAAAAAAATTTTACGGCTCTGAAAATGGCCGAAAAAAATTTTCCGGCTGGCAAAAGTCTTCCTGCCCCCCCCCCCCCCCCCATAAAAATCAAATGGTTGCTCCCTAAGTACATGTGTACAGTGTTAAGCAGCCCATTTCCATTTTCTATCAGACATCAGACCCCTCGATGTCGTAAACAGAGAGAACCTCAACAAAGGCTGGAAATAAAATGCCCTCCAGTCAAATGCTGAGCTTGACGAACCCTCCTCAATCTGGACAATTTCTCAAGTGTTTATGCATATATATTTTCAATCTAAGGTTGGATTCCTTGAGTTCCCAATGGGTTGGACGAGATCTACATACATGTATGACTGTTACATGCGTATGAGGAGGGAAAAGTCAAGCCTAGCAATTTCGTGAATTGAGATTCCCCGCATTGTATTAGACCCCCCCCCCCCTGATTGACAATTCTTTGTACTATTTTGTTAAAACATAAGGGCGGGGGAAGTTAAACACCTGCATTAGTATCTTATTTCACACCCACCCCTTTTCGAACCAATTTAGGTTACCCTACACATAAGAGGGGGGGGGGGGAGTCCGTGTGTTTCCAAGAATTGATGGGGGAACTGATTTGATCCTAGTTTTCTATTGGTTGATTATTTCGTTCGCGCGAGTTACAAAGTCGTGGGCATGGTACGCACGAGCTAGTAAATCGTGCGCAAGAGTTAGTGAGTCATGCGAACGAGTTACAAAGTCGTGCGCACGCGTTACTCACTCAAAGTCAATAAAACAGTGCAAATGGTGTCCCCGGCTGTTTATTTTTCATAGACAACAGATACAAGGCATTTCTATATGTCATGACTTAGGAGTACATAGGACCTAATTGGCCATATAATAAAAATATATTTGTCACTATCATTCTGTCTGCAGACCAGCTCAAATCTCCATTTTTTTAACATACGTGACTGTGGCCATTTAAGAATTTTACATTCAAGTCGCTGAAAACAAAGTAAAACACTTTTAACCCAGGAAAACTTTATTTTCTCATTTTAGGGGGACGTGCTTCACATCTTTTCAGATTAATGAATTTTCCATTTATACCTTATGAGTTTGATTTCCATCACATTGAAAAATGTCGCCAATTTTCGATTTTTCAACATAATGTATATCTAAAGTTATACTATGTTGGCTAAAAAGATAGTTATATATGATTAAACGACTGTTTGATAACGAGAAAGGGTCTAATTTAACATGCATTGAACATTTTGTTGAGTAAACAGAAGTATGTTTGAAAAAAGTCAAGTTTTTCATAAAAAAATTGATTGGTCATTTAAGAATGTAACAAACGATACCTATCATAATATTTCTCATGAACATGAAAGATGGTGCCTACACTCTTTTTATCCTTCTTTGCTACGTAAGAAGAAATTCAATCAAGTGCAACGAGAAAAGCATCATAGATTATAAAATAACAGGAGATGATTTTTAACATACGTGATGTAACATACGTTGTCTGCCACTACAATTCATTGGTATAAAATAATTTATTTGATGATCAGTGATCACGTGGTATGTCACATGGTTTGGGGAGATGTTGTTCCTTCATAATAAGCAAAAATAATACTGCTATGTAGGAGAACATGTGTGAAATTACTTTTATCCCAGATTTTACCCAATTTTAAATAGTGTCGGAAATTTTATTTAAATTTTTCTGAAATTAAGTATCACACGAATAAAATAGTTCAATGCTATTTTCAAAACACATAACTGTGCATGATAAGCTCAAATTTCCTCTGTTGTACATATTATTGTGTATTTTAAGTTCGTAACATACGTTACTATTGGTAACAAATGTTACCATGTGAAATTCTTTATGTTTTACGAATCAGTGAGAAGGACCGTCGGTTGTAAGTCCTGTATTCTATTAGAAATCACTTAGAACTATAAAATTAGATCATAAGCATGTAAGAAAATTTCATTCTATGCAATGTTTGGCAAAATATGAGCATTTAGCTTCAAAGAATGAAGTAAACTGTGAAAGAATACACCTCACATGTAAGCATTTTCACTCTTAATTAACTTTTAGTGACTTTTCTATCATTAAAGTTTGAACCATTATGTTTGAATTCAAATTCTTTGATAAATGATAATTGATGATACATCCATGATTGCACTGTATAATAAACGTAAAATTACGACTCTTATTTTGGGAAACATACTTTACCATGTTTTTCTCATTTATTTGGAGACTTCTTTGGTCCATCACCAACCTCAAGTTAAGTAAAAGGGTTAAGACTAATCCAAGTTCGTTAATAAACGAGGAACATTGGGGTTTTGGTCCCTTATGTTATTATTGAAATGAATATCTTTCATAAATGAAATTTGCATTTGCTAATGTTTAAATCACTCCGATGAAAAGTTCTTAAAATAAATACTTAGTTGAAAATATGGTGCTTGAATATTGAAAAGGATAAAATCTTAAGAAAAAGCTGATAAAATGTCAAAAAATATTGTAATTTTGGTGTCGCATGCAAGCAGGAGATGGTGTTGCATGCAAGCAGGTACTCTTCCTGGGCACCTGGTCTCACTCTCATATCGGAAGTCCGCTTCTTTTCGTGTGGTGGAGGTTTTTGTTTGTTTGCTTTGGTTCCTGTTTTATCCTGATTTTGTATGCCTTCAGTTTCTAATTTTCTGAGTTGTCGGTTTTGTGCAGTATGCGGGGATGTGGTCGTTGTCCGTGTTTGTCATTCTAACTACAAGCAACTCTGGAGTACTAAAGTCATCAGTAACTGATAATTTGAAACATACGTTACTTCTGATTAACGTCAATAATATGCTTCAAAAATTAAAGAGAGCTCTTAAAATTTCTTAAATCAAGTGTTATTTGCATACATACATATATGAAACAGATAATAAATGGCTTTCCGGATATTAAATTGTCACAAATTAAAGATATTGATAATGAAACAAAGGAGGGGATCTCCAACAACACCAGGTTGCAGCACCCACAGCAAAACCCCAAAACACCCAATGCAAAAACACAAAGCAGACAAGCACAGAAAGAGACGAATAAGGGACAAGGAACGTCAACGCACAATACAAAAACATCAAACACAAAAGACTACACATAAACCAACGAGACCAATGGGCAACCGGTGCCGACTAAGGACGGCCATCTGCCACGGAAATAGCAGAAGGTGTGGTTTTCCTGGATTACGTGCGCACAACCCTCCCACTTTCCCGATTACCCAGAGGTCTCGAAGAACGTACAATTGTGGTGTAAAACAACCTACTCACTGTCGGATGACCACACACAAAAAAGACCACAAAACGCAGGGGCCCATGCAAGCAACACAGATGAATATGTAAATGGATATCAAAAGAGGGCGTACGTAAAACAGTCTGTGTTCTGCCGGCTGTAGCGAGCCCATGTATGTTATCACCCGAGGAGTCCGACTGACATTCAGAGAGGGCAGGTGGTCGGGGCCCTGTCTTCTATAAAGAGGTTTGGACAGGGCCCGTCATGGAGTCCCGTCGTCACAGTCAGTCAGAGTGCAAGTTTTAAGAATGCGCTGGTACTAGACTGTAGATTAGTCAAGTATCAAGCCTAGCGTCCGTCTGGTGACATTAGGATCATATCAACGATCATGAAACCTGGTCATTATGTTTGCACGTTTCTTGGATTTGGTCGCTTTTTGTACCTGTAGCTCTTCTTCGTCAGAAAATGAACAAAGCTAAACACCAATTCGTTCATTTTACAGAATACAACTATATTTTGAAGAATCAGTGATAATAATGGAGAAATAACTGAGTAGGAAACATTTTTTTACGCATTATATTGACGCAATATGTAGGTAATACATGTTACATTGAGGTAAATTGATAATATACGGTCATCTTTTAAATTCATATTTTAGAAAAACGAAAAAAGTAATGTTGAAAATATTTTGGGAATTAAACCCTCGGGTATGTAGCTTTATATCCCCAAGAGATTGAAATTTTATGAGGACACTCATGTCACCTCATTTTTCAGGCCCTATTTGCACGGTTTTATTGATTTTGAGCGTACTAAGTCGAGTGCACCAAACCAGATCTCTACATGCTCCCGATTTTTTTTATGTACGCGACATAACAAAATCGGGAGCATGTAGAAATCTAGTTTGTCAGATTGTCGAGTGCACAAGTTACTAAGTCGTGCGCACGAGATACTTTTTTCTCACCATGCCCCTTCTATGCTTCCGTAGAAATGAGCATAATTTAGTTGAATATTTTAATGCAGAAAATACTGCCCTATTTCAAATATTCGATCGTCCCATGAACATGTTGTGCATGGATGAAATTACGAATTTTGACAGCGCAGGATACATGTCCTTATGTTTTAACCCCGCACGTACGAAATCGCAAACTATGACATCAAAAACTTTTTATCAAACATGTTAGAATCAATGTCTCTCCACGGGAAGGACGAATCCTATTGCATGTTTTACAGGTAATCGTTTAAACCCAAAACTCTATACCCAAAATCGTTCGAATAAGAGGGGCTTTCAGCACAGATAAACCTTATTTACATTCCATTTAGCAAACCCCCTCGGTTGATAAGATACAAGAACATTTTAAAAAATTTCGAATTCAAATCACTTAAAATTTTTATCGTTTCGGAACATTAGCTTGTATATAACAGCAAGTAACTTTTCTAAATGAAGAAACATTTGCCAACTCTCCTTTAAAGCTACAAAGGTTTCTTACCGTAAAAAATTGGAAGTAAATAATAAGTAAATCGATATCCGTGGATTTTAATTGTTCATACACATTTTGGATTTCGTTACAAATGATCAAACAAGACAACTGACGAGGGTGTATTTCTCTTGTCTTTCTCTTGGAGATTTATATCAAAATACTTCGTATTGGTACGTGACATTTTATAACTTACGTCACAATATATGTGACGTAAAACTTAATTCAACGTTAGAAATCATTTTCGAATTTTGTGGATTTTCCATGCTGGTAAGAATACGCCTACAGATACTGGACATATTTTCCAATCAAGTACTTATTTGTTCATGACAACTCATTTGTCAAATTCATGTACTTGTTGGGAAAGTGAATTTATCTATCTTGTCATAGTTTTAAAAATAGATGTGACTTTAATATAGTGACCTCAATGTTCGTAACATCTAAATCTCCATACGCCTTTGGTTCCAATATACAGTATTAGTTTCGTATTTGAAGAAATGGCCAGGATTTCTTAGTGTTGAGACTTAAATTTTTTTGTAGTAGGCACAGTTAACTGAAAACACTTGGAATTTTGGGGTTTATATGAGTTTGGACGGATGTGAAGAAGAGGACTGGACATCAATTTTAGCCATAGGTCCATATAGTAAACAACGATAGGAGACGAAAGCGAAGTGAGTACCGCACATCCTGGGCTCCTGATGCCGGTAGTGCCGGAGGGGTACTTCACACTCTTCCGGATATATTTGAAAATCAAGATGTTGAAAATTCAAATAATTTTTCATGATGAAAGCTACTGATGTTCTCTTTCAATTCAGTATTAAATGATGTAGATAATGTTTTGAGAACAATGCTGTATTTACCTCGCTACTTGGGCTACTGCATCCATTGAACGCATGCGCTCGACTGCCATTTTCACATCGTTCGATACTGATTAACGATTAAACGGTAAATCTGGATGCAATGATTTTCACATGTTTTGAAGGCCTAGATGTATTGATTGCACTTAAGTCTGGTTCATAAAGTTATGTAGACTACTTTAAAAGTCTAATAACTTGAACTTTAACACGACGCGCATACTTTTTGCGCTTTCGGCACAGTACGCGAAAACTGTATATTGGAACCTTTTTTTCCGTCATTTTACCCTTACCAAATTCAAATTAACCCTTCCAAAATCGCACCAAAAGCTTTATCGTAAATCGTTAAAAAATATCTGATTTGCCTGATTGCCTAATTCAGAAACTACTTGTAAGAACACCTGGGCAAGTGTTGAGATGCTATTGTATTTTTTTGGTGTATGGAAGAAGGATTCCAACATATTGACGGTATTCCCATGGATACCAATTGTGCTCCACTCGTAATACAAATTTTCGCCTTTTAAAATATGCATGGATCATCTAACTCCAGTAAATAAGAAGTCTTATCATATACTTTAATAAACGTTACCGTTTATAAACTTTCTCATAGGCCAAAACGCGGTCACGTGCAATGCGATTAAACGTCGTATTGAACCGCGGTCATATTGACGCGTTTCCGGTTTTGTGTATTAGAGAAAAATGGTAGTCGGCAGCAAACTGTGTGTTTCTGACATGACTGAGTATGCTATTTGGCATATTTTTTTAATGAACTAATAATAATAAGATGAAGTGTAAAACATATTACAAGAATACAAAATGTTTATCTGAAAAAAAAGTGAAAGCGAGCAGTGCTAGGGTAGAAAAACATTAAAGTTACCCATTTCTTTTCCAGTTTCAATGTATATGATAAAACAGTTATAGCACAGATGATTCGGTCGATATGATGATTTAAGGAGTGATAAAACCAATATCGACCGAGGCCTCCTCGGCCTTCGGCCTCGGTCGATATTGGTTTTATCACCCCATAAATCATCATATCGACCTCATCACTGTGCAATAATTGTATAAAGGAAGATACATTTAAAGCAATAACTTAACTTTCTACTCGCGATCGTCTACTTCTAATGCTAGCTTATGACGCTATTGGTCATCCGGGTCCGGCACCATAAACTAAGAATTGTTCAAATTACCACATGTGCCAAATGAGTAAAAAGTTTGAGATATTCAGTTCATCCATTCCACTCGGAAATAGAATTTATTTTTGGAATAATTGCAAGTCATCACTGATATAATAATGAGACTAAAGAACATTAAATTTTAGACCTAAGTCAGTTCTTAGTTTATGGTGCTCAACCCAGAAATTGTCCGTAACATCTGATTTTACCACAAACGTGTTCATTTCAATTTCAACAGTTTTCCAATTCCATCATCGCACGGTAGAAGAAATAGATTATTTCACCTACTACTGAGTGAAACATAAAAATTTACACTCGTGACGGAAATTTTTCATCTTTATCCCTCTTTTCGGGAAAAGATTAAATTTCCGTCACTCGTGTAAAGGATCCCGGACCTTAAGGAAAGGCTATAAAAATTGGTTTTCAAAATTTTCACAATTTATTGAACTGACCTTATAAATTGTTTGAACTATGTATAAACAAGTTTCTCATCCCTTTTTGTTAAGATTTTGCCCGAAACGCTGGCAAAGTCAGCTAAAATCTACCCACCCTTCACCAGCTTTGGTTGAACTAAGCACAAAAACCTCAGGTAGTCTGATATATTTTTTCAAAATTAGGCATGGACGCGTGTTAGATTGGCTAATTCAGAAAAATGAAAGACAGAAACTTATTTGACAAGTTCTCCCTGAGAAGGAATTAGCCATTCTAATTTGCCTTCATGTTCAATTCAGAGAAATCCTACGAAAAAAGTAGGGCTGGGACGATACTGCACCAAGCCGATCCGATACGTATCACGATGCCTGATATCCGATACGATACGTATCGCGATACTAAGTTTATTAATAAAACCTTCTCAAAAAAGCTATTAGATAGTATTTATGTACGTCATATAACTTTTTTCATTCAACATGATTAATTTATTCAACACTAGCTTTCCGTCTAGAACAAAGATGTAAAAGTAAATAAACGGGTTTTTTTTATTTGACTAGAAGAATTGAAAAACAAAATCATTTAACAAATAAAAACACAAACACTCAAATACACAAATTTTCGGCCCCTTGGCCTTTATCAAGTGTAAAAAACGACGATCTATAACAATTCTAAGTAAAATCCATCCTTGCTTCTCTGGCGTTCATTGCAAATGTTTATGTTAGTCTATGACGTCGTAATATTCGCGGCACATGCATGCATTTCGCGTTACCCGCGAAAAGTTACTAAGTCTTTGTAATAATGAACGATCCGAGAGAAGATGGTTTTAAAGAACTAAATCATGATTTATACATATATATAACATTGAATTTAAAATATTACACATATATACTTAATTTAACTATTCCCGTAATGTCTGTATAACGCCTATACAAACGTACGGCGCGAAATTTTATCTATAGCTGTATAGACAATGTCACCTATTATGACGTCACTAACAGCGAGCGCCGCTACGTTAGGCCTGGGGTGCGTTCCATTTGCAGAATCGATCCGGTTGTTCCGGCTGATTCTGGTAATGGAACGCACCGTTCCAGCGGATCGGATCGGATCGTCTGGCACGTCTAGGACCGACGTTCCAGGCTGTTCCAACATGGCGGATAATGTTACGATCTCCTTACAATGCAGGAAATTTTTATTGTAATTGGAAGTTTCGTTGTGGATGTCACTTGAAATGATCAATATTTGTTAAAAGAAGTAAAAATAGGACTATTTCAACATTGATTTCAACTTTATTTTTGGATTTGGTGAATATCGAGATTTTCCTCTATCCACAGTTGCTATGGTGAAGTCATTCTGGATCCATTTTCGTTCCATTATCAGAATGAGATCGTTCTGGAACGATCCGGCAAATGGAACGCAGCCCTGTTCAAATATCACGTCGCCAGTTTTGAACTTGAAAATCAACCACGCTAAAATGACTTCAATTGCAAAATAAACTAGATGATTAAATAGTGATTTAATTAAATTATAAGAAATGACTGTAATAATTTTTCTGTCTATCGATGTATAGACAAAAACCGATGCACAAACAAAATATAATCCGCTTCACGGATAATAATTTTTCTGTCTATCGATGTATAGACAAAAACCGATGCACAAACAAAATATAATCCGCTTCACGGATTATATTTTGTTTGTGCATCGGTTTTTGTCTATACATCGATAGACAGAAAAATTATTACAGTCATTTCTTAAATAACCCATTTAAACATATCCAATAATTGTGAGATACAAGCGCATATATGATGCCTGCAAGAATACCCAGACAGACCATGTCACAGACGAACAGACAACCGTTCAGTTGAAATTAAAGTAGGCCGAGATGATAGCAGAAAAGAAGGGGGACAAACATATACAAGACTAGTGATCCCTCATATTACGGACATGCTTAGTAAAGCCAATCAGATTTAGTTATATAATTAAAGTATTGTCATGCATGTGCCGCGAATATTACGACGTCATAGACTAACATAAACATTTGCAATGAACGCCAGAGAAGCAAGGATGGATTTTACTTAGAATTGTTATAGATCGTCGTTTTTTACACTTGATAAAGGCCAAGGGACCGAAAATTTGTGTATTTGAGTGTTTGTGTTTTTATTTGTTATCATCCCTTCCCTCTGGAAGAAATATTTCAATCTACTAAAATCATTTAAAATTACAGTAAGAAGTCATTGGAAAATTCATATAAAAAATCAATGGTCCTAATAATTTTGTCATGTTTACAGTGATCGGGAAGGCAAACTTTCTCAATGGAACTATGGCCCCTTCCACTTGGACTTCAATGGACCATTCTCAAAATCAATGGGCCATCTTTTTAACGAAAGGGCCATTCCAAAAATGATCAATTTTCGAAAAACTTGTCGGTGCCGTGGTCTAGTGGTAAAGGCCCCTGGCCAGTGACCATAAGGTTGCTGGTTCGAGTCTCACCAGGACAACGGGTCGGCCGACATATACTTATGGATATTCTGTGTTGATACTAAAAATGTCCTTGACTGTGTTTTTTACATGTCTGTTGTGTTGTTCAAAAAAAAAAAGTAGAAAAGCTTTGCAAACAATGTATGTATAATAAATACATCAGATGTTAGCACATTTTTAGTCGTGAATTTCCAAATTTTACCATTTCCAATGAATAATTTACGGTTAATGTATCACAGACCAGCCAAGATCAAGCTTTCAGCCACCTATCCTGCATTTTTTGTGTCCACGTATGGGCAGCTTGTTGAAATTAGGGGGGGGGGGGGGGGGGGGGGGGGGGGTTGACTGCAATTGACATTTCTGTACACTTTTATTACTTCAGTCTGAACCCATTGAGTGACCACTTAAAATGACACGATAATTTTACGGACGAACGCATACACAAATACCTTAACGTTGATAAGATACGTAAGTGGACGTTGGAGATTTAAATCTCAGGCGCAGAACGAGGATAAAAAAGAATGTCAGACAAAAATCAATACTAGTATTGTATCATTAACCTTTCGGGTGAGCGGAGCAATTTTAAGTGAACAGAAGAAATTTGTGCTTCTGACTGGCCATGTACAGTAATCTGTGATCCACACGTTACTGCTACTGTTACGTTACAACGTAAAAACGAGTAGATAACTTTTAGATAGATTTGAAAACATTGACAACGTAGAATAATGTGCACCAGGGCGCAGTGAGTTGCCGATTTTATGGGCCTTTTTTGATCGGAATGGGACTATGTCGCAGGGTGCGTGGCCTTCCCAATCACCGTACAGGTTATATCTATATGTAAACTGAAGAGAAGTTGGATTCAAACTGGAGTACTTTAACTGTTGAACACGTATTTTTTTCTAAATTTTTAACTTAGGTATCGTCGGGGTGTATCGATACTTGGATCACGAAATAAAATATCGCGATGCCTCGATGAATCGGAGTATCGACCCAGCCTTAGAAAAAAGTAGCATCAAAAGTATACAGATTAACATAAAGCCACACCACCGACAGTATCGATTCATTAGTATATATTGATTTTTACCTGATTGGTCGTGTTCACAAAATATGTGATCATGTGACAATTTGTTCAATCCCTCTCATGCATATATGTATTGAGAAAACAATACTCAAGGCCGGAATCGATGGCGATTTATCCGGATTTGCTATATACCCCTATCACAAAATAGACAATCTTTGAATACAAGCGAAACTTTAATAGATATATAAATATTAAATACACGCATGGTCAATTTTTCATTATTTGTAAAAAGTCATACAAATGACATTGAATTCTTCCGATTTATGAGTGATCAAAAAAGGGTCCTTCAGGTCCGATATCCTTTTTATGTCTCGCTCAGTAGATCGTGATAGAACCTAGGGAAATAGCTTCGAAATGGGGCGGAGCTACACCGTGTGACGTCGAAATTGGGCGCAGCTACAGCGCGTGACGGTAGAATTAGGGGATAAACGTACTGTGTTTTGTGGTTCCGACAGGTATATGTTGGATATACTGTTGGAAACGCAGTTATACCGTCGGGGCTTGTCCCCGACGGTATAACGTATGTTTCCAACAGTATATCCAACATATACCTGTCGAAACCACAAAACAAAGTACGTTTATCCCTATTCTAATTCATGTGACATATTTTAACCTTTTATACCCCTCAGAGTGTCTCATTTATCGCTTTAGAGGCGACGTTGCTACGGAGGACTAACAACGACCAACAGAAATTATTGCGCTGCAAAATATGAATTCTAATTCATTCTGTTTGTTTCACGCATTCTGATTGGTTCACAGGATTTCTACAAGCATGTATAACGACGATATACATGCCGCAAATCGACTCGCTTGACATACTTTAAAATGTATTCCTACGTAAATTTGCACGTTACAAGCTTTAGCGCACTTTTTGCGTATGACGTCATGCGTCCCTTTGTTCTTCGCTCCTGTGACGTCATACTGTGACGTAAAATTACAAGGTATGAGCTTGTTAATGGCGTTCTCTACATGTAAACAACAGAGCAAGTAAGTTTATTATTGATTACACTTTGATGTTTCGCCATTGTAATAAATACGAAGCAGTTGTATTTAGGGGATAAACGTACTGTGTTTTTTGGTTCCGACAGGTATAGTTGGATATACTGTTGGAAACGCAGTTATACCGTCGGGGCTTGTCTCCGACGGAATAACGGATGTTTCCAACAGTATATCCAACATATACCTGTCGGAACAACAAAACACAGTACGTTTATCCCTATTCTAATTCATGGGACATATTTTAACTTTTTATACCCCTCAGAGGGTCTCACGTATCGCTTTAGAGGTGACGTTGCTACGGAGGACTCACAACGACCAACAGAAATTATTGCGCTGCAAAATATGAAATGCAACTGCTTCGTATTTATAACGATGGCGAAAATCAAAGTGTTATCAATAATAGACTTACTTGCTCTGTTGTTTACATGTGGAGAGCACCATTTACAAGCTCATACCTTGTACTTTTACGTTACAGTATGACGTCACAGGAGCGAAGAACAAAGGGAAGCATGACGTCATACGTAAAAAGTGCGCTAAAGCTTATAACGTGCACATACATTTTAAAGTATGTCAAGTGAGTCGGTTTGCGGCATGTATATCGTCGTTATACATGCTTGTAGAAATCCTTTGAACCAATCAGAATGCGTGAAACAAACAGAATGAATTAGAATAAAACCATTGAGGGAGTTAGTATGATTCTGGTATTAGGTCTAGTCTCGGGAAACCAGAATCATGCGAACTTCCTTAATGGTAAACTTTAATTGTATTTTAATCCAACTGCTTTTCAGATGTGACCTTCTGTTCATAAATACATATTTTTTCCTAGTCTAGAATTGAGATTCAGCGGGTCTCATCCTATTAGCTTCCGATTCCTTTATTTGTCATGTACAATTAAATTAAACCTCAAAGCAACACATTGACGAGACGACGCATGTTTTGTTTGCTTGGTTGTTCATTGAGAGAAAGTATAGCAGTTCAAGTTTTCACATTGTCGAGGGTTTGTCTATGGATACTTCATATTGTTAATTTCTAAATCGAAATGATCAAACAATACCGCTTTATACGTTCGTCAGCACTTCAATACATCACAAATGGTATATTTAAGTCGCACAACAACGGATTTTGTTTGAACTTTCGGTACAAACAAGCTGCTTTTTGTTCGTGTTTTGATCAATACACGAGATTCTGGAAGGTCCGACTTCTTATTTCAATGTTGACATATATACATAGTAACTCTCTTAATAAAAGGGTTAAGTCTTCTCCATAGATCTATGAGAACTCTACACCGAGGGAAAAAGATATCAATCTGATATAGGTCCCATAAAACAAACTGTTTGTATGAGCTACCAATCTAATTATTGGGATTTTTAAAATAATCAATTGTACAAATCAGAAGTTAAAGGCGTATAGTGACAATATTGACGTTAAGTACTAATTTCAATAGAGGACCATTTAAAATCATTTTCCACTTTATATCAGTATAATTGAATTGAATCCTCCATCGTCTGATCAGTTTACCTTTATGCCATGATACCTCGCCGTACCTGTAGCTCTAGAAATGAATTTGTTTCCGCGGAGTACTCCGTTGGTCAGGTAAAGAATGATTTATATGTTTTTCAATTGTTGATTTCTTTTCAAAGATATTTACATATTACTTATATATGAAATCCTACGTTGTTGTTCACCTCACGAAATCGACATTGATTGATAGCATTACTCTAGTTATGGAGGCAGTCAAGTGATTTCAAAGCTGTGATATGGAACTTAAACCTGGTAACTATGTAAAAAGCATGTCTATATAAACCCATTCTGTCACAACTCAAGTACTATTTATGTGTTTTTGTTGTTATAGATGAAAATGACAAATCCTTTCTTACTGACATTCAGATAACAAATTTTGATTACAGATGCCACCGGCTTGGAAAGAGTATGTCAGTAATGTGTTATTGGAGAGCGGGTACGTGTCACGAGCAGCTATAGTGGGTCATGACGGCAGACGCTGGGCTACGTCAAAGGGGTTCGAAATACCGTCATCAGAAACACTCTCTATTCTGGACGGTTACGTAGACCCGACAAAACTTAGGACGGAGGGAATTATTTTGGCGGGAAAAGTGTACACATGTACCCGGATGGACAGCGTGATCCTTGTGGGGAGGGAGGGGCGTACCGGATGGGGATGTATCATATATAAATGTAAGACTTGTCTAGTGATGGGAGTTTATGAAGAAGGAACACATCCCGGAGGCTGTTTTAATATGATAACTAAACTCGGGGACTATCTACGTGACCAGGGGTTGTGACGATGAGCCGGAGTCCTTGGAGGATACATATAACTTGTGTTTTCTAGTCAGATTGTCTAGGTTCCGTCGTCAAGAATGGGAGTCGTCGAAAGATGAAAACAAAGGATACGAACAATATGTGAAAAAAGACAAATATGTTATATATTTGTAGGAGAGAAATATTTAGCAAAATATTTGAAATATATTGAGAGATGTTGGTGATGACAAAATTGTTGAGGAGGTTGAAGACTACATTTTAATTCTGAGAAAAAAGTGTTGTTAGTAAAATATGATAAAACATATCATATGGATCTAATTGTGATCTCTTTTCTACTATGTGTATTTTGAATTTTGTTTGATATATCTACAATGTAGCTAGTTCATTATGGAAAACGCAATTTCAAGGCAACAACTTGACGTGATGGAAAGAAATGAAGTGACATAATGAATGTTTCCACCATGCATGTCAAGATAAAAAATTATAAAAATACGACTGCCATACTGTATTGTCTATTAATAGAATCAGACCCTTTATTATTGATGAAATGAGGAGGTTGGACATGATCAAAGTAAGTCACAATGTGTCATTATGTTAAATAAAGAATATCGAAGAAAGCCGTAATTTATCAGATGGTCTCATACAGTTTTAAAGCGTAGAAAAGTTTTTTGTGAATACCTATATAAAATAAAAAGCTTTGACTAAGATGCCTTGATTACCTTAGACATGCTCTTAAAAACTAAAAAATAAAAGACAATAAAAAAAAAACCCAAAACAACACGAACAAAACACGTAGAGAGGCTTAGATGGGCCTATTTCGCTGACATGAGAACCCTGTTGTTCCATAACTAAAGAATGGATAGTGTGCAAGTACCTTTTCATTTGTTACATCGATGTAACAAAAGTTGACATCAATGTAACAAAAGTTGACGACAGTGCGGTTAGGGGATTCCAAAAAATGGCATCGAAATCTTATGAATTTAATTTTTCCAGAAATCCTCATTAATGTATATATTTTTTAAAAGGTCTTCTTTCAGAGACGGTCGATCATTTTAAAATTTATTTCAATAAAATCGGACTTCGAACAAAAAAGTTATTAGCAAAAAGGACTTTGATGACAAAAATAAGTATGTATGAATTTAATTCTAAGCATGTAGTTGGAGTATTGTAGTCGTGTTTGGTATTAAATGAATTAGAATGAAGTCCTCTAGAAGAAAATGCGATAAAAATGTTGAAATAAACATTTTTTTATTTTAGATCCGAGTTTGTCGGTACATAAAAAATTTACCGATCGTTGCCGAACATCAGTATACTATTAACATATCATTAGTCATCGGCAAAAAAAAGCGCGTAATTTTGAGCGGAAGTAGGCAGTTATGGGTTTACAACCTTAAGAAGAAGAATGAAAAAGAAGATGAAAAATTATGAAAATGCCCCCTCCCCGTCTTGCTTTAAGGTCTGGGTGGCGACTTTTAATGGAAATGAGGTAGAAGAAAGATGGATATGTCCACATATAGAGGAACATCTCCTCAAACTATTTAGACAAAAAAAATCACAAATGCCCGTCTCGTTTTTTGGCTATAAACGTCCATTTTTGGCCAATTTTTACATTTTCGTCTATTTAGAGAATACCACATCATAACTTTAAATACCTCTGCAATGCATGAAATTTCAAAAATTCATATATACATTGTACTCTTATTTGGGGGGGGGATTCTTATAGCTTGTGTGTGAATTTTAAAAGGCCTATTTTGAGAAATTCTGATAAAATAAACAGTTCTAACTTCTAATGAGAGTATTTTCTTAAAAATACGCTTTTGCTGGTTGCCATGGCAACAACCCGTAATTGTTATTCATAGCTATAAGGTCGACAGCTGCACAATTTGTTTCTACGTATAGAGCTATGGTATTGCTATATTCTAAAGTAGTCAAAACAATATGTACCCGAATTTATTTAGTTTTAGAGCAAAATGATTGTTTCTATAAATAGCACAATAATTCATGCAAAAAAAAGTCAACTTTCGACCCAAAAAAAAACATAGAGTCTACCTCGAAGTTCGAATATCTAATTATCTCACTTTTTAAGAGTATAATGAATAGTATTCATTCTGATGTTTTAATCTTCAGAAGAAGAACTCGTGCTAAAATGTCAATTTTTTTCCTATTTTCGGCGATTTTTCATTGAAACATATGCATTTTCCCCCAAAATACCCATTCAGCTATGAAAATTTCAAGGAGTATTATATTTTCCTGAAATAATGTAACAAACTGAGCTTACAGCATCTATCGTACATGTCGGTTTCAAATATTACGTGATACGAAAATAGAGTTATCTCCCTGTAGTCGCAACCCTAACCTTTAAAATAACGACTAAAAAAAAATGGGAGAAAAAAAATTATGCATAAATCAATATGACATCTTAGACCTCTGTTTTTTTTATGCAAGCGATTCAAAAGACATTTCCTGTTTAGCTCACCTGAGCAAAGCTCAAATGAGCTATTGTCAAAGCGCGTAGCCCGTCCGTCTGTCGTAAACTTTAACAGTTTCGACATCTCCTTTGCAACCGCTGCACAGAATTTCGCGAAACTTTACATGAAGCAAGTACTCAAGGTCCTCTACAATGTTTGTTTGTTTGTTTTTTGGTGCCGATCAGTTTACAAGTATGGCCGCAATGGTCTCTGATTGACTGACGCATTTACGACATTTCTTAGATCTGCAACCGCTGCACAGGATTTCACGAAACTTTAAAGAAAGGAGATCTCCAACAACTCTCGGTTGCAGCATCGACAGCAAACCCCCAAAACACCCAATACAAAAACACAGATCAGAGACACACAGAAAAGGAACACAAACTCACACCATAGAAACATGAAACTCAAAAGACCACACATAAACCAACGAGACCAATGGACAACCGGTGCATACTTAGGACGGCCATCTGCCACGCAAGTAGCAGACGGTGTAGTTATCTGGATTACGTGCGCACAACCCTCCCATTTTTCCGATTACCCTGATATGAGGTATCGAAGAGCAAACAACTTGTCGGGGCTCTGTCTTCTCTGAAGAGGTTTGGACACAGTCAGTCAGGGTGCAAGTCCTAAAAATGCGCTGGTACAAGGCTGTAGATTGGTCCAGTACCAAACAATGTGTCCGTCTGGTGACCGAAGAATCATATCCATGGTATAGAAGACGTTTGATGATTCTAACACCTTTGATCCTTCTTTTATTTCGTTAATTATGTCGCCATAAAATGCAGGTTGTGAAATACCCAAAGTAATACATTCTGTTGCTTGTATGGGTCCGAATTTCAAAAGAAGATGACATTAATTTTTGTAAACTAGTTTGTGAAAGCGAAAACCTTGACCTAACAGTTTCTAGGTAATTTGTAAATTTCTACTATGAACATCCAAAACATCACTTACATGTTCTAGCACACCAGATGAGCTGAAATGTAGATACCGTATGACGGTGATCTAGGAACATCACTGTCATGCCAGGAAAAAGGAGCAAGCATTCAAGGTCCTCTATCAAGTTGTGTTTTTCGTGCCAATTAGTCAACAAATATGGCCACAAGGGCTCTGATTGGCTGACACAATTTCATGAATCCTTACAGGATACAAGAACTCAAGGCTTCTACTAAGTTTGTGTTTTTCGTGCCGATCGGTCAACAAATACATGTATATTTGCGCCAGGGGTTCTTATTGGACGCATTTTAGACATCACCTCTGCAAACATGCTGCACAGAATTTCACGAAACCTTACAGGAAAAGTACTCGAGGTACTCTGCCAAGATTTTGGGGGGGGGGGTTGTTTGTTTATTGTTGTTTTTTTGTCCCAAACGGCCAAGAAATATGGTCACCGAGGGCTCTGATTGGCTGCCGCATTTTCGACATCTCCTGTTCAAACGCTGCACAGAATATCGCGAAACTTCAAAGGAAGCAAGTACTCCAAGTCCTCTACCAAGTTTGTGTTTTTTGTGCCGACCGGTCAACAAATATATACAGGCGCCAAGGGTGCTGGTTGGACGCATTTTTTCATTCTCCTCTGCATCTGCCGTACAGAATTTTACGAAACTTTACAGGAAGCAAGTATTCAAGGTCCTTTACCAAGTTTGGGGGGGGGGGGGGGTGTTGCCGATCTGTCAACAAATATGACCGCCAAAGGCTCTGATTTACTGACGCATTTTCGACATCTCCTTTGCAAAGAATTTCACGAAACTAGCAAGTATTCAAGGTCCTCTACCAAGTTTGTGTTTTTCGTGTCAACAAATATGGCCCCAAGGGATCTGACACAATGTCATGAAATCCTCACAGGAAGCAATTACTCAAGGTCCTCTGCCAAGTTTTTTGTTTTGTATTTCGTGCCGATTAATCAACGAATATATTGGTGCCAAGGGTTCTGATTTGACGCATTTTCGACATTCCCTATGCAACAGTTGCACGGATTTTCACGAAATCTTACAGGAAGCAAGTATCCAAGGTCTTCTACCAAGTTTGTCTTATTTGTGCCGATCGGTCAAGAAATATGGCTGCCAAGGGCTCTAGTTGGCTGACGCATAATAATAAATAAATAGATAAATAAATAAATAAATAAAATAGAAAAAGTAAAAAGAAAAAAAAAAGGAAATAAAAATCACTAAACCTTACAGGAAGCAAGTTTTTTTTTTACGAAGGTTGTGTTTTTCGTGTCGATCAGTCAAATAATATGGCTTCCCAGGGCTCTGATGTTTTCAATTTCCCCTTTGTAACTGCTTTTAAAACATGCTTATATGGGGAACTGATATGGGAACTAAGTCAACTAACGTGAATAAAAATGTTGAATTGGAACAACATCATCGTCGGAAACCCATGGTCGGTCACGCTAGCTTGAATGTTTCGCCCGTCTCACACGTTGTTCCTATTCGGTTATTTTTGTGTGTGAGAGGACTTCAATTCTCTTTCCCATATTCTGCTGTGGCGCAAGTCGATTGTGCATCACAATCGCATGTTACCGCATGGTGATGCATATACATGTATAATTCAAATTGACATTAAACTAAATCATTTCTGCCTTCATTATGGTAAATTTCACCCTCTAGATCCGATACGATACTCCACGATAAATATATACCTTACCGGACGCATTTTCTTCCGGAAAGATCTTCCAAATGATTGTAGAACGTGTATTTTTACCGTTTGTGTAAGCTGAAATGTTTGCAACTAAGGTGGTAGGTTTTGGCACAAGAGTTCATTATCCTTGGTGGTCTTCATTATAAGTAGGGATTTCACCTTAAAATTCATTAATTATTAAGATCAATGTATTATAAGATTGTTACATTGCTCTGTGTAATAGAAACATTTTACAGAAAAAATTATCAAAATCGGTTGATTGAGTACAGAGATAATGAAGTTCAAAGCTTGATGATTGGTGTCATTTTTGTGACACAATTTTCTATAGTAATCAATATAAAACTTGTCATGATGTTGCACCATTCAAATCTAACTTGAAGGGGTCAGTCGGCGTATATTGAAATAGCTATAACTTAGATAATCTTACTGCTATTTGAATGATCTGTACATCATTTTGTTCGTAAAGACTTCAGCTATTCGTTTTATATTACAATGATTATTTAGTTGCGTCACCCTGGTAACCATTTTAAAGCAAAATGGCCACCATCGATTTGAATATACCAATTTTGAAAATCTTAAGATTTATAAACTTAATTTTCACGTGTTTGACTTGAAAGATAATCGAAATAATATTTTAAGAAATACCAAAAAAGTGTGATTATTGCTTTTAAAGCACATTTCGGTTGCCATGGCAAAAAAGAAATGATTTTTCATGTATCTAAATGTTGATAAAGGTATACCTTTGTTCTTTTCGGTGAAATTAAGCCTAATTTGAAAAAAAAAAATAAAGGAAGAAGAAGAATAAAAAAAAATACCAACATGCGATCTAACGAGTCTACAATTAAGTAACAGAGCTATTGCGTAAATAAACCCCCCCCCCCTTAAAAAAAACACAAAGGGCACACACGAGCGAATCCTTCAGAGTACGTACGATTGTACTGAAAAAAATGTTGACAATTTCATATCATCGTAAATGAAAGTTTAATGGATATAATATTTCCCCTGTTCCTTTTTACACTTGTCTTTTCAAAGTAAATATTAAAGAATTCGAACACTTTATAAAATATCTTGCGTGAAATCGACATGGAAGACATGATCACGCAGTAAATAATCAAGGGGGTCGAGGCGGGAAAATCGGAATGCAGCTAGGTAAACCATGATAAAATTTAGTGTTCTATATATCAAAATAATCGGAAATGTTCAAACTTTTAATATTTAAGTGCGCACAATAGAAAGGATGACATCAGAAGTAATTCATATTCCCATGAAAACTGAAAAATGTCACAACTTTCGTTATATTTGGAGTTCAGCTTTTGCGCAACTTCGGTTATCAATCGGAGAGTCCTTTCTATCTAACCATACACGAGTTTTATATTATAAATATTTATAAATAAGCTGAAATAGCCGCCAAACAGAACGACCCTAAAATTCACCACGAGCCGTTCCTCGTGCCATAGATATTTGCAGCGAGAGGTGTACAAATTCGTGCGTTGTCGTTCAAAAACTCGATAATTTCACCGCTTCTGTTTATATTTTCATAAAAATTACTATATATATTAAAAGAATAAATATTTCTTTAAAGTTTAGAGATAGAATCATGTATTTTAATCAAAAATCCTGGTAGAAATCGTAATGTAAGTTTAGTGCGGTAACCGATAGGTCGATTTGTCAGCTTGAAAGATCACGTGACTGAAATCCCTATTATAAGGACTATTTATCTTGCCATTGCACTACAGTGGAAAAACATGTAACTGAAAAGTTTTTTTTTTTAATTAAATTTTTAAGATAATTCAAAAAATGCATTAGAATTTCAGAAAATGAGAAAAAAAAAAAGGAAAAAAAAATTGGTACCGCCGGGATTTGAACCCTTTACCCTTTGGTCCATTGGCATGGAAAACATACCAATTACCATATATACAATTTTTGAAAAATCATTAAAAATCTCAAAGTTGATATTTTGACAAAATTCTTTCACAGTTATATTTTAAACAATAGATATAAAAAGAAAACGAGGAGAAAAAACTGAAAAGGTAAAACATTTTTGTTTCGGGGGGGGGGAGGTTGAACCCACTACCCTTTCGTCCACTGGGCATGGAAAACATACCTATGTACAATCGTAAAAAAATCCTTAAAATGACCATCCCCCTTCCCTTTTTGCAGTTAAAAAAAATCATAACAAAAGCAAAAAATATAAAAAACTGTTTAGCAAATTTCATTCACATAAGCATTCCTCTAGTCTTCCGTTGCTAAAATGAATCTCAATTTTTGCATTAAACTTTCACATAAGCATTCCTCTAGTCTTTCGTTGCTAAAATGAATCTCAATTTTTTCATTAAAATAACAGTAAACTAAGTCGAAAAAGACATCAAAAACGCGTAAAAAAATTAGATCTAACTAAGATTATACATATGTTATAACCGTAATGTTCAAGACAAAAATCAGTATCAATTTTCAACTCTTCATATATAATGTAGAAAATGATATTAGGAAGGTCATTGTCAAACATTATACATGTATGTATTTTTGTATGAAAATTCATACATTAAAGATTCTTACAGAAAACTGAAAAAATCATTACAAATTTTAAAATAGTTAGCACTCTGGAATCTGTCTTCCCATATTATTTTTTCAAATTATTTTCATGTAAAGCTTATTCCTGAACATTAATGTGAATGGGAAAATAGGGGATATATGTCATGTAAATTGACCAATATATAAAAATACTTTTTGACCTCTTGTTTACAACCCCTGGGCAAACTAAGCATTTGCGCACGACCCTATTGAAATTCATTTCCTACAACAACATTCGGAATAACTCGTACCTTTTTATGTCGAAATTTCGAGTCTTGTTGTAAATTCACATATAGTTCTACTATGGCTGCACACGGGTTTTCACACGATACAACACTAATAAAGCATACATTCTTTGCACACGGTCTGAAACTCGTTGTAGGTTGTATATAAATTGTTGTATAAAAATTGTTTACGTACAACGCTTTTAGTACTAATAAGGAAAGATGCCTAGCCCTTGCAACTGTGCGACAAGTATGTATTCTTATATAAAACTGTCTTTTGCAAATTATATTTTATATAAGGCCATACTAATTTAATAAAATTTTCTGATATTTTTAGTTAAAAAAGGGGGACGGCTGGCAAAAAAAAAAATCCAACAAAATTGTTTATTTTTTCTCGGTTGTAACAATTTTCTAGTTGCGACTGACTGAAATAAAATTATTTTTTATATAGAAAAAATGAATAAAGACACAAATATTATTATAAGTAATTGAAATAGGATCTCTAATGATGTAATTTTTTTATTATATAAACATCTGCCATAATGACTATTGAAAATGAAGATTTTTATTCAAAAAGACAAATCGAAAGAAGACATTTTTGTTATTTTTCAATGGATGCAGGACTATACATGTTTATTACTATCTTACAAATATTTCTGGATCAATTTCAATCTTAAAAACTGTTACAAAGGGATAAAAATTAAATGGAGGGAAATTTATGTTCTATATATTAAATATATTTAAATAACATAGGTTTATAAATATATTTCTAGTTTGAATTTCTGTTTAATCTGTATTACTAATTCACAATTTCTACTTTTTAACTCCTTTTCACTTTTGTTTTGTTTTGTTTTGTTTTGTTTTGTTTTGTTTTTTTTTTTTTTTGTTTTTTTTTTTTTTGGTTGGTTATTTCATGCTTATACAACGTTGATTTTATTTTCATAGTTCATAGTTTATTTGCAAAAAACCACATAGTTTATATGCGTTACAAAAAGACAACAATGCAATGCACATTCATATGGCAAAGTGAAAATTTACAGACAATTAACATTGGTTGATAATATTGATTATGATAATATGTATAAGAAAAGTTTATATGATAATGAGAAAAAGTGTATCGTTTATCATTTAAAGATACTTAAGATGATGAAAAAATCTTTAAAGGTTACGGTACTTGTAAGCATGAAAAGGAGGAGGGACATAAGAATGTTATTTAAACATGGTTTAAGAAGGGTCTCTGGTATTTCTCACAGAGGTTGCTAATTTCAGAAATTTTCCCAAATTACAAAGTTGTTTTTTATTTGTTATGCTAAAAAGTTGTACTAATTTAAACATAGAAGGATGTGACCAGTAATAACTCTTGATGAATTTACGTCTTAAATTTGAGTATTTAGGGCAAACAAGGGTAAAATGATATTCGTCTTCAATTGTATTCAATGAACATTTATTGCATAAGCGCTGTGACCTTTCAGTATTGTTATATCTACCTTGTTCAATATTAAGTTGATGAGAAGATAGCCTATATTTAGAAATTGATTTAACAAGATATTCTGGGATATGTTTTTGTAGATAAAACTGTAATCCAAAGGTATCAGGTAAATAAATGTTTGTACAAAAGACTTTTGGATGAATTATCAAAAAAATTGTTTCTTTCTTGCAAAAAATGATCTGTCAATCTCTCTTTTAATTCAAATAAAAATGCTTTCTCGTTTACAACGTGTTGTGATATCCATATATAATTATATCCTAAGGAACATAATAACTCTTTAACCATTGTGACCCAACTATTTTGATACGGATGTAAATACATTTCGTCATACAAGCTTCTTATTATACAATTGTCACTTTTTATTACTTTCAGCCAATATTTCACTATTCGTATTTTTCTGATTATATTTATTATTGTAGCTAGTGACTGTGTGTGCTTCAACAACTGTCCAACCAGCGGCTGTAACTGTGCTATGAGTTGTAAATGTAGCGATAGCTGCCCATGTCCCGGATGTAAATCTGCAGTCAACAGTACTGTCAACTGCGCATGTCCAGGTAAAACACTCATAAAAGAGTCCGCTCATTAAACTAAATCTAAAGAATAGATAATAAACCCGACAAGGGGCTATTTTTTGATTATATAAAGGGGGGGGGGGAGAAAAGGAAATGAAAGATTGAAAAACAAATAAATTCCGACTCGAGGAGATGAAAAATTTTTATACGAATTTATATAAATATTTCTGGATCATACAACTATTTTGGATTTGCTGCAGAAAAAAATATTGCTCTGAAAAGTCCCCCCCCCCCCCTTAAAAAAATTGGGTTGGCAATAAAAGTCTTCCTGCCTCCTCCACCATTAGAATCAAATGGTTGCTCCCTGAAAATGTATTTTTTTTTTTTTTGAAAGCAGATTAATTTATCGATACAGATAGTATATTTGGGTCGTAGCTAAATGAGTTTTGAAATTAAAAAATGACAACTAAAAACCGTGATTACAACTAAGAATTTTACTATTTCAGGTAGTTGTGCTTGTGGAGTTGGGTGTACTGGACCCTCAGAGTGCAGCTGTACTGACTGCTCGTGTAAAACATAAAGACACACTGTAGAATCATCAATCAGAATCATCATTATCGTCATGAAGTTTACAGTTGTTTAGCAAACATTTATAAATATTGTATATAAACATTTAGACATTACATATGTTACTCTCATATGTCATACGCCTGATACGGGTAGCTATTTTTATTGAATTATGTTGTTTTTGTTCTGAATCCATGTTTTGAAATAAAAGCAAATCACTCGTGTACATTTGCCTACATATTTTTTACTATTACAAATATTTGTATCCTTTATCACATATGGCTCTGAAAAAAAGTTACTCAATGACCGCATCATGGAGCAAAAAATAAGAGATGAAAGAATGGGATCTCCAACCAGACTCGTTTGGAACACCCACAACAAAGCACCAAAACATCTGATGCGAAAACTCGGTGTAGAGACGCAATAGAAACTTGCGACTAGAAACATTTAACAAAAAAGACTTCATTCATATCAGCCTACGAGACCAATGGGCATTGGGCAATCGGTGCCGACTTGGGACAACCATCTGCCACGCCGGTAGGAAATGGTGTGTTTATCCGGATTGCGTGCGCACAGCCCTCCCTCCTTGTCGGTTACCCAAAGGTCTCGAAGAATGCACAATTGTAGTGTGAAATAACAATCTGATTAAAATCATCTGTTTCGGGCTCCGTTTACTGCGTACTCAGTAAACGGAGCCCGAAACAGATGATTTTAATCAGATTGTGTGAAATAATGAATTTGAAGACGTTTAACATGACCTCCTCACTGTAATATGACCACATAAACAAGACAGCAAAACGCAGGAGTAAATGGAGAAACAAGAAAAAGAAATACACATTCATATGTACATACACGAGATGCTATATATTTTCAACGACGAAACATCTGGTTTGCTTCCTGACTTGGGATGATTCAATGGGTGTGTTGTTTTTATCCGACCTGATCCGAAGACTCGAGTGAGGTAGGAAGCCCCGATAGTATTGAGAAAATAAGATGATTATAAATCTATAAATCTACCGGAACATTTTGACATTACACCATAATATACACCATGACATTACAGAATTTTATGTTAGAAACTATCAAAACAAAAAATAATGAAATAAAATAAATTTTTTTTTTAATAAAGTACAGTAAAGAAGGGGGCTTTAACCCTTACTATTCAGAATTGAAATTCTTGTTTTCCAAATTAAAAAAAACTTTTTTATCTGCGCATGCAGCCATATGCTTAAAAATTGCATACCATTAAAAATTGTTTATTTATGCTATTTCAAAGAGATCACGTTGATCGAGAAATTCTATGGGATCCGGTACGGAAAAATAGCAACGCCAACGCTGCAAGACACGTCCGTAGGGGAATTTATTTCTCATAAATAAATTTGTGAATGCAACTATGCCAGTTTTAGTCCCAAAATAACTTGAACGTTACACATAAATTATCAAAATTTTATGAGACCAAAAAAAAAACAAAAAAAAAAACAACCAAAACAAAACCAAAAAAAAAACAAACAAACAAACAAACAACAAGAACAAAAAACAACAACAACAACAAAAAAAAAAACCCCGATAGAACGTGTGTTCTTCGTCAGTTTGAAAAATATAATTCAAAAACAGCATTTTAATGAATTTTCAAAAAATAGAAAATTCTCCACAAAACCCCGCTCTTTTTAGCCACAAAGTGACCTTGGCCTTTAACCACTGACGTTAAAAAATACTAGGTTTTTTGTCTAGTTTGGTTTAAACAATATTTATTCAAAAAAGCTCATCATGACATTTGTCTAGTTTAGTCAACCCACATTGTAAATTTGAAGGGCTGACAGCCATTCTAAGTTCAAGGTCCATGACTCTGCTAAAGATCCCAAACTAAAACTGGATCAGTAATTTAATATTATGAAGGTGTATACCAGGTTTCTATTCAATAGCTGCAAGGGCTGCGGAAAAAAAGTCCAGAAAACTGTAAAATTGTTGAAAGTTCAAGGGTCATAACTCTGCTAAAATAGGTTAACTGTTCCGAGACTTGAAATGGATATGTAATTATTAATTATGAAGGCATCTATCAAGTTTCAATTCAAAAGCTGCAAATGCTGCGAAAATAAGTCCGGAAAACTGTAAAATTGTAAAAAATTTCTATGTTCAAGGGCCATAACTCTGCTAAGAATATGTCATTTTTCCGAAACTCTTATTGGACCTTTAAGATTGTTTATTATGAAGGCATATATCAAGTTTCAATTCAATAGCTGCAAATGCTGCGAAATAAGTCCAGAAAACTGTAAAATTGTCGAAAATTGATATGTTCAAGGGCTATAACTCTGTTAAAAACGGGTCAGTTCTGCCGCCAGTTGATACCATATCATATGCCAAGTTTCAATCCAATATCTTGAAAGGCATCAGAAAAAATTATATAACGGGCATATAAAAACGAATATTTCCCAAAGGTGTGTATGCCGATAAACAACGAATTTTTTTTTAATTCCAGTTTAGATGTAGAATGATTGCTAGAATAGTACATGGTGATATTGATAAAAATATGCACGGAATATCTGACCCGAATCCTGTTGAGACGAAACATAAATTATGAAAGCTAAAATGGGAGAAACTGATTCATACCGTGCACACGGCCTACAACTACAACGAATTCGGAACATATTGCCCTTTTCTTTAAATATTAAAGACAAGGTATTCCGAATGCTACAACAGTCCTGGTTGTAATCTGCTTTGATCACACGCTGTTTGCACACGGTACAACACTAATTCATAAACACGGCAGCCTGGATTGTATTCTTTGCACACGGCTTGATTCGTTGTAATATTGAATATACATGTACAACGCAATGTAAGAGAAAATAAAATTTGTTTTCAAACCAAATTATACAAAATAAGGTTCCATCTATTCACAATATAAAAGGATTTTTTCCTTAATGAAGCTGATGGCAACTGATGACGATGTATTAATAAGTATAATTCACAAATAAATATACATAATATAATTAATAAACAAACAGATAAATGAATGAATATAGATAAATGAATGAATAAATAAATAAACAAATAAATACGCAGTAATTTTGTGTTCTGAAACAGTGTCAAGACACCGAGCTTGATGTAACCTCAAATTATTTCAGTACTTTCGCTTTGCTTCAAAATGGTTTGAATAGAATTAAAATAGAATATTGAACGCCGGATATCATATATCTAAGATTCGATTCTTTTACAGGTCCTGTTTAATCACAATTTAACGAGAAAAAATGCATACTTTTACAATGATTTTATGTGTGTTCATGTTTTTGTCTTTTTCATATCTAAGTTGAAAATAAAGATAAAAGTTAAAGATAGTTTATAAACAATAATTGTCCTTAATTCAGTCGCAAAGTATCCTCATGGATTAATGATCGTCAATCGACATATAAACTTTTGCACACGGTCCTACAACTTGCTTCCTACAACGCTCCAACAACTTGCACACGGTCCTATAACTTGCTTCCTGACAACGCAAAATTGTTTCATGCATTATAAACTTTTGCACACGATACTACAACTTGCGTCCTACAACGAAATTCGGAACATTTCCTTTCTCTTCGTGTAGTCACAGGAAAGCGATGGTATACCGAATGGTGCAACAGTCATGTTGTAAACATTTGCACACGGTCCCTACAACTAAATTCCTACAACAGAATTTGGAACAACTCGCCTTTCTTTACTATTTTAGTCGCAGGAAGACGAGGGTATACCGAATGATACAACAGTCCTGTTGTAAATCTGCACACAGTTTTGCACACGGTACAGTACTAAATCATGAAAGACGAGCCTACTTTCTTTGCACACGGCCTTATCCGTTGTAGGTTGTATATAAATTGTTGTAATCAAATCATACAACATTCTGTTATTACAACTGAGGAAAAATGTCCGACCCTTGTAGCTGTGTGACAAGTAAGTAAATCATATAAAAATGATAAATAAATTGAAAATGTTTCTGTTTGAAACAAAGAAATATCTTTACAATCGGATACAATTTGAATACAAAAGTCGAACAGAATTAATCATCGAAACAACATCTGCATAAAAAAAGTGAAAAAAAAAAAGAAAATAAATGAAAAAAAAGAAAGAAAGAAAGAAAGAAAGAATAATAATAAATAAAAATTAGAGAAACGAAAATCTCCCATGCGAAAGTTTCTATTATTTGAAAAGTGTTATATCAATTTTGATATTGGGAAATATAATTGTTAGAATCATTGGTTTATATATAAATATCAATTTAAGATCTAAAGATAGTATATCTGAGGAGAAGATGTATCTTACGTTTACAGTACTTTAGTAAAAAGTATATACCAGAATTAAAAAAAATAAATTCTTGAGACTAAAGTTAAGAAAATGCAAAATATTCAAAATGACTGTAGAAAAACCAAATGAATGTGATAAATTTAGGCTAATATTACATCAGCTTTTCATTAAAAAAATATGTATAATTTAACAAATAAATAAATATATTCATAAATAAATTAAATAAAGGAATGAATAAATAAATAAAGAAAGAAATAAAAACAGGAATGGGGCCCAGAGTGGGATTGTGCCAACTTTTCTCTTATCGTGAAATGAGTAAACTTATTTAAAAGAAATGCAGCTTTTTAAAATGATGTTGATTGTTTTTATTACAGCTGTACCCGACGATTGTTTTTGTTTTGACAATTGTCCAACAAGCGGATGTAACTGTGCTGTTGGTTGTAAATGTAGTGACAACTGTCCATGTCCCGGATGTACAGTCATCTGCTCATGCTCAGGTAATGATTATATCTTGTTCTATATATAAATGTAAATGGTACAGAATATATAGTTAAAAAAAACAACTTTTTTTCTCTATGAAAGAATTCCTCTGGAGTGGCGAATGTAATGGGGGGGGGGGGGGGGGGTATGGTGCGTGCGATAATAAGCCGGCCCTCGATTTTTCTCTAGAAATTAATCTCATGAGAAATACTAGATATCTCACGAAAATACCCGAATTATTTACCGCTTTTAATGAAAATAAAAATATCACCAAATAAAGTGCCATTTAACTAATGTCGTCATGAATATGGCGAAAATTGCTGGGAATTTTGTCTTCTGTGGAAGAATTCAATGTGGCCACATGCATTAACTGGGATAAAACGTTTATGACAAAAGAATATAATGATAATCTTTCACATACAAATTTTTCATCGTAGTTAATGCATGCGGTCATTGCTAATTTTTAAAATAGAAATATGTAGTTTTTGCATCAATTTCGCGAAATATGACCTATTTTGGTGTTTTCAAAGGGCTAAAAGCTATTGATAAACGCAATTTTTATAAAAGATAGATTCGTGATTCAGTAGAGAACGTTTCAAAATGTCAAATCACAATCAAAAATTCTATGAATTACAATGTTCAAAATGGCTTCGTGGCCCTACCCCTTTTCTTCTAGATTCGAAAGACATGTACGTCATTCTGAACTGTTTTCAGAAATATTTTGGCACCCCTTTCAATAAATCCTGGACCCATATCTGCTCAGCAATATATAAAAGTTCATTCATATTTAATGTAAACAGGGCTTACTTGAGGGGGCATTAAAACTTATGACGTCATTGATTAAAACATTTTTTATAAAAAAAATCACATGATTATGACGTCATCATCAAACATAGTGAGCATTTTCTTTTTGAAACTGTTTTTTAAAAATAGTTTTAAAAGATGAAATAGAAGACATTTTCTAAGTCGTGAAGATAAGTGAAGATGAGAGATTGAATTTTTACAATTTCAGGTAGTTGCGCTTGTGGAGTTGGGTGTAATGGACCCTCAGAGTGCAGCTGTACTGAGTGCGATTGTAAAACATAGAGATAAACTGTAGAACCATCTACATTAATTATCATCATGTTAGATTGTTTTTAATAATCTATAGAACAGCAAACATTTCTTGGCATCTTGTATATAAACCATTTTACATTACAATTTTTATTCATCAATGTCTTTGTTGTTTTTGTTATCAATGATTAAAAGATAATAAATACTTTAGTTTATTGGTTTGTATATAATTTACATATGTATATGCACAGTCATATAAAAGGTTCCCACTAAGTATTGTTATCCCGCTCTCCCGAAAGCGATGGGACATAAAGACGTGTCCGTCTGTTAAATCTGTTTTGCTGTTAAAAAAAAATCAAAATCCAAAAAATAATAATGGATATACAAAACATTGAAAAATACAAAACCATTCTGTAAAGGGGTAAAGGTGAATATCCATGAGATCATGTGCCCGGGTAGAGTAAACATCTCCTGCTCACAGTTGAGTAGTTTCTCAGTCGCCTTGCCTTCTGAACGTATTCGTTGTACACATAGTTTGAGCTTTCCATGGAAAAGCGCATAATTTGCATCAGAAGGATATTATATTGACCATTGTAGTATAGTTAACACGGATGGATTAATATGGTACTACTGTGGAATTATCACATGTTCAAAGTTTTAAAATTACCACAAAATACTACGTGAAACTTTACTACTTGAAAGTTTACAACACGAAACTTCGCAACAAAAGAACTTTATCATATTACACAAAACTTTACTACACTACTCGAAACTTTACCATACACACAAAACGAGTGACGTAAGAATGTTACTACTGATGCAGGAAAGTAAATTTTGAAAGTGAAGTCACGTTTGTCATTTATTGACCAATTGCAATGTCGTCAGAAATCATGGAATCTAAATACGAAACGGACTTCATGTCAGTACCTTATTGGTCTCTTTCACGGATAGATAAATGGCACCACTGGCATGACTGTAAAAATATCACATGAAATTTTTAAATACTACATGAAACTTAATTCCAGAAGATTTACTACACTACACGAAACTTCACTTACATGTAGTAAAGTGTAGTAAAATTTACTTTAGTATACGATTTACTACAGTATACTAGTACGTTTTCGATAGAGTTATACTGAGGTAATTTCCAAACTTTTGGAAATAAAGCCTATGCAAACGCAGCAAGATACGCCCGCAAGATTTTCCCTTTGCTGTAAGGATACATGTATATTGACTTTTTATATTGAAAAAAGTAAGACCAATAAAAAAAGTGAAGTTGAGGTGTGGAAGGGAATACATTATGTAATTCTGGCTATTGATTGAACATGTAACGGATGTATGCTAGCATTGCACTTTCATTGCAAAAAAAAAAATGATGTACAGATATTGAATACAACAAACGACAGCCAAGAGACTGGATTCCAAGAGATAGCGAGCAAGCGATTTTTTTCAGAATTGGAATAAAATCCTTGTTTATTGACCAAGGTGTAATGTACATGGGTTGTATAGGAAAGCGCAGCAACATTTGAAAAAATTTCTGGCAAGCGGAAGCGAGCCAGAGAAAATTTTTGAAATGCTGACGGCAAAATATTACCACAATGAAAGATTACCACTACAAATTCATGTTATATTTTTCAAATATTATGACAACAAAAGGGAATCGGGACTAAATCTTACGATATATGTATATTTATATATACATATATTTTTAACTACTAGTATGCTTCAAAAATTCCAAGGGATGGGGGGTGGGGGTCCGGACCCCGACCCCCTCTGGATCATCGCTTGTCTGAATAAAGTTTTGTGTAAAGCGACAGCGAGCCAGCGAACACTTTCTTAAAAATCCGACTCCAAACTACCAGAAATAAAGTTTACACATACAAATTTGAGATCAACAAATACCATAATTCGACGATTTAAATCCGCCATTGAACAGTTCTGCATGAAATAGACAATTAAGGAACAGGTCGAATTTCACGAATGAAAATGCCCACCTAAAATCTGAAAAAAAAGACTTAAAACCAAAGGAAAATTTGTTGGGTTTGCTAAATTTAATATGGGTCAACAAATTTTCCACGTACACCTGATTTGTCGTTACAGAGTTATGCGACTTCGATTTTTTTTAAATACTGTGAAAATATAGCAAAATGGTTTTAAAGATCTATTTTGAAAATTTGTATACTTCAAGAAGAAACATATGTAACGTTTTGTTTTGTTTTTGTTTTGTTTGTTTTGTTTTGTTCTGTTTTGTTTTGTTTTTTTTTGGTCGCATAATTGATAAATTATGTGTAATGGTGGGAAGGGAGTATGGAAAGCCAAATTAACAGAAACTCAAATAATTAGAGAGCTCTTTAATTAATTAAAGAGCTCTTTAAAATAATTAAAGAACTCTTCAATTAATCATAGAGCTCTATAAAAGAATTGAAGAGCTCTCTAATTTAATTATAGAGCTCTTTAATTCATACATTGCCGATTATTGTAATTAGAGAGCTCTTCAGTTCTTTTACAGAGCTCTTTAATTCGTCTACAGAGCTCTATTATTCAATTGAAGAGCTCCCTAATTCTCTTAGAGAGCTCTTCAATTGTATTAGAGAGCTCTTTAATTGTATTAGAGAGCTCTTTAAAAGGGACATATCCATATTATGATTAAAGAGCTCTCTAAAAGAATTATAGAGCTCTTTAATAGAATGAATGAGCTCTGTAAATCAATTGAAGAGCTCTTTAATTGAATTAAAGAGCTCTTTAATTGAATTAAAGAGCTCTATAATTGAATTAGAGAGCTCTTCAATTCTTTTATAGAGCTCTGTAATTAATTGATTAATTAATTAAAAGAATTAATGAGCTCTCTCTAATTGTATTATTGAGCGCAATAAAACAATTATTGCCCTTTCTTTAATTCATTTATTGTGCTCAATAATAAAATTAGAGAGCTCTTTAATTCATTTATTGCGCTCAATAAATGATGCGAATTAAAGAGCTCTTTAAAAGAATTAGAGAGCTCTCTAATTTTATTAATGAGCACAATAAATGAATTAAAGAGCGCAATAATAGAATTAAAGAGCTCTTTAATTGAATTATAGAGCTCTCTAATTCATTTAAAGAGCTCTCTATTTATTTGAGTTTCTGTTAATTTGGCGTTCCATAAGGGAGAGGTATATTATGCCCAAGGCAAAGCAAAGGCGCATGGAAAGCAATAACTTTTAAAATATGAGGTCAATGGATATCCATGATATTTATACATTTAAAATACTGTTTATTTATCCTGAGCATAATGTGGAGACGAAGTCGCCTTTCGATTATCATGTTCATCTGATCTGATTTGTTGTTACGGAGTTATATGGGACTTTTTAAATACTGTGAAAATATATTAAAATTGTTTAAAATTCTTTAACAATCTTTTTTTTAGTTAAATATTTTGAAATTTGTAGACCTCTAGAACTGAGAAAGGATATTCTTTCACATATATAACGGATTTTTCATTCTTTTATCGCATAATTGAGAAATTGTGTGCAATGGGAGGAGATTATATGCAGATACATGTTAGTATAGTCACAATGGAACGCAATATTGAATTTCATACGTGTCAACAAATTTTCATGATATTTATATAATGTGATCAGACTGTGGAGAGGAAGCCACCTTTCGTTTTTCACGTTCACCTGATTTGTTATGGAGTTACGGTATTTCGAGGGGTTTTTTTGCAAAGGGATTTGGTATAAATAAAAAAAATCAATACTGTCTACATCAAACGCCCATTCACTGTAAGATTATTTTCCATCGGGGAGGGGTTAACCCCCCCCCCCCCCCAAATATACATTTTCTCAGCGTTTTAGCATTTATGAATTATTTGAATCATTCCAATTTCCTTATTGAAACATATTGCACTTCGTTTCATATCAATATCATCTATGGCGAATTTAGAGCCCACCCCTTTTTTCGGTCCCAAGTTATTGATTCCGAATACTAAAGCACAAAACTATAGATATAAATTTTCCGCTCGCTTCGCTCGTCCTACTTACAGGTCACTTTTAAAAGTAAAATTGACGCCGAAGACACGCAAAACAAATTTTCAATCTTAAATTGCAAAAAATCTGCCGAGAAGACCTATCGATATTTTCATATATTCGAATTCAGCTCATTCTCTACTTTTACGTGAAAAAAGGACTTTAAGGGTTTCCACAACTTAATGGATAGAGTGGAAATGAAGCAAGCCGTGTTTTGCCTTTTGAATGAGTGTGCATTTTTGAATAATAAGTTGCAAAATGGCGATAAAATTTGCAAATTTCCCCCAAGATGCACAATAATCAGTAGAAATACAATACTCAACATGGCAACAATATTTTCGGTCTCTCTTTTCACCCTCCTTCGTAAATTTCCTAGATTAAAATTATTTTAGTTCAGAAAATGCACATTTCCGAATTAGAACGTCAATGCCGTCTTTGAGGCTTAAAATCTCGAAAACTTCGTGGAATGATTTCATGAAAATTATATCACAGATTGATCAAATCTTAAATTTCATAAGGATAAGTATCAGATTCAAAATACATTGAGCTTTCGCTCGCCAGTCATCTCTGAATCATGATATAAATTAATTCGAAAGTAAGTTACCAAGGACTCCAGTGTGAGGATTAAGAATAACTTTCACCCCTCTTCCCAATCCCACAACCCCCCTCTTCCCACCCCTTTTATTTATCTATTTTATTAGTCCCCTACCGGCAACGCCGAAGGGGACTCTTAGTTTCCTCTCGGTCTGTCTGTCTGTCTGTCTGTCTGTCTGTCTGTCTGTCCGTCCGCCCGTCTGTCCGTCTGTCCCATTTTCAGTTTTCCGGACTTTTTTTCGCTGTTGTTGCATATATTGAACTCATTTTTGGTATGTGGATATATCTCAATGTGATACAGATCAAGTTTGAGTTTGCTTTCGATTGACCTAATTTTACAAGAGTTATGGCCCTTGGACTTAGCAAATTTTATGAAAGTTTCAGTTTTCCGGACTTTTTTCCGATGTTGTTGCATATATTGAACTCATTTTTGGTATGTGGATATATCTCAATGTGATACAGATCAAGTTTGAGTTTGCTTTCGATTGACCTAATTTTACAAGAGTTATGGCCCTTGGACTTAGCAAATTTTATGAAAGTTTCAGTTTTCCGGACTTTTTTCCGATGTTGTTGCATATATTGAACTCATTTTTGGTATGTGGATATATCTCAATGTGATACAGATCAAGTTTGAGTTTGCTTTCGATTGACCTAATTTTGCAAGAGTAATGGCCCTTGGACTTAGCAAATTTTATGAAAGTTTCAGTTTTCCGGACTTTTTTCCCGCTGTTGTTGCATATATTGAACTCATTTTTGGTATGTGGATATATCTCAATGTGATACAGATCAAGTTTGAGTTTGCTTTTGATTGACTAATTTTACAAGAGTTATGGCCCTTGGACTTAGCAAATTTTCTGAAAATTTCGGTTTTCCATGCAGACTTTTTTCCGCTGTTGTTGGATATATTGAACTCATTTTTGGTATGTCGATCTATCTCAATGTGATACAGATCAAGTTTGAGTTTGCTTTTGATTGACCTAATTTTACAAGAGTTATGGCCCTTGGACTTAGCAAATTTTATGAAAATTTCGGTTTTCCGGACTTTTTTCCACTGTTGTTGGATAAATTGAACTCATCTTTGGTATGTGGATATATCTAAATGGGATACAGATCAAGTTTGAGTTTGCTTTAGATTCACCTATTTCTACAAGAGTTATGGCCCTTGGACTTAGCAAATTTTATGAAAGTTTCAGTTTTCCGGACTTTTCTTTTGTTCTATTGCAAATAATGCACTGATTTTTGGTAAATGAATACATCTCAGTGTGATACAGACCAAGTTTGAGTTTGGTTTCCATTGGCCTATTTTTACAAGAGTAATGGCCCTTGGACTTAGCAAATTTCATGAAATTTTCAGTTTTCCGGACTTTTTCATGCCTGTTATCGCAGATAATGAGCTGATTTTTTTGTATGTGAATACATTATAGTGTGATGCAGACTTGAGTTTAATTTAGATTGACTAATTTTCACAAGAGTTATGGCCCTTGGACTTAGCAAATTTTCTGAAAATTTCGGTTTTCCAGACTTTTTTCCGCTGTTGTTGGATATATTGAACTCATTTTTGGTATGTCGATCTATCTCAATGTGATACAGATCAAGTTTGAGTTTGCTTTTGATTGACCTAATTTTACAAGAGTTATGGCCCTTAGACTTAGCAAATTTTATGAAAATTTCGGTTTTCCGGACTTTTTTCCACTGTTGTTGGATAAATTGAACTCATCTTTGGTATGTGGATATATCTAAATGGGATACAGATCAAGTTTGAGTTTGCTTTAGATTCACCTATTTCTACAAGAGTTATGGCCCTATGACTTAGCAAATTTTATGAAAGTTTCAGTTTTCCGGACTTTTCTTTTGTTCTATTGCAAATAATGCACTGATTTTTGGTAAATGAATACATCTCAGTGTGATACAGACCAAGTTTGAGTTTGGTTTCCATTGGCCTATTTTTACAAGAGTAATGGCCCTTGGACTTAGCAAATTTCATGAAATTTTCAGTTTTCCGGACTTTTTCATGCCTGTTATCGCAGATAATGAGCTGATTTTTTGTATGTGAATACATTATAGTGTGATGCAGACTTGAGTTTAATTTAGATTAACTAATTTTCACAAGAGTTATGGCCCTTGGACTTAGCAAATTTCGTGAATTCAGTTTCCCAGACCTTTCTTGGCTGTTGTTGAAGAAGATGAACTGATGAACAGAGATGCAAGTCATAAATTTATGCCGCCGGTAGGGGACTTATATCGCACAGCGATCATTGCATTTTTTATTTTTTATTTATTTTTATTTATTTATTATTTTTTTTTTTTTTGCTTGTCATTTTTTCTGTGAACCCATTTTTTTTTTTCTAAGCTGGACTTCGGGTCACTCCCCCTTTTTTGAAATTCTAGATCCACCACTGATCATTTAATTGATATTGATACTGTATATCTTAAGCTGTATTTCATCTGAGGGAAAAAATATGTGAAAGCATTTGAATCAATGATAATTTTATGAACAAATTGTGATGCAAGAGGGATAACTCAAACAGTATTGGTGAGCTATAGTTGATGGTGACGCGGTTAGCGCATGCAATTCCAAATCATCAGAATTCAAATTTCATCAAATAAATTCACATCATCATCAAATCAGGTCATGTCGTTATCAAAATAATAAAAACATCATCATAGAATGTACATCAAAACTAATACATCATACAGTGAATGGCAGTCATCAAAATCTTACGTTTCACTTATATATATATGTACATAATTCACAAAACTACTGATATATAATTTAAAGGAAAAATCTGAAAATAAGTAGGCATAAAGACGAAGCCCCCAGTTCCTAACTTACGAAAGCTTATTGGTGCCATTTTTGGGAAAGAACAAAAATTAAGAAGTCGTTCTAACAAGATAAAAAGTTGTTCAAACGAGTTAAAAAGTCGTTTAAATCTTGTTTGTGTTTATCTCATTAGAACGACTTCTTATCTTGTTTGAACGTGTTATTTAACTCGTTAGAACGACTTTCATTTTTTTTCTTTCCAAAAAATGGCACTAATAAGCTTCCGTACTTTCGTACTAACTTCTAAAAAAGATTCTGCATAAAAATGTTCAAACCAAAAGAAAAAAAAAAAAATCCATCGATGTTTATAGTTGAGCGCTAATTAGTTGAGAATGACCGAACACTCCGATTTCCCCCCCCCCCCCCCCCCCAAGCGCGAAATAGCGCCACCTTCATTTTCTCTGGACAGGAGATAAAAAACGAATATTTGGCCATAGTATTTATTTTCTGCACTTTTTCTGAAAGGCATCCTACCGCCAGGCAACATGATCAATGATGATCAATATGAATATGAAACTCTGTTATTTCATGACCACTTTGCAAATCTAAATTTCTTGGCATTTGACCTTTGGAGATTGCCACTACGCATCATTTAATCATCTGCAAATAATACGGTATCATCTGCATATAATAGTATAACAAATCTCCCTCCAAATCATCAGTAATGCACTCTAGTCCTCATAAAGTAAAGTAAATTTAAAAAGTACGACGTAAGTAAACAAAAATGTTGAGTTTTCCCGGGTTTTTTTTCAATCCTTAGGCCGGAACCCCCCCCCCCCCCCCCGCGCGTTTTTTTTTTTCAGTTGCACTTAGAACCGCCAGTGTTTATAAATGATTAACGTTGCATGGTAGGAGTGCAGGGGGTAAATATCCGTTTCCATTTGTCGGTATAATAAAAGTCCGGGTGTACCCCTTCTTAAATCCGCTTATGATAAAATCAATAATTGTACAAACAATATATTTTTTAATAAAATCAATAAATGTATAAAGAATTTTTTTTTAAATATTTGCCGATTCATTATGTTTCTTCAATTCATTTGATTTCAAACAAGTTCCTCTGGTCATTATGCTCATCTTATCATTGACAAGATAACGCGTATTTATTTACCCTTTGATGACCCCCCGAACAGACAACTCATCCACTCCTGAAAGATGACCTCATTTCATATGTGAGATCATTATCCTTTGGGCGTTTGACGCTATGGTATATTTGTACGTGAAAGCATCTACATGATACAGATGAGTCGTGAGAAGGGATGGAGGAACACCGGCATCTGAAACATTAGGAAGACAAAAAAATCAGGATGGAATATGGAAACAATAGACTATACTTTAATTGGATTAGCTATCGTTGTCTTCTCTGCATGGTGTTTTAACTGGACAATACATATCATAGCACTTTCTTATGCGTAAGTTTCAGTTACTCAGATATTTCATGTGTGTATCACGCCCTTTTCCATGGCATGAACTGAGTAAATCGTATTTATTTAATCCTGGTTTATATTATTAGACGAGAAAATGAGTAAATAGTATATGTTTAATATTGGTATTATATTATTATATGAGAAGTTTCTATGTTTAACTTTATATAGGGATTTTATCAGTTCTTTAAACTCGTCTTTTTCTCTTCCAAGCTAAACATGCATTTCACTGACAGTGTCAATGTACACATGTCATGATGCATCTGTTCATGAGTCAAGCCTTGTCCGTGTACATTTTACTAAGCCTTCAGCCATATGTTAAGATAAGTTTTATTCTATGTTACATGTCTGTCAAATTGATATTTTGTTTTATAGAAAATGGAAACTACATAGAAAACTGCCAAGCAACATAGTTATAGAAGAATTACCTGGAGTATCTATCCTTAAACCTTTGGTTGGAGTTGATCAAAACCTATTTGGAAACCTGGAAACATTTTTCAACCTAAAATATCCTCAGGTAAAAAAAGGAATAATCAGAGGGGGTGGAGTGAAGAGGGGTGAGGGTGGGGAGGACCATCACTAGAAAAAAGTCTAGATTAAAAAAGCTCATGTTTCTTATTTTTACATACATGTATAATTTTCTCAAATCTTAGGCTGTTACCAATGTGCTGGACCAAACCACAAACACACAAAAATAACACAACCCCCCCCCCCCTCAAAAGATCTGTGCATGAAGAAAATGGAAAGCCCTTACTTAGTTCTGTGGTGCAGATGATTTACATAATGAAAACACACATGTATTTTAATAGATTCAAACATTTTTTTGTATATCAAATATTGATATAGTGAATCAAACTTGTACATTTTAATATCAGTATACAGAAATATGAATTTTTGAATATCAAAATCATAAGTCAAGTTTTGTTTGATCCTTGTACATGTAAGTCAATGTTATGAATTATACAGATACTAGTACAAAATCTCAATGAAGTCAGTAGAATTTTGGTTTGACTCAGTTGTGTCACACCTTCATTTCAACAGATGTCTCAGATACATGTTGTATCTATGTACAAATGTATTGTAACATGTATCTGATATGGCCCAGGGGTCACATTAATTAGTTGCTGAATCACATTTATAGTTTGTACTTCTATAAATTGTTAGTTACATAATTTTGCCCAAGGCAATTTTTTTTTACCCATGCAAATTTGATTAATATCATTTTGTAGATATTTTTGTGATAAAAGATGTATTTATACATGTAGGCATTTACCTGAATAGAACCGAAGTTGTATAAATAACTTTTATGTAAAATCACCCTATGTTTAAAAGTTATATTTCAGAAATCGTTTGAACCCCCCCCCCCTCTCTCTTCCATTTGACATTACATATGTCTATATGACCCTCTTTTATTTCTGAAATCGTTTGATCCCCTTTCCGTTTGACAAACTGAATTGAGAGTCAAGCACATAATCGTGTGAGACAACATCGTGTATGCGATACAATGTAGTGATCGAAAGGAAAACGATGCACATTAATGGCGAAAGAGAGCATATTTGCTGTACTATTTCATTTATATGCGCGGACTTTATTTTCCGAGTGATCCAACCTGTCTTGAAGGGGAAAGGGAAGGTGTACAGACTATGACTGAGAAAATTACATGTACTGAAATCGGAAAAGTTACTGAAAAATTACCCCCCCCCCCCCCACATTGTGATAAAAAGGGACAAGGATGTCCCGACCATCGATACTAGCTCCAGATACGCGCGTGTTTGACTAGTAGATCAAGTTAATGTCACGACCTTACATGCTATGGATGAGATTTGTACTTGAACTACTGTATACTGTGACTGCAGTGCCTAAATACGAATTGCGAACGATATCATATTCTGTATCACAGCATCTATTGACTCTATTAGCTAATTAGTCAGCATGCTCTAATTAACAACTTGGATAAAGTGAAGAAGCAATGTGAAAACAGAGATGGAACCCGCGGGATTGCATCGGAGGAGGGGGGGGGGGGGGAGGAGTCACTGGCACATGTCATCCATGCATATTGGAGTAGATAAGAACGATCGCCTTGAATAGCGGAATCAATGCATTGTAAGCACGATCGAAACACATCTGTACATCTCTGTACGAGATGTATATGATATATTGGTACATAATAACGTGTTGATTATCAGCTATTCGTCACTATTTACTACTATCATACTTGCTTACTATCATGATTCAAGTGTGAGTACATGGGTAGAAACGCCGTGCACGCCGTTGTCTTGCTTGGTCGGAGCAAGCCAGATACCATAGAGAAGCCTTTGCGTGATCAGATCTCTTTGACTGTCAGAAATACTCTTTGTTTCTCGTGGATCGTTCGCTAATCAATTCCGTCAGGCCGACTCCACATCGACTCAAAGTGCAGCATCTGACTACACCCCAGGTTGTCAAAATATTAGTTTAACCAGTATTACATGGAATCATGGTTGAAAAAGTAAATGCAGAGAAAAAATATTTCCACTGCCATCGTTATAAAATAGGAATTTTGGGCGTTTTGGGGACCGATATCCCGCTGTGTGAAAGTAAGCGAATAAGAAAATACTGGTAGCGTCTAAGTAAGAGTAACACAACATAGTCCTTCATTGCTCTTCATTTCAAAGAGCATAAGAGATGATTACAACGTGTATGTTATGATACAGTATTTTGCATACTTGTATTAAAATCGCATTCAAGGTTATCTTTTTCTTCGAATTTTCAGTATGAATTGCTGTTTTGTATACAAGATGAAATGGACGCATCCTTCATGATTGTTCAGAGTTTGATGAAAAAATATCCAAATGTAGATGCCAAAGTTTTCATAGGTAAGTAATATATTTGTATGGTAACAGTATGGTAAGCTTTCATTCCTTACATCACATCCCATAAAAAAACCCACAGAAAGGGGGGGGGGAGACATCCGACCCCCCCCCCCCCCCCAAAAAAAAAAAAAAACCAAACAAACCCAAAAGCTTTTTTATAATGAATAGGCACTGACTTGGGAATAAATAACCCTGAATCTTATATATACGTTTTGTACGAGGAGTATTTTGACACTTATTCACAGGATGTGACGTGAATCTGATTCTTCCGGACCTTCTGATTAGTGAATTAGTTTTCACTTCTAAACGACACTGTCCTCCTTGAGGATTTTATTTCCTGCTTCTTCTTTTTGTAGGTGTCATGTCGTCGTTAGAAACATCTGTTCAGTCACGATCGAATTGTGAATATTGTATCACCTTTATTTTATGAAAAAAAAAAACTTACTTTGTGAATGATACTTTTTTAAGGACATCGACAGAACTCAAAATTATTCAACCTCCTGCATCAAAAGAGTTCCGTCAAATCGGTCCACAGATTTCAGTGTTTGAAAGAAGGGAAGGGTGCCGTTTGATGTTTCATAATGTTAAATACATGTATTTAGATTTTGAAGAAAAATAAAAACCCGCCAGAAAAGAAAAAAGTGAAAGTTTTGTATTTCTGTCAGTCCGAAGAGTTCGAATTATTGGAAGCAATTTTTACGTCGTAAAAGAAACGCTGTATGATAAAAAGTGTGACGTTGAAAATTATACTGGCAATCCTTTTTTTTTTATCCTTGCTGATGAGTAGGGTGTATAGCCAAGGTTCGATTCGTTTCATTCTTTTCATAGCATTTCAATAGGTTTCAATGCTTTAAAGGAAGATGGTATAAACTATTGTTCATGTATTATTCAAAGAAGTTGTCAGTATCTCATCCTTTCTCTCTGATATTATGGTAACGAACTAACTTTACCTCTTGGCGTAAACATCATTACGAGAACTCTGATGTAGACTGAAAAAGAGGAATGAAAAGGAAAAAAATGTTAGGGCTGAAATGGAGTGTGATTTGTATCAGGCCGTCTCATCAGTTATTACCTCCTGAATCTCGATTTGTTAAATTATCGACTAGGGATGAGGGCCATATATGAATTTTTGGACCTGAAGACAAAGTGTTGCCCAAGGCCATTGTCAATAATTGTTTTGTTATACCTTATTTTCTTCAAGAAGGTATAGAGTTGGAGCACTTCTGTATTATTCAGTACTACAGGAACGACCGAGCGACCAGTCATGTTTACATTCATTTCAAAGAGTGCAGAGAAATACAAATTGGGAGGCCTCAGGGGATGGGGAGGGGGTACGTGCCCCTGCGTCCTACTCCCTTTTTCAAACTTCTTAGAAATACAAGTACCAAGCCGTGTTAAAATGTTTTCAAGAGTAGCCTCCATGAGCACTGAAGAAGCCGAGATATCAGCTGTGTTATATTGATCGGATAGCCCTAGGGACACTGTCATCACAAAATAATATCGAGGTCTGCATCATCATTCATATCCCGTATTCTGGGTTACTTGTAAATTGGGGACTCTATGGAATGCAGAACATGATACTTTTATGAAATGATATGTATCATATATAAAAGTAGGTTAATTTATTTTGAGACACGACCAAAAAAGAAATATTTGGAAGGTGTAATCTCATACACAGATACAGAAAAACAGGCGTGAGTCAAGGACATGTCTTTTCCTTAAAGGAGGACGGGAATCGGACTGGAGAAGGGGGGGGGGGGGGGGGGGCGTTACGGTCTATCTTGATTTTATAAAGTCCGACAGCTACAATGGAATCAACCTAGCTGAGATGTGGCTGTCTTATTTGAGAGTTTACTCTTTGAATTCACTTTTCTTTCTTTGCAGAATATTTTTGGTTGTTTTGTTTTGTTGTTGTTGTATTTTTCATAATTTTGAATGTCCATTAAATCATTTCACGGTGACCTCTGTATTTATGTATTAGATGTGTGCACTCCAGCAAGAAAATATTCTACATTTCATGAATAACGTTAAGCAGCTTATATGAATATAAAAACGATATTCGGAAGAACATAGGAAATAATGATCGGATTGAGTCATTGAGAAGATAATGGTTAGCATGGTTAGGATTGTGGGGACGATTGACTTAATCTTGGCAACAAAACCATATTATTCACTGGTCACAACAGGTGGAATAAAGACCTAAGATTTTATATACGTCCGAATTTAAGCAATCTTGGGATAAAGTATATGAATGCAATATACGTTTTCTCATTTGACAATGCAGATTAATCTTTTTATTCAAACTTTGTCCCTGTACGTAGATACACACTTTACTCGATTCTAACAGACTATACGTGAAAGGTTCTTCTTCGTGAAATAGAACAGCTAAAACACCATGCCTGGAGCTCATTCTTGTTTGTGAGGACCCCCTCCTCACCCACCCTTTTTCCCCTCAGCAAGACGAATTCACATGGGCGGATCCAGGATTTTTTCCAGGAAGGATACTTAAGTTCATTGGTCCTACATTTAAAAAAAATTGCAATCTCGAATCCCCACCATGTTGTTCTTGATTATTGATCAAATTATATGTGAAATAGTCTGGCGAGCGGTAGCGAGCCAGCGAAAATTTGTTAGAGTTGGAATAAAAAGGTCAGACAATAATACCAGTTGCATCCTCTTTTCCTGTATTTTCCAGTGAATTGCCTTGCTTATTGACAAAGGTGTAATGTATAAGGGTTGCTAAGAGGAATCGGGACTTTATCTTATGAAATCCTATGCTTCGAAAATTCCAGGGGTAGGACCCCCCATCCTATGCTTCGAAAATTCCAGGGGTAGGACCCCCCACCCCTCTGGATCCGCGATTGGATTCATATTGTACAATGAACAATCTTTGGCGAAAAATGAAATGCCTTTACATTAAATTGAGCATTGAAAGTGAAATTGTGTCATCGATACTTGAACTTGCCCTTGATTACACAACGAAGAGACGATAACTACAGTGGACAAGCCTGTAAGATCCTGTTTATTCACTACTGACTGAGGCTTTGATGTATCTGTACATTGATTCAGACGCCGGTCGGCTTTTAGATATAACTTATTGATCTCGTTTATTGTAAGCATCTGTATCACAGATCATTGTATTGAAAATATATCACGTTACTATTACAAATGAATCATGGAAATAGCACGTTGTTCAAAGAAATGAGTTTCTATAATAATAATAATTGAAAGAAATCCATACAGAAAAAGTTGGGAGTTTCCAAGGCAACAGAATTCCTACTAGAAATATCGAACAGTTTTTTTTTATCCACGAATCCATTCAGTTCTTTAAAATGCTATGAAACCACTAAAGCTAACGGTGGGAGATGCATCTTGGCTTATTGAGTAAATCTTTTCGTGATATTACAAAAACCCTCCTCCGCACCCCACCCTCTACCAAAAAAAAAAAGGAAAAAAAAAAAAAAAAAAAAAGGAAAAAAAAAAGGGAAAAAAAAAGAAATTAGGATTAACCTATAGGAGCCACGCTGTCCGTCTTAATATGCATGTGATTAACATGAAAATAGTCCAACCCACAATTTCGAACACCATTTAGTTCGAGGTCGAATTTCATTTTGGTAAAATTTATCATCAATCTTATGTAATGGTTCGCTTTGGTTCTGACTGTATTTCATCTTAATTATTAAAACAGACAATATATCATATAATCAATGTTTGTATAAATTTACTCACAAAGGAGCTGTTAAGATAAGGCGTAAAATCTGCCCTGAAAAGTGGAAATTTCAAAATGCAAAAATTAAGAAAAATTTTCGGTAAAAATATGAAGTTACTTGGTCCAGATATGAATCTTCTGTCAGGTTGGATAAATTATTCAAAATAAGACAAATTTTTGGGTCAAAATAAGCGTTTTTCCTATAGAAATCAATGGAAAACGGGAAAGTCTTTCTACAACATTGTTCCCCCCCCCCCTCGGTTCAGAATGCCACTTTTACCAAAGGTGTATATTAATAAAACAAATTTTCTGGCCAAGTGGGGTTCTGAACCGAGGGGGGGGGGAACAATGTCCCATAGGCGAAAAACGAAAAAAAGGGGGGATGGATGACTATTTTAGAATCAGTATTTAGAGCGGTAAAATAAAGTAAAATTGCCATTTTTTCTTTTAATATCATGTAACAATCTATTCAGAGTGTGTTCCGATCAAATTATTAACCGTTAGGAAGGAAATGAACGAGAAAGTTGTCTATTTCTACGCTGTGCATATTTCGCGCCTGAAAGCTACATATGTGGCTGATAAATACGAAATATAACCGTTTTTCAGTTTCCGGACTGCGAGTTTTGCCGATTGTATTGATATAATAACATCCAGGTTAATTTTTCTTATCCAAGTTTGACATTAAAAGGTAGAGAAGTGTAATAAACATCAAATTTATGTAAACTAATGCATTTTTTGTGAATTTTCGCTCGATATTCGACGTTTTCTCTCATCCGTACCCCTACCTCTTCAACCCGTAATTATAACATCTTTCACTAAATCTATTTAAATAAAATACCTACTAAGAATCTTCACATACTGTATATTTTAATCCCGACCACTTTTTATCTGAAATAGAAGGACAGCGCACGAGAAACAATCGAGTGATTTCAGGGCTAAATCAAGCCCTTATCTTAACAGCTCCTTTGACAACTAATTTTTTTTTGGCTTCATAATCCTTACTCAAAGTCCTTGATATTGATTGAATGGTTTCTTTCTTAATGTGTAACCATGGTAATATTTTAAAAACTGTGTTACCATGGTAATACATGACCTCCTACCTGACTTTGTTGTTTTTTCATAGGTGGAAAGCCTGTGGGAGTTAACCCCAAAATAAACAACATGATGACTGGGTATGAAGCAGCTAAACATGATCTTATCTTGGTCAGTGACAGTGGACTTAAGAGTAAGTCTTTATGTAGAGCATATTTTTTGAAAATCTCTCATTTACTCTTGGCATAGAGGGACCAAATTCAAAATGCGTATCCTCATTACCCTGTAATAATAATAATAAAAAAATCTACACCCTTGGCGAATGTTCATATAATCTTAATACATTGTAAGATTTCAGAACTTGCATTTGACCTTGAAGCAAAATCTAAAGGGAAGCTCATAGATTGTGTAGATTATGGCGATACTAAATGTAGTGTTTAAGTGCCATGCTCAGAAACACAAAAGTGAGAATATCCTGTAAAGCTACAATTTGATAAAAAAAAAACCTGATAAGTATCAGGGTATTGCTGACAAGTACTTTTTGAGACAGTAACTTCATGTATTCAAGTATGGTATATTTAGCACAAATTTTACACCCCAAAAAGGTTACCAAGGCCAATTATAACCTTAATTACCTTTCTAAGAAATAGCAATTATATTCTTTAACACAAATTAATTTTTATTTTACCATTAGAAGCAGTGTTTTTCCTGAAAGTTTTTGTTGTTATTAAGTTGTTATATGTATTTTAGTGGGAGAAGATGCACTGACAGACATGGTGTTAAATTTGAAAGAAAACGTAGGGCTGGTACATCAGATGCCGTATGCTGCTCAACGTAAGGGATTTCCGTCACACATGGAAAAGGTATCGAACAATATTCAAAGTCATATTACATCTAGATACATGTATCTGAGAATACTCACTTTTGAAATATGTTTACTAGATCAGAAGATCTTTATTTATACTATCTTCTTTGTAATATTTCTAGATATTTTTTGGGACGCAACATGCCAAAATGTACCTAACTGCCAACTTTTATGGAATCAACTGTGCCACAGGCATGTCGTGTTTAATGAGGAAGAATGTAATAGAGGAGGAGGGAGGACTACAGCACTTTGCACAATATCTCGCCGAGGACTATTTCTTGGCAGAAACTTTCCTTAAAAAGTAAGTTAAATAGCGATTTTGAAAGTGAATTGCCAAAAATTGCCGAAATTATTGACAAATGTGTAATGATCTTGCTTTGCATTAAACTGTTGTGTCCTGTGTTTTATTGTTATTCACATTCATTGACTGACCAGAAACACATGTATATTGTACTCAGTGTTTTGCATGTAAATTTATCAAACTTGTTGAAATGACCTCCATTCTTGATTTTCTTTATAGGGGATGGAAGGTGAGGGTTAGCTGCCAGACGGCTCAGCAGAATTCTGGACAGTACTCTATACCACATCTACATAACCGTCTCACTCGGTAAGTCATATACAACAGATATTTATATCGGTCTACATAACCGTCTTACTCGGTAAGTCATATACAACAGATATTTATATCGGTCTACATAACCATCTCACTCGGTAAGTCATATACAACAGATATTTATATCGGTCTACATAACCATCCCACTCGGTAAGTCATATACAACAGATATTTATATCGGTCTACATAACCATCTCACTCGGTAAGTCATATACAACAGATATTTATATAGTTCATTTTAATAGCACAAGTATATGTCAAATAGTAGGATGTAAACTAAGTACAATATCCTTGACCTCTCCATAACATTTATAAGCGTCAAAAATATGAAACCTTTCATTTGTGGCATAAACCTTTTACCCATCAACCTTGACCTTGGATGCTGATCTACTGTCAGGAAAATGCATTTATTGTAATCTCTTTTTTTTTTTAAGCCAGAATGTTTATATTCCACATGTGCATTCATTTTAACATGGACCTTCTTTAGATAACCTTGACCTTTGTCATGGTGACCTTCATTTGGTAGAAACTCCTAAATGTATTGGCTATAATAGAAAAGTTGCATACAGGAGTATCGTCTCTCAGGAACACATCTCTTATTTTGGCAGCAAGACTCCCCGATGTAATGTCTTATTTCATTATCAGAACACTTTAATGAGGAAGAGAGAGATAGGAAAGATCGTTACTATGTACTTATATAACAGATTGATAAAATTGCTGGTTGAATTAAAAATGTCAGAAAAGTGGAAATTAGATCGTTCTCTGATTATATTTCCTTCCTGTGTGCCTGTATAAAGCTCATTTGTATGCCATGTTCTACACATCTTTTGTAAGCGTTTCTGTCTTTAGTATAATTTATTTACCTTTATCACATAAACAAGGTTTTGTTCTTTCCTCTGGGAAAGTTGAAGTTGTGCAATTGTGTATGTGCCTTATCATCTGGCTTACGATAATTTTTTTCAGTTGAAGAAGAATGAGATAGGATTTCTTTCGTTCTCATAAGTGAAAAATTTCTCCCCATATATATTCCACTGTTCAGTGGTTTATGTCAGTTATGAGAATATTCACCTTCCTTGTAAAATCTTCCCCTGTGACACACTGTAATGGAGTTTCATTGCTCTGTCATCTTTACCACAATAATGTATACCTGGTGTCAATTATAAATAACCTGTTGTTTACTATCTTAAATCTGGGTCATACTACTACAGTGCAAATCTGACATTCTTTCCAGCCCATTCATACTATAGTAAATAAATATTAGTGATACTCCTATGTAGATCCATCAAAATAAACAGAAATATTTTACCTGATTATTTACTTACTGCCCACATATCGGTGCTACATTGACCTGGGGCCATGTACCTGTCATACAGCTATGTGTCCACAATGTGAAGTAAGGTATCACTGTGAGTGGCAAATATTTTTGTTTGATAAATGACAGACAAGAATGATGGTACAAAGAGTAAATATACCTAGTATAAACCTGGATATGAATTCATTTTTAAAAAGTTAATCCAAAAATGGAAAGGGGGGAGGGAAGGGAGCTCGAGGAAAATTTTAAGAAAAGTATTCAATTTTGTTTGTGTGTATGAAGCCCTATTTTCTTCCCATAAATATATATCTCTAATCACAGATTGTGTGAATGTATTCAAATTATAATAAACTTAATACAGTATTAGTATTTGTTGGACAGGACATATGTAATGTTGTGAAAACTTGTGATGGTTTATAGAAATAAAACATATTTTGACTACAAAGCAGTAGTTGCTAGCTGTGTTGGGGGACATTAGTGGTTGAACTGCCTGATTGATTTTCCTCATTTCAACTTGATTGACCTTGGTTCTGTACATAATTTTAAAATGGCATATATCATATTATACACTGTTGTTTTCAGATGGGCAAAGCTGCGAACTGCGATGTGTCCGTCACTGATTTTCTTTGAGCCCATATCACAGTGCTTGGTTGTGGGGACATTAGGCTCCTGGAGTATGTCCTTCCTGTTTGGTTGGACAGCCTCAGTTATCTTTCTGGTTCACATCCTCGTCTGGTTCCTTTTAGATTACATCCTCATTAAAATAGTAGAGGTAAGATTTTTAGTCAGTTTATCTTCATAAATACTTATGAAAAAAAGATTGAAGGAAACTTAAATGGCTTAATGCTGAAAATAATGTAAACTGTAGTAATTATGATAATAAAAAAATACTGTGTAGTACATACATGTGGCAGATTGATTATGTAGATGAACCATTAAATAACAAGAATTTTGTAGATTATTTGTTAACATTATTTTTCAGGGTGGTCCATTGCCATTTTCCAAGTTTGAGTTTGTGGTTGGTTGGTTACTGAATGAGGTGACATATTTGGGGGTTATCATGCGATCTCACTATGACTCCAGCATTATGTGGCGCGGGCGCCGCTTTAAGCTACGATGGGGTGGCAAAGTAGAAGAACTTCATACCAAGCAAACCGTTTAACATTGTAACCATGACAACCTAGATCTTTAAAAGATACATGTAATACTCCAGTTTTGTCATATATGTACTTATTGCCACTTTGTACACATCTCTGTTGGCTTTTTTTTCATACAATACCAGATTGTTTGAGAGAATACTCAGTGAGTGCTTGAAGATATTCTTATTTTGCCAGTAAATATGCAGAACTTGCCGATATACCAGGAACATTTTAATTGCTTAGTATTAGAATAATTATTCTTGCCATTGTTTAAAGTGTGGTAAATTGGGTCTAAAAACATTATCAGCATTAACAGATTCTGGAAAACAATGTCTAATCGTTAAGACCAGGTCATTATAGAAAATTATTGTGCTACAGGCAGGCCTGGCCCAATTTTCTAAACAAATTTTTATGATGTGACCAAAAAAAGCAATTGTTCTTCTTGTTTTGTTGTTCTAGTCCATAGAATTCACCTGAGAATCAATCTGTAGTAAATTAGAAACAAACTGATACAATGAAAAATTATATTTTCATAAACTACATGGAATTTCCAGTGTATTTTATACTAAATCCAAATTTTTATTTTTTTCAGATTGGATATTTTTTTCGTCATACATTGTATGCTATCTATTGAACTGACAATTTGGTATCATTATTGATACAAAACACATCTGTCAGTTTGTGCGATAGAGAATCTCGCCTTTATATTTAAAAAAAGGTAGTTGATTTTTATTTCAAAGTCAGGGCCATGTTTCATCTACAATATGATTCTTTGGTGAAAGTTTCTAATATGATATTTTTGGGATAACACTTTTACCATGAGACAATTTAGATACATTTAAATAAAAACACATATTCAGACTCTCTAATTTTCAGGGTAAATGACAAAATCATATATTTAAGCAACAAATATTTGTGTGGCCTTATTTATTGTAGTTACTTAGTAACCAAGAGGGCAATTACTAAGTCTCGGTTTTTATATCCATCTATTTTAATCTTGATGTTTTTTAATATTCTCCACTTTTTTTTGTTATGTTTTATACGGCACACTTATTTTACTCAAGTCTTTTTAAGTTCAATACTATATATTAAATTGGGTATTAAATACACCTCTTATATAACAAAAGTTGCAGGCATAATAATTTAAAATTAAAATCCAACACTAGTTAGTAGTATCTAAATAAAAACACTCCTATTTTCATCTCTTAGGTCTTTCTGGGACACATCTAGATTTAGTTGATAAGTTATTTATAGAGAGATTCTTGCCAATCAAATTCTATTACTCAAGGTGAAAAAACGAATAGATTTACTTGAATCGAAGGTTTACGCAAGGTGAATGTTTTTATCTATGGTGCTGGTTCAGTATTTTACATTTGAGAGGTAATCACACTGGTGCTTGATATTGATAAATCACCGTTTTATATTTGTTTTTATGCTATGAATGACATTAACCATAATTTTGTTTTATACATTTTTTTAACGTTATGCTGTTTATTTAGCATAGATCTGTATTGTTTTATTTGTACTTTAAGTACATGTATGCCTGAAAGAGATTATGATAGGGGGCAAGATCCATACTTGGAGAGAGAAAATGTTCAATATTATGTGATAAATTGAGTTCCACATGTGTTCTAAAAAGTCATTAAATGACCAGTCTATACACAAAGACTGTGAATAATGGCTAGGCATAAGGTATGGATTAGCTTTAGGGTATGGATCACCCCTATCTACTGGTGCTCTCTGTGCAATCTAAGTTTAGTTGTGAGCGTTTATTACATTGTATTACAAACAGTGCCGTTGAGGTGTCTTCGTATATGTGTTGTAAGAAATTGTCTTATACATCTGATTGTGCAATCCAACTTTATTTTAGAATTAATTAAGACAACTTTGTGCTCTACTTAAAAAGTAGATAGCGAACAGAGACTCCTTTCCTTTTACTTTAAAAATATTTGCTGTCATTGAAATTTTTAGACTTTCTTGCAATAGTCATATATCATCATTATAAAATTACTCAGGAGATTTCATACTCAAGATATGAATTAAGATCAGTATTTATTGAATGAAATCTGCTTGTACCCAAGGTGGCTTGTCTATAATCCAAGAAAGGTAACTCTAGATCCAGGAACTGAGGTGAAAAAGGTATGAACTGCTTTGAAATTCCACTCATTTTTTTAAGAAAGATAGGTACTCAAATGTATTTGCTCTACTATGGAAAATATACCACAAATATGTAGAGAGACAAGCTACCTTAACAAGTAGTAATCAGGTAGACCAAGTTGATATACTTATATAAGATGAGGTGTCATTGTATAAATGATATTGTAGGTGTTTAACCATTAAACAGCACATACTTCTAGGAGACAGATCCATCTATAATCCAAATAGATGGTTATGATATGTCACATGCTTGTAAGTCATACATGTATCACTACCACAAAATCTCGGAATAAAACACGGAAAATGAAAACTTTTGTTATTTTATTATGTCAAGAATTTATTTAAGGAGAGAAATAGAAAGAGTCACAACATTCAAAACACATAACTAACATTGTCTTCATACATGTAGTATAACAATAAAACAAAGGTCAAGCATTCTATAGCTTTATCTTTTTAAAAGTTGTAGGTCATTATATTGGAAGGAAATCAAGATGATTTTGCTGTGTTTGGACCAAAGACCCTGTCATATAAAGATATCAATGATATAACCAAGATTGTTTACATTATAAATCAAAGACAATTATGAACTGTTGCCCTCGCTGACATAACAAAACTGGCATCTTTTTTCACTCTAGGTCAACAGATTTGAGAATCTCTACTCAAAGTCATGAGTAAAAGCAAAAATTCAGAATCTCGTTATATTTTTTTAAGCAATATAAGACAAAAATTAATTTTCTCAGGATGATAAGTATCAAGTACATGCATATCCAATACCATAGTAATACAATGTTAAGACATGTATCACAATCTTTTTGTGCCTTTGGATGAGAGGATCACAGCTTGACTTGATGACTATCATGGTTCCAACAACATTTGGGTCAGGATGACTTCTAGATCTAATCATTTGACTGGTTTGTTGGTGCCCCTGATGGTCGTACGATGAAGAATACGAAGTCCCACGTCAGATTTAGGATACTGTGTCTCTGGTGTGGCTTCGTGTCCAACAGCCAAATTATCTGATATTATAAAATCACCATCTTCCCACTGTAACAAAGTAAAATGTTACTCTTTTATGATGATGGATCACCAATATGATAAAATATAATGACACAGCTTGATTACTTAATGAATCAATACATGTATAATGAAAATAAATCATTCTTGTAATTCTGAAAAAAATCAAAACCAGGAAGTTGGATTTGAGGTTTCAGAATCTGTATATAGAATCTGTACATATCAGTTTTAGATTTCTTGGTAGATAATGAACTGAAAAGGTGTTTGCATTTTGTTGATAATCAGAGATTCAGGGGCATATAGTTTTTGGTCTGTCCATTTGTCCACAAAAATACTTTAACCTTGGCCATATCTTTTGAATGTTAAGTGATAGGGCATTCATATTTCACAGGAATATTCCTTATGACAAGACCTTTCTATGGATACCCAAATTTTTTACCTTGACCTTGGAGTTTGACCCACTTTTGAAAAACTTTAATCTTGCCATAACTTTTGAGTGTCAAGTGATAGGGCTTTCACATGTGTATTTCTTGTGACAAGACCCTTCCATCGACACTAAACCTTGACCATTCAAAAGTTATGACCTTGACCATGGAGTTTGACCTACTTATGAGAAACTTCAACCTAGGACATAGTCTTTGAATGGTAAGTGATAGGGCTTTCATATTTACATGTGTATTCCTTGTGACAAGACCTTTCCATGGATACCAAAACTTTTGACCTTGTGATCTTGACCTCAAACTGTGACCTACTGTTGACATTTCAGCTGTTTTACTGACAAAGATGCCAACGGGGTAATTCGTGTTTCACAAACACGTTTTTTATTGCTTTTTCAATTATCAAAAAATCGTATAATCTTAGTGAGATTTAGAACTATGTTAGTGTAATGAAAATATTCAGAAAGAAGATGGCATATTACATGCACAAAGACAAAGTCTACCAAATACATCTACAAATTAAAGAGTAATCAAAGATTTAAAAGCTCACTGTAACAAGAATTTTGACCATTAATTGATTTACAGTACTTTGAATCAGGTTTCTCAATGTAATTACTATAAAGTTCTAACACATATGGTTTCTTCCTTTTGATTTCAAGTTGAAAATATAATACAAAATGTATATCAAGTCCTCTGAACATATATTGCAAGTCCTTTAACCATGAAATCTAGGTCACAATATGCAAGTTCCACTTACACCAAATTGTCATGCTTGACACCAAACACTTTTGTCCATGTATGTTTAATCAACGAGGGCTGGTTCAGTTGAGCGGTAGTATTTTCGCCTTGCAATCAAAAGGTTGTGAGTTCTATCCAGGGCATTGAGCAAGGCACTTTACCCTGATTGCTCCGGTTGACCCTAGCTGTGAAATGGGTACTAGCATTGATAGGGAGTTGACCTGTGATAGACTATTGTCCTATCCAGGGGGATTAACATCCTTTTATCCTTTTAATTGTGCCACTGAACCCTGGTATAGGCACCAGTCTTGATTAGAACCTAGGCTCGGGAAGGAATTAACTTTAACTTTTTTTATACCTGGTAACTCTAACTTGTCTGCTTTCTGAGATTGTAGAGATTGAACCTTCTTTACAGGTCACTCACCGTCACTGAACAATGAAAAGTAGGTCAAGATCAACTTCTGCATTCTGATACCCATTACCATATTACCAGATGCAATCAATCATGAAAGTTTCTTGATACCTAGTACAAAGGGTTTAGCAAAAATCATGTGGACACTGACATTGCATAAACCGGGCCCTTCAAACACTTAACAGTGAGGTATTTAGCTAAGATTCACCTTATGAGAGTATATGAGACTACGGTTATCTTTGACTATCTCCTTATGGATCTCTTTCAGTATCTGTGTGGTTTCTGGCCAGTCTGTCAGGCGCTCCTGCTCAGTATTAGCATCCCATAGAAAAGCATCAGTCATACCCAAGTGGAAACATAGTGTCTGTAAAATATGTCAGGATGTTCATAAAATAATCTTCTGTTAAGAATCTCATGCAAATAAGTTTTAATCCATAGATCATAATTATATCCCCTCCCCTTTGGTCATTAGCAGAAGTTTTGCCCAGGACCAAAGGGTGTGTTCTGATCGACCTACCTTGAACTCATAACTGCAGCATCAAACATCAAATCCATATACATCACATAGGCAGTGAAAAGTTATGGCCTTGGTAAAATGGGTATTGAGAACATATAATCTTTGACATATGAACTTAGTTTGAAGTTACAATTCAAAATCCATGTGGAAAAGATGAGATCTAAACATGGCTTTAAGGTCATGACACATGTCTCTTGGGTCTTAAGGTATCGGTTGTACAATATAGTCATTTTACTTAGCATTTTAATCATCTCCATAGCAAAGTATGGAAAATTGTTTGCCTGGTAAGGGACTATAATCTATATATTTTCTGAAAGGTAATGATGCCCTGAGTACAGATATAAGACTTCCAGGTCTTAAAAAATCAAAGGGGAAAAACTACTATACGACTTTGTTATTTTACATATGTTATATAGAGAAAATAGACAATTCAAATGCTTCATCACTTATTCCCCTTATTTTTTCTGGCCCCAAAATTATTATTTCTGAGAAGTGGGCATTGTAACCTTTCAGAAAATATATAGTTTATAGTACCTTACCAGGCATGAAAAAATGCCCTATTGTACATTGTATATTGAATACCTTAAGCAAATACAGTATAATTGAAATGATTTATGACCTTGACAATGTTTAATCCAGTGTGCTGTGACCTTGATCTTTGACCTATGACCTTGGTTCAACATTATGACACATCCATGGATCCTATTAGCAACATGCAGTTTTGTGATTAAATATTATTGACATCATGGAAAGGAGAACTTTCTCTATATAGGTATCCACAGCCGATAGAAAAGAGAGGGAGACATCTTTTACCATCTTGTATTACATGTACATGCATACTTCTCTATTACATATTTTCCTCAAACCAATAAGATTAAGCCATCTAACAAAAAGACTGATCTTCAAACTGAATATGCTGACAGCAATACAACGTAGATAAAATATGGTAAATGACTTACTGGGTATTTAGTTACAGGGTGTCTGTAGATAAGGGGATGTACTATCTGCATCCTTCGGTCACTGACCATCCATAAACGCTCCCATCGAGCTCTCACTGCCTCGCTTAAACTCTCTATCAGCTCAGTGAGGGCAACAAAAGCTATAAATAATCACAATAACAAATGATCATACAAACAATACAATTATCTTGTGTAGATATACAATTTAAGTTTGAGACTGGCAAATGTTGATACTCAGATGTACATTGACCCTTAACGTGCAAAGTAATTTACAAAATGTTATTCCTTTAAGTTTTATTTGTGTGTGGAAACGAATAAATTATTATCAAATTCAAATAATAGAACTAATAAACAACCTTTTGATTGCAGAACCAAAAATGTCCCCTTACAGCATAGAAATCCTGCAACTTTACCTACAGCATAGAAATCCTGCAACTTTACCTAGAAACTGCTTCAATCAAAACTAACTCTAAGTTAATATGTATTACATCTCAAATCTTATTATCCAAAAATGTTCCCTGACCTTAGTACAAAGTCATAAGATACCCTTGGGATCTTGGAAAACGCTTTGTGAAATATTCAAATTCATTCAAGCAGTGAAAAGTTATTACCAGGTCAAGATTTTTCAACCCACAGGTACTGTGACCTTGGATGAAGGTCATCATAACACATCCTTAGTTCTTGCATAACTATTCTGATTCATTGAGGCAAATTATGATGCAAACAATTTTTTTAATCTGCATATAATTTGACCTTGGCTTTTGATCTATGACCTTGGAATAAGATAATGACACATCCTAGATTCATGGGAAACAATCCTGTGAAATACTACTCGGATCCATGTATAGGCAGTGAAAAATCGTGGTCTGACAAAATTTTTCAACTAGCATGTACAGCTCTAGTCTTCATCCTTTTGACCCAAGATCTTGGAGCAAGTCATGACACATCCTTAGGTCCTGGATAACATTTCTGTAATATACTATTCAGATGATGGAGACAGTGAAAAGTAAAGCTATTTCTAAATTAGCATGTACTATGACCTTGACCTTTGTTCAAGGCAATGACACATCCTTTCTGTGAAATTTTTCAGATCCCCTGCAGGCAAAGAAAATGATTAGCCAGGGAAAAAGAATTTTCAACCCACATACATATCCTCTGTTCCTGGGTAATAATGCTGTGGAATTTTATTCAAAACAAGTATTGAAAAATATGGTCCGAACAAGTTTTCTCATTTAACATGTACCGTGACCTTGGCCTTACTATGACCTTGGATAAAGCTAATCAAACAGACAATTATATACTTCTATTTAGAAATGGGAAATAACTTTTAATCTGTAATCATTTATTTATATGGAGTTTCTAAATTCAACAGAGAATTCTCAAAATTTGCAAGACTTTTACAACCCCAAGAGATCAGGGATAATTCTAGCCACGTTTCCTTCGATGAATTTTATGTTTTTAACCATTTTCTATGAGAGAATCTAACAAAATCAAGAATTTATACGAGAGACTGTAAGATAGATTCTCTCAATTTCGCAGCCCAAAATTATCCCCTAGAGATATGGAAAGTGACTGTTGTATATATCCTTTACTCGTGTCTTGAATATATATATACTGGTCGGGTTCATATTATCGCCACTTCATTTATATCTCCGCATATTGTTGATGTAGAAATTTAATTTTTTCACCATAATTGCATCTTTGAAACATGAAACAGTATACAAAATATCAAATAATTTCATAACCTGCAAATACTGAATTTTATGATAGAAAGTTGTTAAGTCTGAATGTATTTCCCCCGCCTCTACGGGGAAAGGGTAGGTCACTTCATCTTCCTATATCTCTTTGGTTTTTGATTTTTTTTGTATGAATTTTTCACAGACGAAAAGAAGAAAGTTCAAAGATACAAATAATATTAATTTTGTTGAAAAAGTTTTAGATTTTCAGTAAGAACAGATAGAGGTGGCGATAATATGTGCCCTTCCTTCTTTCAAACTTGCCTCAACCCTGACGTTCACAAATCACCGATATACAGGAACAGATTATGCAGATTTTCATGAAAATTAGATGAAATGTGTATCGAGGGTTCTTCTTCATTCTGTGCAAATTTCATCCAATTTCATACGAAAATAAAGATTTTAGAGCAAAAAATGTTGAAAAAAGTGGCGATAATATGTGCCCGACCAGTATACCTGTATCGCCTTGCTTTGGCACCGAGGCCATGTAATACAACGAGAACTTGAATGGTTCCTTCATAAAGCTTCCATCTATATGCCAGCCTGTCCTTCCTACATTAGTACAGCCCTCCTGCTCGTCATTAGACACCCTGAACACGTCAGGATGGGGCGATTTGGGATGTTTGTAGAATGTAGATTCTAACTCTCCGAACCATTTACTGATTTCTACCTGTCTTTCTCCGGTAATTAATTCTTGATTTTTGAATATTAGAAGTCTGTGTTCGTGTACTTCCTGTCTTATTTTATCTATGATTTGACGTGGTACCTCTTTTGCCAAATTGATATCAGTAATAATTTTGCCAATCTTCATTTCTACTTTCTTTTTCAATACACAAAGAAAGGTAACTCTAAATTAAAATGTTCTCCAAATCCTTACAAAGCAGAGTAAGTGTGTTGCCTGTTCAAGTTCCAATAAAACCATGAACAGAACTCATATTATGATTGATGAAAAAACTTTTCCCTTATGTTTGCTGTAGAATTTGATTAGATTTTCTCTCTCTTGATGATGATGAAACTTGTTTGAGGTGCCCAGAAATTTTGCATGGTCTTGATTTAAAATGGAAAGTCTTATTTGCAAATGTAGTTAGAATTAACATTTTTGTGTGTACAGAATAGATTCTAGGGTTAACAAAACAAGAGGCCCAGATTGCTCATCCAAGAACACTGGAAATTTCAATGTGAACGGGTTTTAGATGTCTAAAATGTGACCTGAGTCTTGAGTACAGTTTTTGTAATATACATTGTATTTTGTGGAGTATATAACTTCAAAGGAGAAGTTGGAAATGTCAGCCAATCAGAGCCTCTTTTACAGAGGTTAGATAACAAGATGATATAAAGACAAAAGATAACATTAACATATGATGAAAATATCTTAATTTATTTGTAAAGTTTTGATTACATTTAAAGAATCTTGGAATTTTTGTTACAACATTCCTTGTGTATTTCTAGTTGTAATTCAACAGAACATATGTAACTGCATGAAATGTAAACATTATTATTTTCACTCTTGTTATTTGTACAATATCTTGTCAAATTAAATCAATATTTCAATATTTGTTTATCTAGAAAGAAAAGCATTGCAACAAAACAGCGTACAATATTTAATTCTTCTGACAAATGAGTCCATAATACTGAGAATTATTATATACTTATTACCCATGTGGCTTCATATTTCTACTATTCAGAAATTATTTGAAGACGAAATTGTTTTGTTTTCATGTAAAAAATCAAAATTCTATAGGAGTTATATGGGGTGAAAAATTGGTAGGGTTAGAATTTTACATTTGATTGACAAAATACTCTCCTCTAGTCATACAATGTAATTTGACATTTTCATGACCCTACATTACTTAATAAAGTCTGTTAATACATTCAAAATCAATCACTCTTTGACCTATTATTGTCAATACTGTTTTCATGAAACTGACTTCCTCCCAAGAAAATTATTTAAAAGCACTCTATAGACTTAATGTGCACATACATGTACCAACATCACTTTTAACGATAGCCTCAGATACAGCAAACGACACTTTGCTATTTGGATGCTTTGTATTGTTGGCTGCAGGGTAATGTATAAGTGGGATGGAAATTCCGGGTATGGCTGGCACGAATCTACGTTTTTTAGAGGTCTATTGACTATGCCTGACTCTAATTGAATAAATAATCAGCAATTCACATTTTACCTTTTTAAGCTTTATTTTTAATGGTATGGCCTGAATTCCAATGCCCATGCTTTGTCACTTTGAGGAAGTGTCATTGTGTAAGCTTATGAATTGCTCGACAGTCACATGACACCTAGTATTCTATTGGTATTTTTGGCCCCAAATATTACATGGATCATGTGTCTGACTGCCAAGCAATTCATAAAATGGCACTTCCTATTCAAAGAGATGGAATATGAAATACCATTAATAATAAACCCTAATAAGGTCAAATATGATTGCCGATCATATATTCATGTTCAATTAGAGTAAGGCAATGTCATTAAACCTCCGGAAAACAGTGCAGATTCATGCCAGCCATGTCCTGAATTTCCATTCTGCTTTTATATCCCCTTACGGCCTGTGGCCTGACAAACACAAACCATCCAAACAGCGAAGTGTTGATGGCCGTTTCTACGACCATATTAACAAAACAAAGTCACATTATATATAGCATAAAAAATATTGATCAATCAACTGTACATCAAGTTTTAAAAAATCACATATAAACAGGCACTGATGATTGGCATTGGAAACATAGAGGTTAAAGCACATATATAAATGTAAAATAATAAGTAAGAGACATGGTTAAACAAGTAATATTTTAATCACCTGAACTGACAAACTCATACAATGCCATGAAATAGCCAAATTTATTGAAATAAACATTTAATTAAAAAAATATAGAAGAAATGGTGAGAGAGAGAGTCAGAGAGAGGAAAAGAATCAGATAGAGAGATCCTCTAAGGAAAACAAGAGAAAAATATTAATTGAGAGAGAGAGCAAGAGAGAGAGAGAGAGAGAGAGAGAGAGCAAGAGAGTTATTTTAAAGTGTATAATATCTTATTCTTTGTAGTTTCTAGAAATTGATCATAAATTTCACACAGCAGGTCAATACATGTATATCTTTACCTTGTAAACAGTCTTGTGTTTTTAACTCATTAAGGTCTATATTTGAAAACTTCTTTTGGACAATGTATTTTTCAGAAAAAAAAACAGTGTCAGCTAAGTTTAAAATGTTAAAGAAACTTTTTAATTACTCACATTGAAATGAAGTTTGTTAAACAGGTGATCAAAATGGCACAGGTCAACCCTAACAAATGACTCATAAAATAGTTTCTATTGAAACTGTCTCTGGTAAACTGAAATCTTATTGTCAAGGATTAAGGTGTGAAGGATATAAGTACTCCGGTAGGCACGCTTGATGACACATCACACTGGTTCGTACTTTCATTGGCACCTTCTGTTGGAGGAGTATAGAGCAAACTTGGACGCTACAGGAAAGAAAATTAAAAATTATGTCATAATCTGTTTAAATACATTGTATTTGATTATACAAAAAACATATACATTTGTACATAATTTTTTCCAGCAGAAAATTCCACAAGCATGTAAAATATACATGAACAATCTTTGAAAGGACTTTTATGCCTGACCAGGTTATCAATGAGACACAAAGCAGTTTCTATGATTGGGCACACCACAAGAAATATGATGATTTTAGTCCCTGTATGTGACAATTATATTGACACAACTAAAGACAACCTCCTACATAAGAGTCTCATTCCACTTGTTGCCAAGTTGAGGACATGATACTGAGCAATCTACATTTCTGTATATCGTAACATTTCTGCCCCTGACCAAGAGATGTGCCTTGACCTGTTTGTCCAATATAACATTGATACGACCATAATGTGGGAGGTGGAATATTCTATGGAAAGAATACTATCCTCTCATATGGTTACAAGGTGAATCAGCAGGGTAAAAGTTATGAGACTGAGTAAAGTAATGAGACTGAGTAATAGTTTATATTATTCTGTCCCCACCAAAATTTTATTTTATTTACATTTCTTGACCTCCTTTTGGCCAGCTTTGGAGTATATGCTATGTCCTTTTGGCCAGCTCCAGAGTATATGCTATGTTCATATTTACATTTCTTGATCTCCTTCTGGCCAGCTTTTGAGTATATGCTATGTTCATACTTACATTTCTTGACCTCCTTTTCGCCAGCTTTGGAGTATATGCTATGTTCAAATTCGAAAATCGACCTGTATCGCTTTCACTGTCTGTGTTGGATGTCAGAGGTGAAAAAACTTCTTTTTCTTCTTCCACTCCTACAAAGAGGTTTGTTTGAATTTTTAATGTTCATCATGTTTGGTGTTTTTAAGAATTAAGTGCAGGTAAAGTAAATGAAATTTATTGTTGATATTTTACATATAAGCAATGTATAAAAAGTTTGAAGGGACACAATTAAACACAAAATTGAGGAACATGACCCTGTCTTTGAACTTGACCTGTATTTCTCAATTTAGGCTATCTCTAAGAAATAAATATATTCCCTGTGACAGTTTTCATTTAAACCTCAAGCAAGCACAAAATATTGATTTTTTTCCAAGTTTGGAGGGACACAACTCTGCACAAAATTGAGGGTCATGACCCATATTAAAACCAAACCTGTAATTTTTTATATAATAGCTACATTCAAGAAATGAATGAGGTATCTGTAGCAGTTTTCCTTCCAATGTCCAGAAACCACAAAATTTTGAATTTTTCTAAGTTTCAAGGGGCATAACTCTGCGCGTAATTAAGGAACATCACCCACATTCAAACCTGACCTGTATTTCTTGGTGTAAAAGCTATATGAAAGAAATGAATTTATTATCTGTAACAGTTTTCCTTTAAATGTCCAGAAACCACAAAATTTTGAATTTTTCTAAGTTTCAAGGGGCATAACTCTACACGTAATCAAGGGACATCACCCATATTTGAATTTGACTTATGTTTTTTTTAAGTAAACCTGACCTGTATTTCTTGGTGTTAAAGCTAAATGCAAGAAATGAATTGAATACCTGTAACAGTTTACCTTTAAATGGTCTGAAACCACAAATTTTCGCATTTTTTTAAGTTTCAAGGGGCATAACTCTGCACGTAATTAAGGGACATGACCAATATTTATACTTGACCTGCATTTTTTGGTGAAAAATCTGTATGTAAGAAATTAATTGATTATCTGTAAGGGTTTACCTTTAAATGTCTGGACACCACAAAATTTTGAATTTTTCTAAGTTTTAAGGGGCATAACTCTGCACAAAATTGAGGGACATAACCCATATTTGAACTTGACCTGTATTTCTTTGGCGGGGGTATAAAATTTCAACTCCTTTTACAGATTTCAGAAAATTACATGGCAATCTTATATGGCCCAGGTTAAAGTTTTGAAAATGTAGGTCCAACTCCATAGTCATGGTCACTAGGTCAACAGTATGGGCCCTCAGTTCTGATCATGCAGTCGATGTCACTGCTTTTTTTTTTTTTTATAGCACATTTCAGTTGTAACACATAATTATATAACATATGTAATCACAGATTATGCGCACTTATACTTTGCTCAATATTGGCTCTTAAATAGAAAAATCTCTCCAGCAGAAAGAAGTAGGTCAAGGTCATTCTATGAAAGATTGATCAAAGATAATCCAATATGCAAGTATGGTACGTGTAGCACTTGTACTTTGCTCAATATTGGCTTTTAAAGGCAAAATCACTCAAGCGGAAAAAGTAGGTCAGATGCTGCATCGGATGCATGGGTTCACCTCAGTATCCCAAGATGAATCACTGGTGCAAGTTTGGTTACTGTAGCATCAGTACTTTGTCAGATACTGAGCTTCCCCAAGAACTTTAACCAGGGCTTGAAGGAGCTGTTAAGATAAGGTGTAAAATCTGCCCTGAAAAGTTGAATTTTCAAAATGCAAACATAGTGTAATCAAACATTACATAGCTTGCCCTAGCAGGTTTTTGTCAAAAATGAAAAAAAAGAATTTAAATACAAAAAGCATTGTCATGAAGAGTCTATATATACATATACATATATGCATCTACATTAGTCATATCCCTTAGAGAGCTAAAGATAGAGCCAAAGTTTAAGTACTTTTAATTAAAAAAAGCAAGTTAATGGTTAAGGTCAAGATCACTATGTAAATGGTCATTGTCTCAAATGAAAGGTCTTGGTATTAGTAAATATATGCATGAAAAATAAATACATTTTTTTTCAAAAGTAGGTCAAAGTCCAAGATTAATGTCATTAGGTCAATGGACATGGTCTCAAATGAAAGGTCCCATCACATAGTACCTACATGTGAAATATCAAAGCCCTATCTCTTATACATGTAGTTCAAGAGATATAGCCCAGGTTAAAGTTTTTGAAAAGAAGGTCAAAGTCCAAGATCACTAGGTCAAAGGTCATGGTCTCAAATGAAAGGTCTCGTCACAAGGTATCTACATGTGAAATATCAAAGCCCTAGCCCTTATAGTTCAAGAGATATAGCCCAGGTTAAAGTTTTTGAAAAGTTGGTCCAAGTCCAAAGTCAAGGTCACTAGGTCAAAGGTCATGGTCTCAAATGATAGGTCTCGTCACAAGATATCTACATGTGAAATATTAAAGCCCTATCCCTTATAATTCAAGAAATATAGCCCAGGTTAAAGTTTTTGAAAAGTAGGTCAAAGTCCAAGGTCAAGAGGTCAAAGTTCACAGTCTCAAATGAAAGGTCTCATCAAATGGTATTACATGTGAAATATCAAAGCCCTATCCCTTATAGTTCAAGAGATAGAGCCCAGGTTAAAGTTTTTGAAAAGTAGGTCAAAGTCCAAGGTCAAGGTCACTAGGTCAAAGGTCTTAGTCTCAAATGAAAGGTCTCGTCACAAGGTATCTACATGTGAAATATCAAAGCCCTATCCCTTATAGTTCAAGAGATATAGCCCAGGTTAAAGTTTTGTCTACGGAAGATGACGACAATGACGCCGAGGGTATGGCATTAGCTCCCCGGACTTTTTCGTCCCGGCGAGCTAAGAATTGAGGAAAATTTTCGGTAAAAATAAGAAGTTACTTAGTCCAGATATAAATCTTCTGTCATGTTGGATAAATTATACAAAATATGACCGATTTTTAGGTCAAAATAAGCGTTATTCCATAGAAATCAATGGAAAACGGAATTTTTTTTTCGACAACATTGTTCCCCCCCCCCCTCGGTTCAGAATGCCATTTTCACCAAAGGTGTATATCCATAAAACACATTTTCTGGCCAAGTGGGGTTCTGAACCGAGGGAGGGGGGAACAATGTCACACAGGCGAAAAACGAAAAAAGGGGGGATGGATGAATGTTTTAGAATCGGTCTTTAGAGCGGTAAAATAAATTAAAATTGCCATTTTTTTCATTTAGTATCATGTAAAAATCTATTCAGAGTGTATTCCGTTCAAATATTTTACCGTAAGATAGGAAATATGCGAGAAAGTTGTTTATTCCTACACTGTGTGTATTTTGCGCCTGAAAGCTACATATGTTGCTAATAAATACGAAATATAACTGTTTTTCAGTTTCTGGATTGCGGAAGTTAGTCAGCCTGAATAATACCCAAAAAAGTTAGTTTTGAGCCCTGTTAACCAGACAAGGAAGCGAGTCACTGAACCTGGAAAATTTAGGTCAGATGCAGCATCCAATGCATGGGTTCACCTCAGCATCCAAAGATGAATCACTTGTGCAAGTTTGGTTACTGTAGCATCAGTTCTTTGTCAGGTGCTAAGCTACCCCAAATAGCTTTTAACAGGACGCAGACAGGGATGCAGAAGCCAGGGGTAAAGCATCAGCTCATCTCAGCTTCGTCGAGGTGAGCTAAAAACTAATTATTCCAACATCATATACAAATACATGATATTGTGAGTACTTACTTGGTGTTCTGCTGTATGGAGTGACTGGTAATTTAGTGGAAGTTTTAGTCTCTGGTACAGGGGAGCAGAATGAGACACTTTGACGAGTAGACCTTCTTCTCTGGGAGGGAAGCTGCCTGAGGGAGGATCTGCGTCTTCGTGTATTGCCGGTGTTCTCTTTTTCTTCTGAACAGAAAAGAATTGAAATGACAGAAAATTTCATCGTTATGAACTTGAAACATTACATCAAATTAACTAGAAATGGCAGCATTTGAGAGTTCTTGCAAAGCACTAGGAACACTTATGGGTGTGATCCTAAAGTGTAATGGACACTCAGACACCAGACAAAGTGATACCTAAGCTTCACTATGCTTTGCAGGCGACACAAAAACTTGAGGGGATTGTCCCAACCAACTAAGATTCCTGAACAATTTTCAATAATGTATGTCCCAGATCATTTGAACCCAAAATCAAAAGTTCACATCCTCCACTCATGGAGAGAGTAGGTGTATGATGTTTAATAATAGTGACATACTGTAAATTGCTTTATTTTCATCAGTACCAATTTTCGTCAAATCGTTAAAAATGACAATTTCATCAGTACGTAAATTCGTCATCCAAGAGTCCCTAAAATGTAAATATGTCTGTTCAAATGCCAATTTAACATTTAGATCTGCCGTAAAATTGTCAAATCCTTTTCATTGTTTGTTTAACAATAATTGGTAAACAAACTACATGAACTATGAGAGACATGTATATCACCTACCTTGCTGTGAAAACATATCATTTACATGTAGTAATTAGAAGTACATTATATGCCACTTTGTTCGTATTCAGTTTTCACGAATATGTCATTTGTGTGTTGTATTAACTCTATTTAACAATGTCTTAAAACTCGGAACCTTCAGCTTCTTCCTCCCTCCTCCACAGTACTCCCGGTTTATCTTTAAGTTTACCAGGAGACTGATTTAATTTTTCCTTACCATAATATATTTTTTGTCAGGAGTATTTATATATTCGTCGGTACGTAATTTCGTCAAGAAAGGCACTGACAAAAATTTGTATCTGATGAATAAAAACCAATTTACTGTACGCACTCCATTATCTGAAATTAATTTTTAAGCACCTTTAACATATTTAAAATATAAATGTGTAAATTTGTTATCTGTGAAAATCGAAAACATTCTTCTTAGTGTCTATTGGTTTATTAGATTTGAAATATACCAAACATTAATTTATATCATAATTACTTATTTATGGTTGTTTAGTGAACAATATTCACACTTTACCTGAAGCCGATACTCTGTTGTCACTCTGTTCAGATATGGAGTCATTTTGGACATGATCTAAAGGACAGAAATCTTTTGGTGCCATAGACTGTCGGCTCTCTGTAGTTTCAAAATATTTCATTGCTAAGAATTCCTCTCCTTCACTGGCCTGTATTTCCGTTTCCATGGGAGTTTCTGTCTCCATGACAACAGGTGAAGTCTCCATAGAAACAACTTTTTCTTGAAAGGCAACGGATTTCCGTCCCCTTGTAGACTTTCTCCTCCTGAAATAGAATGCTTATTCAATCATAGTCATTCAAATCCAGCAATCAACCATTACATGTATTTGTGAAGGAAATCCTTTTGAAAAATATACCAAATGACCTTCAATGTTGTCAGTGAAAAGCAGTAAGTGTAATTTCTTTCCTAATTCATGTGGTTTTGAATAGATTGAAACTGATCACTCTAATGATACCCATAATTAAAACCTATTAGTTTTAAAGATCATTTTATCTTTTCTGAAAAAACAAGAATCTGAACAAAAACAATATCATGAACATGTTAACCACTAGGGCCTAGTTTCATATAATTACCTTTCTGGTTTGCCTGAGGGTGTCTCCACAATATTTTTGTTGGAAGCAACAGGTGAGAGAACAGTGACTTTTTCTGCCATCTCCTCAGTGACTTGTCTCTTTGCCTCCTCGATGACATGTCCATGGATTGAAGCCCTGGTCAAACTTCTGGTCAGTCTGGGCTGAGGGGTTGTGTCCTGTAACAGGGGACTCGGCACTACAGGGACATAACTCTTCCTGCTAGGAGTTCTCAGCATGTCGGGGGCTAGGATGTCCAGTGCATCCATAGTCAAAGCTTTCTTTGACGTACTATCAGGATTCTCAAGGTTGGACGCTTTTGGCTTGGGTGATCCAGCTACATGTATTATATAAAGAATGAAAATATCAACATCAAATTAAATAAGGAACTACTTTAAGGATTCCCTACATCAACTCCTCTTTTTGGATTTCAAAAGCTTAAACTTCTTTCATATAAGCAGTTTTTAATGCAGAGATTCAAGAATAACTATATATTATTATTTACTTTTAGGAGATGCAATTGACACATTGTTACTGTATGTACATATAAGATTCCCCTTATATCACCTAATAGCAATATCTAACAATAGTATTAATTAATACATGATTTACATAAAGACCATGTGAACTGGCTTACCTTCACAATGCGGGGAGGGAGTTTTTACTGGACTTGACACTTTAAAGAATCCAAAGTCAATTACTTTAGTTTCGGATTTAGCAGCCTCCTCTTTGTTTTTCTTCATCTGAGCACGGAATGCCGCAAAAGAGGACTTTCCAGCTTTCTTCACAACTGGTTTGGTAATTACCTTCTTCTGTACAAAAATAAATGATTAAAAAAACTCAGAAATATGAAAACTATTGTAAAATCAGAACCTACTTGTACATGTATCTAATTTACAGGCAGACACATACAATGATTCAACCTTAGTAAATTATTAGAACTGCCCTAAAGTGACAAATTATACCCCTGCGGAACATTTTTGTCTAAACGGATACAATTATGACATAGCATTCAATACCCCCATACAAGTTCTACATTCCAGGTAAAATGCATATATAAATATAATGTAAAATATCAAAGTCCTGATCCTTATAATTAAAAGTAGCTAAAGGTCAAAATTAAGGTCACTTGGTCAAGTCATGGTATCAAATGAAAGCTTTGGTCATGAGGAATCTATATGTGAAATATCAAAACCCTACCCCTTATAGTTTAAAAAAAGGTCAAAGGTCAAGGTCACTAGGTCAAAAGTCACGGTATCAAATGAAAGATCTTGTCGTGAAGAATCTATCTGTGAAATATCAAAGCCATACCCCTTATAGTTTAAAAGTAGGTCAAAGGTCAAGGTCACTAGGTCAAATGTCTTGGAGTAAAATGTGTGTATGAAATATGAAAGCCCTATCATTTATACTTGAAGAGATATTCGCCTAAGAACTTTTTAACCAAAATATTACTATAAGGTCAAAGTTCAAAGTCATGGTCACTGGTATCAAAATGTAGTACTTGTTATGGTGACTGTATGTATGAAATACTCTATGAAAGCCATATCACTTATACTTGAAGAGATATTCACTTTAAGAACTTCTTAACCAAAATATTACTACATGTATAAGGTCAAAGTTCAAAGTCAAGGTCACTTGGACAAATGTCATGGTATCAAATTGTAGCACATGTAATGGTGGATGTATGTTTAAAATACGAAAGGCCTATACTTGAAGAGGTATTCGCTTTAAGAACTTCTTAACCAAAATATTACTATAAGGTCAAAGTGCAAAGTCAAGGTCACTAGGGCAACATGTTATGGTGAATGAATGTATGAAATATGAAAGCCCTATCACTTATACTTAAAGAGATATTCACTTTAAGAACTTCTTAACCAAAATATTACTACATGTACATGTACAGTGATGATTCGTTAGTCCGGAATTCGTTACTCCGGAAAATTCGTTACTCCGGACGATTTTTCAGGGAGCAAACGTGTGTAGTGCAAAAATGATCTGATAATCCGGAAATCCGCGTTCCGGATCTGGACGGTAGTTTTTGGGAACGGACGTGCGGATCATGTTATTTTGTCCCGTTAGTCCGGACGATATAAGCAACTACGGACGTGTTTTCATAACAATTAGATTTTACCTTGAGAAATCTACACGGACGTGTTTTCATAACAGTTAATTTTTACCTGGAGAAATCTACAAGGACATGTTTTCATAACAATTACTTTTTACCTGGAGAAATTTACCGGAAAACCGGCAGGTTAATTAGGCGATGGGATACGCAGCACTTGTCCTGGCTTGGGGTACGTGTACTTACGTGGTTATCAAATCTATACATTAAAAGACTTAATTTATTGTTCGCTTCTTTGGTCATTTTTTTTAAATTCTTCTCGTGATATTTTTCAGCTTGTAGCGTTCAACCATTATTTTGAACAGATGCATGCCTTAAAATCATTTCAAATTTAAGTTGATATTTTTAATTATTATGTTTGTATAAGATGAGAGTGAACAGCTTGGATATTGATCAAGGGCTTGTTTTTTTTCAAAACAGAATCGAAAACGGCCGATCATTTCCGTATTTTTCAGAAGAAAAGTGATACGTACGTACGTGTCGGTAGGTATTGGTAAGTATCGGCACCTGCGGAACCTCGATGTTTAGATAGAATTTTATTCTTATTTTAAAGGTTAAAGTAACGCTCTACCCCCCCCCCCCCCCCTAAAACTGACTGATATCAGCGTAATAAAAAGGAGGCCTTCCTTCACTTTATTTGATCTTGAATCTTGTGCATTTTGTTCTATTCATTTCTATTACTTTGATTAGAATTATAAAGAAATAAAACTACTTGTATATTTATTTTCAATGATGAGAAAAGTATTGACTTCAAAACGATCTTACCAATACAAAAAAGCGAAGACAAAATCCCGGCGCCCAAACCACCTCCCCTTTTCTAGGTTTTAGCGCTCATGCTTTAAATACATATCTAGAGATTTCGTACTACATTATTATCAAGAAATAAACATTTAATCAAATTATCTATGATGATGATTATCTACTTGCTTACAAGATAATTAAACCGTACAAACACACGCACAAAAAACGGCCGACCCTCCCCCCTTTCCTTCAGAATTTTGGCTCAAGTTTTGACATTTTTAACATGATTCAATAATCCGGAAAATTCGTTAATCCGGACGAATTCCTCGGGAACCAATTCGTCCAGACTAACGAATTATCACTGTATAAGGTCAAAGTTCACAGTCAAGGTCACTGAGACTGTCTTGGTATCAAAATGTAGTACTTGTTATGGTGAATGTATGTATGAAATATGAAAGCCCTATCACTTATATATGTACTTGAAGAGATATCAACAAACATCCATGTACATGCCTGAATGCAGTAAAATCAATTGACATTCTATGCATTTTTACAAAATGTACCTTGATTACTTTCTTTTCTACTTTTGGTTCCTCAATAACAAAGTTATTTTCCTTTAGTTTGTCAAGGCCCTGGAATTTTCCATCCACATCCTCCACCTATAATCACATTGAATAAATAATAGAAAATAAGGCCATACCATATTAATTAAATGTTCTTCGGATTTTTTTGTAAAAAAAAGGGTGCGAGCCAGTGAAAATACATGTATGTATAATTTTTTTTTGTTTTTTATGTGTTGCAGTTTTAAAGGTGCGAGTGAGTGAAATAATTTTATTTTTGATATGCATGTAGGTTACCCCAGTATTACATTCCTGATGTTTTCCGTACTCAAAAAGGAATCGCCATAGGAATCTGGTGACTAGGAAGCCTGGCACATAGCAGTACGGAAAAGATTTTTGAACATTCCCCCCTCCTTGACTTTCAGTGCCATGTATATGGGACAACAACACAAGAAGTATTATTTCCTTCGAAATTTGCACAATCTGAGACTTCTAGAAGCTTTAAGATTTGCAGACGACCCTAAAAAATTCTTGAGCCAGAAATTTAGTGGTGCGGGCAGCATTTTATTTTTACAATGTAATATTATTTTTTGAATTTTGAAAAATATGGTGCAGGAAATCCAAAGAACATTTATTTAATTTGGTATGGCATAAGTGATTTTTTTAAAATTTGAAATTATTTCATTTTCCCTGATTTTAAATGATACTATAAAAACTATAAGATCAACAAAAACAAATCTTGATTATCTAAGGAGGAAAGGATTTGATAAAATGTACACATTGACATTCTTGTAGACCGATAATGTCATGTGTATACATTCTTGAAGACAAATATTGTGTATTTTTAAGAGAGCATGTGTTTTTTTAAGTGAAACTAGTATCTTATACATGTATTTCATATCTACTTGCTTTACAATTCTATTCAAATTGTAAGAAATGCAGTTAATGTAGTCCTAAACTATGAGCATACCGGTGTTTCTAATTTTCAATTGTTCAGAGACTGATTTATGTTGACTATCTCTGTCACTCTATCAATATAAAGTTCATTTATAAACACTCAGCAATTTACTGTTTGTTGAAATAAGTTTGAGTAAAACCTGGTAATAGATCATATCCCAGAATCCTTGTAGATCAGTACATGTTGTCTCTTTTTCTCCACGCTTGAACTCGCAATTATCAACGAGGCCTGTAAACTGTTTAAATCGCTGGTCGATCAGCAGCTGAGCTTGACCAACTACTGTCCTTATCTGACCTTGTGCTGTGTAAATATGATAAAAAAAATATTTTTAAAAAGGAATTACCTGATTACTGTACATGTGTTTATTTAAGCATAACCTAATTTGATCGGAAACATGGCAAAAATGGGCAAATTGACATATTTTCGTAATCATAATTAGCTCACTTGACTCATTTCCATTAATTTATATAAGAGTCAATTAAATTATTTAGCATTTTTTTGAAGTAGTGCAATCTAACAGCACTAACTTCACTTAAATATTGATGATAAGCTTACACATGTGACCATTAACTATGAACTCTTAAAAGAATGATGCACTTGGTTGCTTCAGTCTGGATCAAAACATGACAGAAACGAGTATGATGATAATTATTTCAGACAGTTTCTTAGACAAAGGGAGGAAAATATTCAGACAATTTCTTAGACAAAGAGTGGAAAATAATCAATCACAGAGTGTGATCATTGACAACGTGTCTAGTATTTGCTTTTGTCCATATGACTCGGCAAGTCTCATCATAGTATAGGCAAATCCCAGACACTCAGGTTGGATTTCCTTGTCAATGATCGCATCAGGTGATAGATTCTATTAACCTACCAATATAACACCATCTTACCCTCCTCAGATATGCCTTCTGTGCTATCCTTGATCTGTAACCATTTGTCAGACAGAGTATTCAATCTATTGGTCTCACGTTTCAGCAGCTTCCTGAAGTACTTCACATCATGTTCACCATCCTCGTTTATCTCGGAAACATCTGAAATCATTATCACAATGCATTAGGCATCTCTCACATGGTATGTAGGCATAAGTAACATTCCTACTCCACAGAGAATGCATCTTTAAAAAGAATTTTATTCTTTGCATCATAGATTTTTAATATTGAAAGAAAGTGTAAGAAAACCATGGCAAGCAGATAGAAGACTTCCGAACAACAAAGCATGCAACTGACCTAAGTTGTCATTTTTCTCAGTATCTAATTCCTCAAGTATTGACTTGTCCCCAGACAGGTTAGCTTCTATTACTCTCTGTATGTCATCTGGGTCATGAACCAAGTCTTTTGGGGGTAGTTCTAGATCATCCAAGTCCATCTCTAGATCCATCATTGGAATTTTACCTACAGAAAATAAATACATGTATACAAAGATGAGTAATTGGTGTTTATAGAACTGTAATATACTGTTTTCTTTCAGTAAGCTCCATTAGTTGCTTGTCAAATAATTATGATGACTTCCAAGATCAGAGTTGTTGTTAGCTTTTCTCCTTTGGATTTTCTTTGACAATTTAAGGCCTATGCATGGTGCTTGAATTGGGAAATTCGTGAATTGGTTAACTTGTGTATATTTTTTAGCAAAGCATATAATTTGGAAATTTGACAGATTATCATGTATAATGTAACCATAAGAACATTATTCATGCAGTGTAGTAAAAAAAAGTAATAAATCCAGTTCTACGCCTATTTTATCCAATTGCTGTACCTGCTGGTGATTTCTGCTTCGGAGTTTTCCGTGTCATTTCTACCATAGGACTCTTGCTTAAGACTTCAATCCTTCAAAGTGAAATTATGAAACATAAATTTACATAATGTAAGATAGATAGGCAAGCTTAATCAGTATACATGTACATTACAAGTAATTCTAATATGACTTGATTCTTTTTCCCTATTAAGACAACAGATGCGAGCCGGGCTCTATTCTCCAATATAGGACCCATAGCGATAAGCCAAGCCTACCCATTTTCTGAAAGCACATAAACCGGCAGGAACTGGTTTTTACCAAGAATCAAAAGGTCTAAGTTTGGTCATCATTAGAATAGAAATAAAAACTAAGAGTCCCCTTTGGCGTTGCCGGTAGGGGACTAAAAAATGACAAGCTGGGCTCTATTGTCTCATAATCCCCTCGCGTCTTCAGCCAATCACATTTATCACCTCGCCGCTGACGCGGCTCGGTAATAAATGTGATTGGTTGAGGACGCTCGGGCATTATGAGACAATAGAGCCCGGCTTGTCATTTTTTATTTCTTAAATCATGAAGCAAAATCAATATACATGTGCATCACAAGTAAATCATTTCATATAAGATTTAAATGTAAATACCATTCCTCAGGGCTCTTTAACAGTTGTCGCATTTCAAATTCAGTCTTCCTGCGTTTTTTGTAGGCACTTCTCTTTGCACTGTGAAATATCACGTCCGTAGGAGGTCTGAATTCTAAGTTGGATGATAAAGTTCTTCTAGCTTTTTTCTTACGTGCTACAGGAGAAGGCTTATTCTTTTCATTAAGGATTTGGTCAATCTTAGGATTCTCTTTTTCAGAATCATCTGTTTTTGTTTCTGCTGGTACATCAGTTGTCTGAGGTGGTAAAATCTGAGAGCGTCTTGTAGATCTTCTAAGACGAGGTGTATTACAAATGCTTCTCTCTGTAGATTGCTCTGTAAGAGATAATTTGTCAATGCTAAAGACCTCATCCTCTGTGTTAGAATCACCAGAAGCGGTGTCCACATTCAACTTTTTCGCAGATGTCGTTGACTTCATTTCCTTACCCTCATTGTTCACAGGTATTCTTTCCAGGACTGTTTCCTCTTTCCTAACATCACAGCTTGAGTCCAAATATGTTTTTTCTATCACTAATGGTGATGGTTGGGCTACAGATCTCCTTGTTCTTCTACCTGGAGTTCTTTTCACACCATCATTTTCAGTTAATTTAGATGCAGCAACTGAAGATTTTCTTTTATTCTTAAGTTTTGCAGGACTTCTCACTTCATTTTCTTCTTTCTCTAAAGAAGTGGCAGCAGCTGTGACAGATTTTCTAGTTTTCCTAGGCTTTGTTGTGGTCAGATTTTCATCTGTCTTGTTTCCAGAGTGATCTGTGTTATCTGTAACTATCATAGAGCATTTCTCTTCAATCACATTTTCCTCTATCATAGTAGAACCTTCAGTTTCTGTAGGTATAGACTTGCCATCTGGTGACACTGTAACACTGATTTCTAGATCTCCTTTCTCTTTGATGGACACAGAACGCCTAGACTTGCGTCTTTTCTTCACAGAAGAGTTCTGCTCATCACTATCCTCTACACCAAATGTTGATTTTCTTGAACGTTTTGCTTTACCTCTAGTTTTCCTTTCTGAGCTGGCATCAGTACCTTCAGATTTCTCTTGTTCCATTACAGAATCATCTCCATCTTGACTTGTTTTGTTGAGCACAGATTTTCTGCTGGACCTAGTTGTACGCTTGTTTTTCTCTGCTGGACTATTACAGACAATGACGGGGGCTGAGCTATCGATGGTTTCCTTGGTGGATATATCTTCTTGTAGTAAGGTCCGAGAGGTACTGGCATGGTTTTCCATACTTCTATTTTTTTCATCCAAAATCTGTGTATCATCACAATTAGACAGGACTGGAGATCTTGTATCTGTAATAGATATTTACAAGTTTAATCAATATCTTGTTATTATATGTAATTGATTTGTTAAAGTACAATACTTCAGTACATCTATCTTTTATTAAGTCCATCCCTCTTAACTTTGAAGAAGTAAATAATTTGGTATAATAATTTGTTAGGGTATTACAATATTACCTAAAATTCAGAGGTACAAGGGCTGATTGACATGTTGTGAGCCTTGGTTTTCTGGGATGCAGAAGGTACCGGGTATTCTGCTGATAGATTATCTCCAAAAAGGAAAACAATCTAGGAATTTATCTACCTCTATGTCCTGCGTCTCTGATGTGTAAAAATCGCCCAGGACTCATTGATTTTCTATTGCTGCGTTCCACGTTACCCACTTGCGTATAATGCGTCTGCTATAGTTCATGTTTACATCAAAGTCCAGTCGAAGTGCATTAGCCATATAAGGTATTATAAATGTCCCTTTTTTATAATCAATCTGATATATTGAAATCTCTTTTAAACATTATTTTTATTTTTAGATTTAAGAAATGTTGATCTTGTCTGCAGTATCGTATGTAGAATCGTTGCTATATACATGTATACAGAGTGACTTATTATTCGAATTCAGATATATGTATACAATATATCCATTGCAAACTTCATAAATCAAATAAAGCGTTTTACACCTACTGTACATGTGACAGGTCTTCATGTACAGTATATAATTGGTTTGTTTGGTTATTACTTTACCATACACCACCTTGCTTGCATAAATAATAATTAATTACTTTTAAATTAGGCACTCAAGGCTATTTGACTCATTTAAGTTGGAAGTTTGGGAAATGGGAAGTTTTTTAGTAGATTTCTTTTTCTCTGTAACATACGTTCTCGTTAACTTAAAGTTAAAATGCCACAAACTAGTCATCTCATTGTATTTGCAAACTGAAGAATATCGCAATATATTGCAATATTTCATTACATCAAGATTCCTTATGATTTTCATTTTTCTACTTCAATTTTGCTTTCAAAATTTTATTTAAAGATCTGAAAATGGTTCCATTATATATTAAATCAATGACTTGAAAGGCGAACGTTCGTGCATTTCAAGACACCCAACGTTGTCAGCGTAAACAATATGCCAATCATAAACTAGTCATGCTAACATGCTTTCTTGCAACTTAGTATACCAATGATTCTTTACTTTTGTCCTTGACATGTTGAGTGTGTTGATGTACGTTTTCATAGGTCAAACAGGCGTATTTATTCATTTCTTGGAGTGTATCAGGCTGTGTAGCATAGTAAGGACACTTAGCCTAGTTAAAAAGTGTTGTAGAACTAATCATGATTTTATCACCGCTGCTATCGGACGAAACATGGAAGGTCATACATGTATCTTAAATGCGAGATATCATAACGACACGGAAACGAGAACCTTTGTCAATTTAAATGGCCCTATTGATGTATTTTGAGAAGTAATTCGCGTTCACTCCTAATTTTCAAAGAAACAACATGAAAATATGAAGATAAAAAAATATCGTCAAAAACCGGTTTTTGAAAACAAATATCGTGGTACGTATTGCGAAGCCTCGTACCGCAATATACCGGTACCGCGATAAAACCGCTCAGCCCTAATACTATGCCTCATTTCTGACACAGTTACGGGAAAATGTAAGTGCCGCGGAAAGCTGACTAGTTAAAGGTGGGTTGTTCCATCAGGACCAAGTCTGTCACTGCCATCATGTGATGGCTGCCATTAATGACAGTGGCTTTAATTTGATTGAGCATCTGCCTTATTCATCTGATATTGCTCCATCAGACTTTCTATTCCCAAACTTAGAGCAGCTATTTCTGGCATCCACTTTCAGTCCAATGATGATGCCATACTTGCAGTGGATGGCTATCTGACCAGTCAAGATAAGGAGTTCTTAAAAAGTGCTATTGAGGCCCTTAAACACTGGTGGCAAAAGTGTACAGATACTGAAGGGAATTAAGTAGAAAAATAATGCAAAATGTCTGATAAAATTTAAATTGTTAAATTCAAGGTTCACAACATATCAATCAGCCCTAGAATCAAGCTCATGAACTAATCTACAGTGAAATGGTTCTTTATTTATATTCAGAAATTAATTGTAGGTTTCCTAGGAATAAGTCGCTAAACCTTGACTTTTGACTAATTTTCTCCAAATCTTTCCCTCCTGATAAAAATTGCATATATCCAAAGGGGTAGGTTCACGAACTCCCAAAAATCTTAAATACCTGCTTAAATAGAAAGTAAATATTTTTCATTGTCAAAACGTCACATGCGTTTGTTATGATGTCACATTTTGACGTCAATTGCTCTGCATGACAGAAAATCACCATTTTTTTTTGCATAAATCCATGTTACTGAACTTGCTCCTTTAGTTTGGACAGATGAAGGGCTCTTGAGTTATCATGTAATGACCTCTATATGAAGTCTATTTTTCCTAACAGTGAACTAGACCTTTGATTTTTTAAAATCCTAAAATCAATAAGCTTTTTCACCATTCTTGATTAGTAAGCATACATGCACATGTATACATGTATCCAAAAGGGAGGGTTCTTGGGGTTTGACGGTGTTTTGAATATTTTTCCCTGGCATGATCGCCATAGCACTTTCTATATAGACATAAGTTCAGACATTGCATGTATTTTAGATATTGTTTTCATTTTCATGCATGAACATCGACAGTGGGTGCAACTAGCCAAACATGGTTACTCCTCCCGGGCACCTGCTCGGGTGCTCAATTTTCTAGTCTATTGTGAGTGCTGTTGAGATTATCATCAGGATCTTCTTTAACTCATTTGGGTTATCACCTGAAAATGAAACTGTTACAAAATGAAGGATGGATAAATTAATAAAACATTGAAAAACAATAAATGTAATACATATTTTCTGAATAGAATCAAATTTACCTGATTTAGAAGCTGCTGTTTCCTTCTTTTTTCCACGTTTTGGAGTTGAGCATCTATTTGTGAAAAAAGGTGAAAGTTTTTCTAAGTATGTAATTTTTTTTTCTCTCTACTTGTACATACAACTTACAAGAGCATTTATATTCTTACAAATTCATGAACATAAATGTATGCAAGCACAGGAGTGAAACTGGTTCCCAGCCTTCATATCAAGTTAATTACCAGTACCAAATATGAATTTCATAATCTATAAAATTAATGTACATGTATTCATTTCATTTTTAAACTTTCAAGTTGTAATCAGGTATGCTGGTCTTCTTTTTTTCACGTAAAATGGAGACAAAGAAAGATAACTCCAAGTCATTTTGTGAGACAGATAATAAAATGGTTCATACTGAAATTCTATACAAAAATTCCATGACTTTTTCCATGACTAAAACCACATTTTCCATGACTCCATAGACAGGCAAGCAACCAATTGCTAAAATGCTTCACTGATCTGATGCAAATTACCTAAACCTTTTCACTGAGCATCAAACAATGTTCTAACAGTGTATCAATTTCAAATAAAGTTGTACAGGTAAATGCTAGATAATTCCAATCATACACTTCTCATACCAAATTGATATAATCATAAGATATTTTTGATATAATCATAAGATATTTTGTAACAAAAAACCAATATGTGTTGTACAGGAACAGCTAGCAAACTTTATACCAACCTTTTGGGGTTTTGTTCCAGGAGGGACACATTAGCCGTTTCATCTGGATTACTATCTCTGAGGAAGACAGCAGCACTTGTTGGACTGAGTGGATTAAAAACAAAGGATTTGAGATTTGATGGAGCAGTAAATGTATAATCTTCTGGGGCAAAGGACTGCAGCCGCCCTCCTCTATTGGTGGTTACTTTGGTCAGGTGCTCCTCTCCCTTAATAACATTATTGTTACCAAAGTTTGTATGCTGAGAGCTTGTTGATTTCGTAGCAGACTTTTGTGTTCCCATTACTTTCTGGTTTTTAGAACGACTTTCCACACTCCTAAAATTATTCCCTGACCTCACTGAAATTAAGATGAGAAGAATAATAAGTATAATGTACAAAATCAGAATTTTTATGTAGAAAGTAACAGCATACAAGCACTGTAAACGGGTTTAATTTCGCGGTGTTAAAAGTTCGCGGTTTTTTTAATGTAGCCAATTGCGGTGGTTTTAATTTCGCGGAATCGAAAGTTGCTAAAGAAAAATTTTATAGATTTTGATACACGTGTATATACAGATCTTTTCGCACAAGCACACTATGTAATTTGATTGTTGTTTGTAGTTTTAAATATTTATCGTCTTAATAAATGACAAACACGTAGTAATTAGTGATAATTACACAGAAACGATTAAATATCAATTAAGGCCATATAAAAAAAAAATCCTGGTTCTCAGACACCGCGACCTTTTTATCGTGGGAAGGGAAAAAAATAGCCGCCGCCCGCCAGATTTCTCATGCCGATAAATATAATTTTCTATTAATAGAACAGGGATTTCTGTACAAACGAAAAGTAGAAATGTCTGTTTCAGTACAGCGCTTTACGTTTTAATGGCGCTTGTCGGTTTTGTTAAGACTTTACACGACCAAGACGCTTAGGTGCTCTGACTTATGTGGAGGGAAATACTGTACTTTGTTATTGTACACAAGATGCAAAATGGCGACCGGGGGGGGGGGGGGGGGGGGGGGGAACGAGTGATTGTCAGCTTGAAGGTGAATTTTAAAGGCAACACAGTCGTGCCGTGGATTATATTGCCATTGGAATCGAATTATTCAGTGACACAGTTATGTGAGAAAAATTATGCTTAAGTAGTTTTCGGAAAAAACAAAAACAAAAAATAAAAACCCTACCTACCTACCCATATTTTTTAGATCAATTATCTGAGAACCAGACATTTTTTTTTGCATGGCCTAAAGAGTACGGATAAGTAGATTGAAATTGATTAACTACTTACGTTTTGAAATAAAAATCTTAAGTGCGCTATGCGTGTCATCTTCCATTTTATAAAAATAAATATGGGTATGATAATAGATGCATCGTAAGTATATTGTCGAAACCTTTTAATGTACAAACTATTAACCAACTTAAAGGAAAAATATGTTTAGAGAATTATACGTATGAAGCATATGAACATCATTTCCACTATGGTTAGTTTTATATACACAATCATTGCGGGGGTTTAATGTTCACGGAAAATTTGAAAACCGCGAACATAGCGAAATTAAAACCACCGCAATTATTTCCCCGTTTACAGTATATGAAGTAAGTCTTGTTTTTTGGCATTTTTATTAATCACCGTTCAACTCGGCATAAAAGATCTGTAACCTAAACTTAACTTGGCCATCATCCGATAACTGCAGAAATATACATATAAACTTACCGTTACCACTAGCTGCTGAAGTCTTAGAACTTTCCTGCTTTGTGGTACTTTTTGCCAAGCGTGTAACACGGGATGAGCTCTGTGGTTTTGAACAATTTACCAATTTCTGAAATACATGTACATGTAATCATATACATTGTACAAACAAGTAAATAATAAATTATAATTTTTGTTTTTCTTTCTTTGTGCAGTTGTTTCCTAACCTTTTAGGCTCAAAATAAATAATGAAATGCTTATGATATACAAAGTTTCAGTCATATCTGTCGAGCCTTTGATGTTTATCAAGTTTAGTGAACTAGATATATTGTACATGTAGACAGGTATACGTATTGTACACATGTACCTTAGCTGTAGAAGTCTCCTGTTGTGAATTTTTAAGATGACCCTTTGAATTCTGAAGGGAGTTCTTCTCAAAACCAGATGTCTTCTTTGTCTGTAATGGACATGTTCAAGTAAAATCTTGACAGTATAAATACAAGTAAATGAATCATGATAAAGAAACCATCAGTTGTGAATACAAAGCTAGAATTCATGTATTTATTCATTAAAAAGTAAACTTTTACCACAATTCTGATTTTCACTTGTCCTTTGACTACAAGGAGTTTTAACTTTTGCAAACAGAAAACAAAGAATCAAACAGTGTTTCTGGGAACTTTTCTTTTTGAGCAGGTTAGTGTTTCTGCTACATATGTCAAGGACTCAAGGTCACCTGGTCAATATTTTTCACAAGTACATGTATATGTATATGACCAAAATTTCCCAAATTTACATTAATTATTTCTAATATTTCATAGTTAGAAAAGCAACTGTATAAATCATTCAACGTATAAATCAAACTTTTCCATTTTGTTAAAAATCTGTAAGTACATGTACATGCATGTGCATGTATCTGTCACAGTTAATCGATAGGTCAAGAAAGCCCAGACAAAATCTATAGAGTGGAGGATCACCAAAAACAATATACAAATCGATGAAACTGACACAACTCATGAAATAGATATTTATATTGTATACATTGTATGAACTTTAGTTTCCATTCTTTGCCCTATAAATGTACATCTCAAAAATGCAAAAAATATGAATGAAAACTTGTACCATTGATGTCCCTTGTTTTAAGGAATTTTGTTTATTTGAAGCTTTAGTTTTGTTCCCTGTGGAGTTTCCTTTCCTTATCCAATCATCATCATGTTCAACATTAGCTTTGATGATGAAAGGCTTGTTCTTTGCTCTTTCCAATGCTACTAGTTTCTTCTTCATTTCTTTTTCTTCTTTCCATTTCTTCAGTTTTTCCTTCATACTATCAGATCCTACAAACAAAACAAAAAATTGGGGGAAAATTTAGAACATGCATCTTCTCCAAAGTACATATGTACAATCTTAATGTAGCATTTAATTATACTAAATCAACTTAAAACAAAACACCGCTAAAGATGGTATGGCCGGATTGCAAAGTAAGTTTTTGTAACTAGCTGAGTCAAGGTCAATAGGTCAAATAATTTGGCATAAATTGAAAGGTTTTGTCAGAGGCAACCTACATGTATAATATAAAGTTTCTACTGAAACCAGGAACTTTAACCAAAATCTATCATAAAGGTAAAATTCTAACTCTAAACCACAATTTACGACGATGATTATCAGTAATATCTAACTGATATCAAATGTACCCATGATTTCACATAAAAAGTTAAAATAATGTCTTATTTCCTATGGCAAGTAAGAAAATAGAGCAGTAGAAGGCAAGAGCAATTCCATTATTTTAAAAAGGAAATAACTTTCTCAGAAGAAACTGTTTGAGTTAAGAAAGATAGACGAAATTGTAGCGGAATTTCACTTAAAAAGTTGCAAATTTGTGCAAGTTTGTAACCTTGTAGATTTTTAAACAGAATTTTCATCCCAATAGCAATAATTTTTGCTGTAAATTAAGACTTTCCTTTTCAAAATAAAATTTAAATATAATTTACGATAATTGCTTAAAGCTTTACTCCTTTCATTTAAAGATGAGCCCCTTTCAATAAATATTACTTAAACAAGTAATTTTAAGGGAATGGTTTTACCTTGATATTTCTGTTACAGAAGCAATTATTACTGATACGAGTAGCCCTTATAACAATTAAAAGCTTGAGAACTTTAAATGTGTATGCTACAATCATTACAAACTATCCATTGCCTTACTTTTTATGTATATTACTTGTATAAGTAATATGTTGCATGGACATCACAAGTAAATCAGTTACTTTTAGAGGTAATCATTTTAGAAGGCAAAATTAGAAAGTTACTTGAAAGTTGAATAGGTAATTTTTTTCAATTACTTGTTGAAGTAGCACCCCTGACTGATAAAATGTACCATCTTTGAGATTGAATGAGTCGAATTTTGATAACTTATCCTGGTCAAAACTTGAAAATTTTAAGTTTTGCATACCAACTTCTTTTGTAAACTTTGATCAGATGGTCATAAAGATTTGCGATTTTCAGTTTGAAAGAAAAATTCAAAAATTTTATTTTTTAGTACTCAAAATTATTTCTCCAATATAGCCATTTATAGCTATTATAGCTATATTTAGCTATTATAGCCATTTCTGGAGTAATCCCGTACCTGATAGACACATGACCTGAGTCATGTGACAGTTAAAAACCAATCAGAAACTTGTTCGTATGCCGAGACATAGGACTATAAAGATACAAACCTTCATATCTGGAGCCACTGCCTATATTTAAATAGAATATGCAACATCATCTGGTAGTCACACGGCAACATGCAATTGTGATTCACAGTCAGCTTGAGCTACAGCAGCCCTCACACACACAGGTTGCAGACACAATCCCCCCCTTTCCCCCTTCTTTAAGAGATTTAAGGTCTTGAAGTTGAACTCTGACATTCACAGACCTAGATATCAGAGAAAATTCAATTTTCTGAAATTAAGCAGTGCTGATTGTGACGATGCCAAACTAGAATGTTACCAGTAAAAGGTCGTCCTAGAAAAAAATAAAAATAATTGGATTCTCACGAACAACCAACACACTTTATAGTATCCGTGCTATGTTGATTTCATGGATAAATTATTTCAGTTTTACGGAATATGTGTCTTGAAACCAAGAACAGTTGAATAATTTCGGAAAATTGAATTTTCTCTGACATCTAGGTCTGTGAACATTGGAGTTCAAGACCTTGAATCTCTTAAAGAAGGGGGAAAGGCAGGGGGAATTGTGTCTGCACCCTGTGCTCGCACACACAATAACAACTGAATAGAAACATCATGCGAGACAGGCGAAATAAGTCTATACGCATGCAGTGCCAATCATTTAATTTTGTCTATTTTTGATAATAAAACCAAACCTGAAATATCTTTACGTTTGATGGGAGTTTTTCCGTGATATGAAGTGTCATTTTTAAGTTTGATTGTGGTATCAGATTCTTGCAACGGTGATAAGTTTTCAATTTTTCTTCGTCTGTGGAACTCATCGCCTCGAGACTGTGCCCAATCCATGCTTCGACGATGAAGCCTATTTGCTCTTTGGTGTGCATTGGATTTCTGTTTGTGCTTGTCTGCAAATTCAGACTGTTTTGGTCGTACATCTGACATCTTGTTCAGCCAGCAACTTCTCCTCCCGTTTCAACTTGGCGCACTGTTTGCAAGATTCAATTTGATTGGTTACATTTGTACGCATAGCGCCATCTACAACGGAGATAACTCTGTAGAACAGATGGAAAGCTTTATTTGTCCGCTCAACCTCAGTAATAGTTGCGATTTTTCTCAGTCAGACCATCTTATAAATGTACAGATCTTGTCTTCTATATATTTGATAATAAAAGCGAACCGGAAATATATTTCAAGCGGCGTTTGATTGGAGTTTTACGTCTCGTACTTTTCAATATAAAAATTGTTCAAGTTTTTTACATGAAAAGTTACTCTTTTCATATATAACTTTGATACTCAAAATTAACATGCATTTAATGCAGTTTAGATACAATAAAGAGAGCTGAATTTAGATAAGATTCACCCTGTTGTTTAAAGTAAAGGGAATGCTCAGGCGCTATGTCAAACTCGGGACAGTATAAGATCTACACTTACGTTAGGTAGTGACGTACCGTGCTACTCTCCACTACCCGTTTTCACCGATTAGAATGTAAAAAATGTAGACATTGAAACGTGTGCAAAGGGTTATTTCTACTAATTTAATGTATTAAATCCATTTGCTTTCAGAAGGCTTTTCCTCCTACTTCGCCCTGGTCACAAAGTTTAGTGGACCCATTTCTTTCTTGTTTACATAGTAAATCATTCAGTATTGTTTGTGAATAGAAAAATGCCCCCCCCCCCTTTCAGACAAGCTAAAAATTCTCAATTTCTTAATATTTCGGCTTGAAACTGATACGTTTTTTTTTTTCAAATTTTCGGAAAACGACGGTAATTTTTGGTCTGACTTATTTGTTTGGAGGAAGTTATAAGGTCATGCAACAAATAGTCGGCATCATTCCAATTGGAATCGATTGTGCCCCACTCCTTGTTGACATTTTTTTACTCGTACGGATCATGCATTATCTGATCTCTGAGGGAATTAACACTTATCTCTAACTTTAACTTCACATATACAGATACATTGATGATGTGCTGTCCACCAATAATCCAAAATTCGCGGATAATATCAACAGAATCGATCCTTCGGAGCTTGAAGTCAAGAAAGCACACTGACAAATAATTCAGCATCCTATTTGAACATAAAGCTGTCGTACGACGCTGATGGTCACATGAACACCTCACTCCATGACAAACGTGCGTGACTACTTCATTTTTTTAAAATAGCATCACAAACTTTCCTTTTCTTAGTAGCATTATCCCTTCATCGCCTGCATATGGCCTGTTTATATCTCAATTGATACGTTGTGCCAGAGCAAGTACCGAATAACCAGGTTTGTTCTGAGGGCTTGCATGGCGTCTCTCGGATAAGCTTCTCAGTCAGGGATACTTTTGTGACCGACTAACAGGAAGTTCTACGGTCAATACAGGGAACTCGTCATACACTATAATGTCCCATTATCCAGAATGGTAAATGATATATTCTGTCATAGACCATTGGAACCACCCAACCACAGAACATACTTGAATCTTCCTTTAGTTGGAGTGACCGAGTGTGACATGTCTTCCGAATTGAATTGGGTGTTGCATGCAAGCAGGGGACGCTGACTCTTCCTGGGCACCTGGTCTCACTCCCTTATTGGGAGTTCGTTTCTGTTCATACGATGAAATTATTTGTTGTTTGCTTTGGTTCCTGTTTTATAATGGTTTTGTATGCCCTTCGGTCAAAGGGGTGGTGTCCCTGAAAATTGATTAATTTTACAAAAATTAAATTTTGGAATGCAAAATCTTTCTTTTCATATGAAAGGATTGATTCTAATTTGTATAAATTCAAATTTTCATGCGAATCTAACGCATAAATTCGCAGTAAAACGTCATTTTGAATTTGGGGTGCGCAGCTCTAATTCATTTCACTAGCGCCTCCTACAATGTATGGAGTTTTTACAATTGAGATATGGTTTTTGTCCATATTTGTCATTAGTATACTAAAGTAACAAACGGACCTTTGAACAACTTTTTAAAACAAAAATCAAAAGCTGGTGGATATTAAATATATTAGATATGTTCATAAATAGTCAATAGTTTATCCGGCGTGTGTTACTTATTTAAATATATGTTAATGCATAACATGCCTGTGACTGTCATTACTTTAATGTTCCACAGCAACTTTAATAGATATGTATATATTCCCCAATATTTACCAAATTATAAATTTGGCTACTGAAATACAATTATGATTCTCAGTCAAAAGGAAAAATTTGTGCAATATTCCGCCTTCAAACTCTCCAGTCGAGCTCCCTTTTGAAAGTTTTTTGGAAACCATAGAAGTTTGATCCCGCTCTGTGCTATTCATATTCGAGTTGGACATCCTGTATCACCCCCTTGAGTACTTTTTTTCACGAGTACCAAAATGTTCTCTAGGGTCTGCAGAATCGATTTGGAGAATGTACTAAAAATAAACTCATAGCCATGAATTTAATAATGCTTGAAAAAATATACAGGCAGCAACAGCAACACATTTCATTTTGTATATGCTTCTAAAATCTGCATTTTGATCGTCATTTGATCATGATGGTTAATAAGTCCTTGTTTTTTAATAGGCATCCCCCTATTTTTTTCGTTTTGATTTTGTTTTGGTTTTTTTTTTTTTTTTTTTTTTTTTTTTTGCCTGTGGGATATTGCTTCCCCTTCGGTTCAGATTCCCACTTTACTAGAATATCTGTTTTATTGACCTTTTTAGAGTACGAAAGCCGATTGCGCTCATTCTAAATGGTAGTGGGAAAATATTTTCTAGTAACATACGAGAAATTTTCTCGTAATATACAAGAATTTTCTCTTTATTACGAGAAAAAAGTCGTAATAAGGAGAATTTCAAACTTTTCTTGTTTCTCGTAACGAGAAATTATTTTCTCCACTACCATTAAAATGACCCCAATCGGCTTTTGTATTAGAGAATAATCTACAGTTTGATCTAAATATGCGTCCTCTGGACCCGATGAAAATTAGCATATGGGTTCCAAGCCAAAGCAATGGGACCCAGTAGAAATTGTTGAGTTCCCAGCATGTAAACCATCTTTTTTTTTTTCGCGGCGCTTAAATGTGCGCAAGATCGTTTTGATCCACAAAAAAATTGTAGTAGAAATAAATCGTCCATCTCCCAAACTTCCAACCAAAATTTGTCAAGTTGAATTGATTGTTTATCTAGTTGCTTTATTTACTCACATATGTATAATATTGGTTAAAATTGAAACACAATGTATACTACAAGCATGTTATGAAGAGAGATGTAAAATATAAAGATCCATGGATTTGTGAAATTAGGAAAGAGTTAGAAAATTTAGGTTTAGATTTTCTTTCGGAATCAAATTCATCGCCAATATAATTTTGAAATATTTAAACTAAGATTAAGAAATGCATACAAAATTCTTTAGCTCGTATTTCACATTCGCCTTAAGGCGTTATTTACCAGCATCTAGTCGATCATTTTTGCATACAATTTCATTTACAAAAACTACAAGAAATTTAAAGTGACAAAATACAGAATATCAGCTCATAATTTGAATATTGAATATGAATATATATTTGGTAGACATAGCAATATTCAAAGAAGAAATCGGTTATGTCAAAGTGACTGATTGAGGATGAATTTCATTTTATCTTACAGTGTCCTTTTTATATTGAAATCAGAAGAAAATATATCAAAAAGTATTTTTATATATTAGACATAGTGAAGGAAATAGAAAAACTGAGAAAAGAACACATTTAATTAAACTATAGTATATTATCATTGTTAGGGTCACTCTCTGAATTGTATGTATATATTGTAAATACTCATATATATTGTATATATGTTATACTGATGTATCACATGGTACAAAGTAAGAATTAAAGAATCTGAATCTGTTATTCAAACGTGTAAATCCATCGGTACTCGATTTCAAACTGCGACTTAAAAAAGTATGAAACGATTTCGATATTGATTTATTCATAATTTCCTGCAAGAATCTTTTTATATTGAAATCAATGGGTCCTGGGCGTTATTCATTTTGACAAGGTTGGGGGGGGGGGGGGCTTTTCCGACAATTTCCCATTGATTTCTAACGGGAAAATGCTTATTTTGAGCAATGACCTAAATATACAAAATAATCTATCCAACCTGACAGAATATTCATATGTGGACCACGTTACTTGTCATTTTTACCTAAAGATCTTAAGTTTTTTTTTTCATTTTGAACAAATTTTGACTCTTCGTCCGGATATGACGGAACCGTACTTGGTTCAGTACGAGTTGAGAGAAAGCGAGAAGAAACCAGACTGAAACGACTCACTCAATTATTTAGATACAATACCTCAAGTTTTCAAGAACATTTTGCCCTTTACTAGTTAAAGTTGCTATAGAGGAGTCGCTGCTGTCACATAATAGAATCGGAGGAAATTCGCATTTCAAATGTCACCACAGCTCAGGGCCCCCCTAGCTCCTTACAAAGCTGGTATGTCAAGTAAATTTAGATTAGAGATGGCCGAGTGGATAATTAAGGCATTCAACTCTCACGCAGACGACCGGGATTGGAATCCTGGTGTGGTCATATGAGAGTTGAAAGTCATATCCATTCGTTCGTCCCTACCGAGTCTCCTGACCGGGGGGACTATAAAGGGCCCGGTTGGGTACCTACGTTCATGCTGCGACAAGGGTATCCAGGTGTGGTGGCACCTTATAAAGGCCGTTGGAAATACGGACCATCCAAGCAGTACATGATTATACAATCCTCCTGCATACATGCATACACAAGTGGAGGGTGGGCATTAAAATGGGTGCAGGACGTTTCAGTACAAGGACGTTTCGGTACATAAAAGAGTCGTTTCGGTACATGGTACAAAGACGTTTCGAATTCGGTAGATGATTTAGGTAGTTTCAGTACATATTTTTGTTTTTGTACAGTACCTAATTATTGACTGATAAGAGAGGATATTATTAATTATCAATATGTTTACTACCATAGTTAACCCCCCCCCCCCCTCCAAACAAAAATCATGTCCCGAAACTGAGTTGAGTGGAAAAGTGTGATTGTTTAAGGTATCTGATGTACCATAGGTGGGGGTCCGGGGGGCCTCCCCTGGAATAAAATGGTGCATACTGGAGCACATTTTCTCCTTACCCTCTCGAATATTCAGACCATTTTTTCCACTCAATTTATGTGGTTAATAAAGATTTCTAAATAAATAATTTCTCCTTTACTGCTGGCAGGGACGTAGCCATGCAGGGTGTTTTCGATGTGGACGTCTATAAAGAAGGGTTGGACCAAGAACTTCAGCTGTCCGGGGGCACAGACACTATTTGGGGGGATGACTTGCGATGCCCGAAGGGTCAAGTGGGGACAGTATGGAAATATGTTGCCCATCCCCTTGAAGGGGGTCCCCCGTGAAAATTTTGAAAAAAATGAAGCATATTGCTGACCTCTGGAGCATATTTGAGCTGAATTTAGATGGGATAAAGCATATGATTCGATGTCAACAGACGATGAACCGTATCTAAGACGAAGAAAACTTGAGATGTTAACATGACATTCCCTAAATACTTGTATATGTACGTCCACATAAAGTCTTTCCAATCGACCGCTCGCTCTTTGTTAGCGATCGTTGTATCATGCGCGGATACAGCATTATTGGTCAGAGGGGGTCCAAAATTTAAGGAAGTCTACTTATCATGTAGGTACATATGTACATATATATCAGTGCACATGATGGGGAGGGGGGGGGGGCAAATTTGTTAGTTTTCCTTTCACGTTTATTTCTATGAAGAATTGGCGAGCGTAGCGAGCGAGAATTTTTTAAAATATGAAATATTAATTTGTCTTGATTCGATCGAGATGATTATTTATAACATTGAATATTTCACTCCTTATATCGGCGAGCGGAGCGAATTTTATGAGAATAAATATAGATAAGAGATGTGTCATTTTCCAAATAATCAGACATCTTAAAATGACAAAACCTTGAAAAAGATGAAGGAGGTTACATCCTATGAAGTAAGGGACTGTTCAAAATAAGACTTCGTGAGACCCAAGACAATTATATAAAATGACTTAGTATGAACAATTGAAAATAATTAAGGAATTTTGCAAAAAAAAAAAAAAAAAAGTTTTGTTTTTGTAAATGGCGAGCGAAGCGAGCCGAAATTTTAGGTTTCAAAGCCCTTTATTTCATGCATTTTAGACCCATTGCAATTAGAAATGGGCCAAAGCTGGACCCCACCTCCGAAAATCTCAAGGGGGGGTCCAGACCCCCGGTCCCCCCTCTGGATCCGCGCATGGTTGTATTGAGTTCTAATGAAACACGAGAAAATTACGAAAAATGCATTCAAATCGGTGGTTACTGGAGTGTCTTTGATCTATTTCTGAACAGTAGCTTGCTTTAAATTCTATTTCAAAAGACCCTCCCCCTTCATTTTGGCTACTGGGGGAGGCGCTGTCCTTTTTTTTTTTTTTCGTGAGACGATGTGGATGTTTTTGCGTACAAATGTACGCCTGGCTTCGCCCCTGGCTTGTTGATTTGTCCTTGCTGTAACATGTACTTAGAATATTGGTACGATATCGGTAAAAATGTTGAGTATCATTGGGTTTTGGCTTTGAAAAATTGAATGCTTTGTTATAGGCCCCCGGAGCATATTCAAGCTATATACAATGTTAAATATTTGCCCATTTTTCCAAGTATGTTTTTAACAAAATTTGTAGATGACAAAAATACTCAAATCGGGTATTTGAGGACAGAAACGTGTAGGTTTCGATCACCGTACCATTTACATTGATTGTTCGACACACGTACATGTTTTGAAAATTATTTGAACATGTTCACTTTATAGTATTTGTTAATGTTAATTTTCGTAAAATAAACAGAAAAACCCCTCTGCGACGTACATTACAAAAACTTCGCGATTGTCTGTATGAATCCACAAATACGCCAATTGATACAGTATCGAATCGATATGCGATAGAATGTATCAGAAATTTTTGTAAAGTTTGTTTCAAAATAGTGAATTCTGGTGGACATTAAGCATTTTTTTTATTACTCAGTTTGCAGGGTTTTTACCGAGTGCTAATTTTACCAAAAAAAAAAAAAAAATTGGGAAACCGGGGGGGTTTTCCCGAACCCCCCCAGACCCCCCTAAATCCGCCCTTGTTAAGACCTGGGAGTCTTATATATGTACTCAGGGCATCATTACCTTTCAGAAAATATATAGTTTATAGTACCTTACCAGTCATAAAATTTACCATACTTTACAATGGAGATGATTAAAAAGCTATGTAAAATGACTCTTTTGTACAACGGATACCTTAACTCGAATTCCAAAGTATTATAAAGCTTATGTTCTAATCATCAATTTGTCTTTGAAGTCCGATCCATCAAAGAATGCTTCGTAAACATTATTTCATAAGAAGAGCAATTTATAAAATTATGAGACATCTTAATTTCTAATGTTGCAAAGAACCTTATTAAAACAAAAACCAAACAGAAACTTATCATCACCCCATACTGAGTATCATAAAAAAAAATTGTGTAACGAAATGTCTTTTTGTTGTACAGAAACGTCTTTTACATTGTACCGAAACGTCTCTACTTGTACCGAAACGTCTTTCTATTGTACCGAAACATCCTTGTACCGAAACGTCCTTGTACCGAAACGTCCAGCATTCATTAAAATAGGGTAGTACTCCGCCCCTTAAGTAATAGAAGGGGCTATGAGGCACCCCAGAGGGGAACGGCCTGGCTAGAGTACTCTGTTATGGGCAGTTGGCGAATGAGTTCCCCGCAATATAACATCAATACAGCCAACTGACCCTATAGAGGGTTGCCAGGTGCCCAAACAGGAAGAAGAAGATATTGTGGGAAAGGCTGTTTTATCGGTTGACACTACTGTCCATCTTCTGATGATGATGATCAGGTACTACTTCGCATATAATATATTTTCGTACCTGGCACATGGGGTGCATGGACAACTTATTTACAGGTGATTTAAAAGGTAAGTATGTACTCTTGGCTGCGAAGGGAAGTTGTCCTTGCTGCTTGCACCATGCATGCGCATGTGTTCCAGAGCACCATGTTTTGTGTTTTCTCAGAAATATACCATTGTCATCTTATAAACTGATACCCAGTTTGTAGAACTCTTTTAGTCGTAACAGAAAATGTCCCCCTTTTAGTTATGCAGTAGCTTAGTTGAAAAATACGACGGAAAATAAAATGTCTATGGGGATTTTCTATAGAATTTAGTAAATGTGACTAAAAAGCATGACGGACGTCGGACACCATGACGTAAATGTTTACAATTTTTGATGCGGAGAACAATCTGGCGGCAGAGTAAAGGAGGTGATCAACCTACTGAAACAATGAATAACTGGAAAACTCTTAAGACGACAGAAAAAATCTCCAAAACAGGATACTCTGGATTAAGTGATCAGGACAGTACAAATGTAGTAGACACATTCACATTACTGGGGTATCTATGGTACTGAATTTGAAGCTTAGTTAAACAAAATATTGCACATGCACCAGTGACGCCTATTGATTATTATAAGACATTTTGTCATCACATCAGATTTCTATAGATTTATGACATTTATCAGGGATGGAAATTAGCGGTGGTCCGTTCGCCTGAAGCGACCAAATTTATGATCGGGCGAATTGTTTTACATCCGAAGTCACCCGTTTTGCGAGCAAATATTTGTCTGACCACATCAATTACCTAATCTCAATTCGCCCAAAGAAAAAAATATGTTTCCTATAATCCGAGTGATTTTCCTTTTTTGCCATTAATGCAAGTCCTAGATCAACCAAACTTGTGTGGAAATTTAAATGCATCTGAGAATGATCACTGAAGTGCACTGTACAGATGCTGCATCTGACCCATATTTCATGCTTGAGTGACCAGGATTGGTTAAATGGGACATCTTCATTTCTCAAGCTTTCTATATGACCCATAAAATCAACTTCCCTCATCCAGTTAATCTTTGTTATCATTCTTTGTGAGAGAAATATCTTTATTTTTAGAAAACTGGTTATAAAAACTTCCCTTTGCTTTTTTATGAAATTGTAAATTTTGAATGAAATGATAAAAGTAGGTGATTTTCTTGATTATTCCAGTGCATGTATAAATTGCATAATTTTTGGCTATTTTCATTGAGATAGCATTATTAAGAGAAGGATCATGAACATTTGTTTCCTTTTACATATAATTTTAAAAGACTTGCAAAGGTATCATGTCAAAGCACATGTACAAAAAATGTCCAGAAGTCTGTTCAATACTAGCTATAAGGAAGTTTGTTGAAAATGATCCCCAAAACGTTCTTAAAAAATTTTGCAAAATATTCAATTTTTACAGTCAAATTTCTAAGAAATTGAGAAAGGAAGTGAAAGGTATGGCACACAAGAGGTCTTGGTAGAAATTCATTACCTCTTGAAACTTTAAAAATATTCGCCCATATAAATATATATAAACAGTACATACTTCTTTTTAAAGTGAAACGAAAAATAAAAGTTGAAAATTTTAAATAGTGTACCATCTCTTTTTCAGATGACCCTCTGAACATACGGTAGACCTTTAATGGAAGGAAATGCATATGCTTGAAGAAATGGTCAAATGTAAGTCAGAATCGGAATTCAGTCAGAATGTAAGTCAGAATTCTTCCTTAGAAGAAGTCAATAGGAGTGTGGAATTGGATAACATAGATACTGAATATAACAGTTCTAGTATTAACTGTGCTGTTACAAGCCTAGATCATGTAGATGGTAACTTTGAAAATGAAAGTTCACACAGTGATGAAGTAAAAAAGAGGTAACTGATGAACTTTCAGAGGAAGTGACACATGTGAAAACAGAATATGGATTCAAGTATGCTGTTAAAGTTCACGATTTCAGAACTGTGTCTAAACTTCAAACCAACAAGTGTGACTCAACAATTAATAAGATAAAAGCTGAGGAAAAATCTCTCAAGGTCGAAGAATACATTTCAGATACAATAACATGGGAAGATGAAGAAAATACCATCTCAAGTAGAGAGTGTATTCTTGATACAGTATGTTATGAATTAGATAATCAACAACCAGGAGTCAGTGAGGTAGACCAAGAACCAGTGAGCAAAGATTTGTCCAGTGCAAACTTTCCTTTTGTGGAAGTAAAAACTGAAGTTAGTTCAGATACGGAAGACACGAAGTTCATGGTCCAAGATGATGACAGTGATAGTGAGGCAAGCATGGAAGCCGATAGAAATCTCAGTCTTTCCACAGTGGAGGAGTTATCAGCAAATATTGCAGATCAGGATTTTGAGGAGGGTAAGTGATGTTAGAAATGAGTTGTAACTCTGATGTTCCCATTGATTTCTATATTTGCATTTTGTTCATGTAAAATGCTCTCTTTACACTTGAACTTGACTTTGACTTTTTGGCTTATTTCTGAAACTTTTCTTGATTGGTATTGAAACAAGCAGCTTTCATATTGCTTTCCCTGAGCATTTTGTGGCATCACCACTCTAATGGTACCAAATCTTTCCAGTCCTGAGTTGACAGAAGCATTGTTCTGTCTAAGATAAACTCATTTGGGCAGGTTCAATCAGGATCATTCATTAAACATGTTAATACAAAAAGTCTGCTTGAATTACATGTATATGAAGGTTCTTTGACTTAATGCTGCTAAAAAATTGCACAGTGCATGTATAAAAACCATGTTTTATTGTTAACAGTTACAGATGCTGATTATATACAAACCTTGCATTAACTAGCATCAAACAGGAAGTAGATGAAGAGGAGATTTCAGGTGTCATCAAAACTGAAGCAGAAGAAGAGGAGGAGATGATTTCATGTGTCATCAAGACTGAAGAAGAAGAAGAATCTGATGAAGACGTAGCCCAAGTTAAAAGAAGAGGAAGAAAGAAGAAAATATCCCACAGACATTGAAAATGACTGGTAAACCTACAGTTTACGAGTTTGATTTAGAATATATTGTTAAGCATGGTTTTAATGAATATATAAGAGTATTTAAAGGCCGGAAACCATTTCAGTGCTCTATGTGTAGTTTCCATGAAACAAGCAGGTACAGACTTTGGCATCATTATAAAAGGCATTTAGGAAAAGAACCAGTGTATCGCTGTCATGTTTGCCAGAAGGTCTTCAATACCAGACCAGGCCTTAGAATTCACATGGAAATACATAATGATATAAAACCCTTCATGTGCAGTGATTGTGGAAAGGCTTTCCATCATCGTGGAGCTCTGTTACGGCATGTGGAAACACATAAGAAAACCAAACAATTTCATGTGATATATGCGGTGCCATCTTGAGAAGACGAGATTCACTTAATGAACACCTAAAGACTCACAGCAATGTCAAACCTTTCAGATGTGATCACTGCAACAAGAGATTCTCTCGCAAAAGTTTATTGTGGGGTCACATGCAGTCCCACAGTGACCTAAAACCATATAGTTGCACTGAATGTTCAAATGATTTTAAGACCTTAACCTCTCTTAAAAGACATATGACCACTGCCCATTTTGACACAAAACCATTTATTTGCCATATTTGTAAGAAACCATTCAAGAGATCAGATCAACTTAAGGAACATGCTAGAACTCATACGGATGCAACTCCATACAAATGTAAATTTTGTGACAAGAGTTTCCGTCATATTAAAACTCGAAATAATCACCAAAATAAGTTCCACCTGAAATACTCTTCATTTCAATGTCAACACTGCTCCATCTACGTCTCTTCAAACAGGATTATGAAAAAGCACTATAAACGATATAAATTACCAAAGGAAGTAAAATGTAAATACTGTCCTGAAAAATTTACCTTTGAATGTATTTTTCGAAAACACATGAAAACTCATAAAAAGGAAAAAAGGGAAGATCTCTACAAATGCAAAAGATGTAAAAAGGTCCTGAGCAGCAAAGAGAGTCTTCGAAGGCATTCCACTGTTTGCAAAAAGATTAATTCCAAGAAAAAGGTGAAATGTAGCTATTGTGGGAAGGCATATGTGAATGGCAATTATTTCCAGAAGCATTTAGAACTACATAAGATGCAGAAAAAATAGGTAGAACTTATATGTAAGGTACGTGGTACAAAACCCAAAAAGACAACACCTGAAAAATGACTCAGTGAATGTTTGATATTCATTTACTGTCATTATGTAGCATGATGCGAGTTTTTCTTGTACTCTGTAAACAAAGAGATAAACCAGTTTCTTGTTGCCCGTGAAAAGAGGGTATAAAAGTATGACCACTGAGTATGTTGTAACACGTACAATGATGGTTGAACAGCCATATTCAAATGTTATTTGAAGGCAAAACATGGTTGAATGGCTTTTTCCATGGCAACATCATAACTTGAGTTGACTATCACCGTTATCAAAGTATCACCAAACTAGTATGAATCGATATATGTGCTATGACCTCTCAGTGTCTTGTAATGCAGTAGTCAGAGGGTATGCTCACCTTGTATGTTTAGTCAATACTGTGTTAAGCGTTCATGTTGTAAATGTTAGTTGTTGTATGTAGGGCTGCCAGCTCTTGCTGCTTATCATTCATGATTGTGCTGTTGTTTGAGTAAATATGTGCACATTCAATATAATTTCGATAGATGGGGACTTCATTTAACAGTGGATTTTTATGATCTCAGAATCAAAGATTTGGGGCATACATGTATAATTATAGTCTTTCCTTCTGTCTGTTTGTTTATATTTGGCAAAATCTTTAAATTAGGGCATATTTTTTAAATGGTATGTTATTTGGCTTTCATCATGTTAATATTTCAGGTATTTTCTTCTTGTTACAAGAACTTCCTTTTTATGCCAAACTTTTTTACCTCATGACCTTGACCTTGACCTGTCTCGGTGTCTTCCCATTCATCAATTGATAACAGGTATAACAAGATACGCTAAAATGATAATATACTATAAATAATGGAAGATAAAGGATCACAAGTGAAATAGAAAATACCTTTAGATTGAATTTTAAAATCATAAAGATTAGAAGTTTTGAAAAATATAAAAAAGTTTTTAGCTGACCTAAGCGAAGCTCTGATTGGCTGACACATTTTTGTCTTCTCCTCTGGAACCTCTGCACAGAATTTCACGAAACCTTACAGGAAAGAAGTACTCAAGGTCATCTACCAAGTTCGTGTTTTTTGTGCCAATCGGTCAACAAATATGGCCATCGAGGGCTCTGATTGGCTGACGCATTTTCGACTTCTCCTCTGGAACCACTGCACAGAATTTCACAAAACCTTACAGGAAACAAGTACTCGAGGTCATCTACCAAGTTCGTGTTTTTCGTGCCAATCGGTCAACAAATATGGCCATCGAGAGCTCTGATTGGCTGACGCATATTTGATTTCTCCTCTGAAACGGCTGCACAGACTTTCACCAAACTTTACAGGAAGCAAGTACTCAAGGTCCGCTACCAAGTTTGTGTGTTTCATGCCGATCGGTTGACAAATATGGCCACCGAGGGCTGTTATTGGTGTTCACATTTTTACTTACCCTCAAATATGACCGTCAAGGGTTCTGATTGGCTGTATTTTTCTCATGCCGATTGGTCAACAAATATGGCCATGGAGGGTTCTGATTTGCTGACACATTTTTTACTTTTCCTCCGAACTGCTGCACAAAATTTTACGAAACCTTACAGGAAGCAATTACTCAAGTTACTCTACCAAGTTTGTGTTTTATGGCCACCGAGGGCTCTGATTCGCCGACGCATTTACGACTTCTCCTCTGTAATCCTTGCACAGAATTTTACAAAACCTTACAGGAAGCAAGTACTCAAGGTCCTCTGCCAAGTTTGGGTTTTTCACACCGATTGGTCAACAAATATGGCTGTTATGAGCTCTGATTGTCTAACGAATTTTCAACTTTTCTTCTGCAATCGCTGTACATAATTTAAAACCTTATAGGAAACAAGTACTCAAGGTCCTCTACCAAGTTTATGGTTTTTTTTTTTTTTGCTGATCGGTCTACAACTATGGCCACTGAGAGCTCTGCAACCGCTGCATAGAATTTCATGAAACCTTATTGGAAGCAAGTACTTAAGGTCCTCTACCAAGTTCGTGTTTTTCATACCGATCGGTCTCAAATATTGCTGCCATGGTCTCTGATTGGCTGACACATTTTCAACTTCTCTGCAACTGATGCATAGAATTTCACAAAACCTTACAGAAGCAAGTACTCAATCCACTATCATTCTTTTGTCTGCAACTCCGGTGAGCGATGTGGCCCCCTTAGGCCTCTTGTTTTTCAATTTACTGTGTAATATTGTATGGAAAAGATTTTAATTTTTTGGTTTTGCAAAGAAGCTGTTATAATTAAGATCAGGGTATTTATAATATGAATAATTGCATTCATATATTGCACTTCCGTGATATCCAAAAAGGTTATTGAGGTGGAAAGTTCAAATAATATTCAAAATATTTAGTTTAATGATTTCATTGAGAATTTGAAATCATCTTAAAATGATAAAATCCATATATTTTTACTTTCATTTATCATATAGAATGAATATGAAATAAATTCCATGTTTATGAAGATAATTTCTGTTATTTTTCCTTTTCTTAAGGATACATATTTTTGTACTTGGTCATCTATTCTTGTTAGTGTCTCTGCTCAGTTTGTCTGCACTTCATAAATGGATATCGCGCCCTTCTAATTAAAGGTCAATTGTATGTACATAAAACTTTGATTGGAGATTAAAAATGATGAGTGGACTTGGTTTTAGGTACTGAACTTACCGTAATATTGAGGGTTGACATTGACATTGAAAACATAATTCCAAATTAAGGAAAACTTCATCATCGTACAAATAGTCAAAATACTATACAAAATATAACACGGAGTTTAACACGACGGCTGGATTTGATTTCATACCTTTACCTTGAGGTTTGACATTGACCTTCAAAATATTAATTTGAATTGTACATATTGTACCAATATCATATGAAAAATAGAGCATGATTAGTGGAATTTATTTCTTGTATTGACCGTGTTCTTGAGATTTTGCCTTGAAGATAGCATTAAAATTTTAAAAATTAGATGGACTACATGCATATTTCTCCCGAAGAAGAAGCTGCCGAGCTTCAAAAATTTGAGTTCTAAATTTATTTTAGTGTTGTGAGTCTCTCGCACCATTTTTGTGCTGTTTGTACATTTTACTAATGCTATACAAATTATCACATTGAAACTTGGCAAGGAGATCAAAAACTTGTTGCATGAACATTGATTAATACATGAAAAGATAATACTGTTGTGTTCAAAAAGAAGTATTTTGAAGCACATTCTGCTTTTCACTAGACAATGCTTTCCAATCCGGTTTTAGACCTTTAATAGGCGGTTTCTGGCTTTTGTTGTTAAAACCTCCAAACTCTTGGTATTTTAAAGATGTATATTAGTCCCATATCGATGAAACCAGAGGGGACTACATGATTCCTGTCTTCTGTCTGTCTGTCCATCTGTCCGAATAAGCCTCTTATAGATAATAAACAATTCCTGAACAAACGATATCTAAATACTTCCAGGAGAGCTTCAGTCTTGTCAGATGCTTCTGGTTTTCAGGATTATTATCTTTAATTGGACTAAAATCAAAGATTTTCAATTACGTAATTACTACGGATTACGTAATAGACATCGATTGGTCTTCAGGCTAGCTGATGGATACACTCATGGGATGGAGTTTTTTTTTTTTTTGTACGGAAGAGGAGGCAATTTCCTCTCTTACAAATATAGTTAATGACTATTGATCTAGACAACGAACAACAGGTCTCTTACACATTTTATTATTCAAAATTTATGCTAGTAGTTGTCTTATGAAATCGATCAGTTCGAAAGTTTATGAAGAAAAGAATTAGTCGGGGGAACCCTAATGGCTGGCAACTCGGCAACTGGCACGTGCCTGAGGAATTTGCTGACAAGCGGGTCCGAAGGGGATCTACTGTTCTTAATCCTGTATTTATATATATATATATATATAGGGTCAGCCATGTGTATATTGACTAGTTAAGTTCTATTTATTATTACTTCCAATTCACAGACATTTATATAAACGTCGTCTTTATCCTAATTCCTGATATATGAATCTAGAGATTATAGAATAAAGGTTTTACGGGTGTCTAATATAGGACTGGTAGTTCACCCAGGGTTGAAACACATTCAAGACATAGATAAAGAAAAGTCTCAATTAACAACTGTCAATAGCAAATTTTCATCCTTAAGTAAATATTTAGTTTCTGTTGAAAGATTAAAAGAAAGAAAACGGGTTACTCCTCACAAAACAGTAATCTACTTTGTGTAAAACACGCGCTAAGTCTTTATATTACCTTTTATTAAATATCCCCTCTTGTAACTTTGCAGACGAGGTAAAGTTTATCGTGTTTTCGAAAGTCTGGGTGATCCATGATCTCATGGAAACTGGAAGTCACCAAAATCTTGCTCATTTTTGCAAATCAAGATGATTACATATATCCAAACCAGGGTACAATATGTATATGACGCTTATCATGCTTATTGACATTGAAAGGCCAAGATCACAGTATGAAAAATAGTCTTCAGAATTCGGTTTCCATAAGATAGCTGATGTACAAATTGTAGCACTGGTATGTGGTTATCTTTCAGGAAGGGAAGACGCATACCGATATTACGTGGCTAACTGGTCAAGGTTACTGTTGTTCAGAAACCATGTATTGTTTCCAGATGATACCTCAATAGATCTCCTTCCACCTGTTCGAATCAAATTTGGATATGTACAATAGATGAGGAAGTTGTCAATTGATTTCTGTTCATTTATTGTGTTCGTCTGCCTTATACTGTGACGGTATACCAAGATAGCTACCATTGAGTCTCAATGGCTGATCATTCTCCTTTTTTGTGTCGCCTGCGAAGCATAGCGACACTTAGGGATCACTTTGTCCGTTGTCCGTCTGTCCGTCTGTCCGTCCGTCTGTCTGTCTGTCTGTCTGTCACACTTTGGGTGTCACAGCCCATAACTTTTGATTGGTAAGTGATAGGGCTTTGATATTTCACATGTGTATCCCTTGTGACAAGACCTTGCTACACATACCATAATTTTTGACCTAGTGACCTTGACCTACATATTTGACCTACTTTTCAAAAAAATTATGAATGGATATATCTTTTGATTGGTAGGTGATAGGGCTTTGATAGTTCACATGTGCAATCCTTGTGGCAAGACCTTTCTACACATACCATTATTTTTGACCTTGTGACCTTGACCTAGATATTTGACCTACTTTTGAAAAAAAAAGATAAGATTCGCTATATCTTTTGATTGGTTAGTGATAGGGCTTTGATATTTCACATATGTATTCCTTGTGACAAGACCTTCCTACACATACAATAATTTTTGACCTAGTGACCTTGACCTACATATTTGACCTTCTTTTCAAAAAAAATTAAGAATGGATATATCTTTTTATTGGTAAGTGTTAGGACTTTGATATTTCACATGTGCAATCCTTGTGGCAAGACCTTTCTACACATACCATAATTTTTGACCTTGTGACCTTGACCTAGATATTTGACCTACTTTTGAAAAAAGATAAGATTCGCTATATCTTTTGATTGGTAAGTGATAGGGCTTCGATATTTCACATGTGTATTCCTTCTGAAAAGACCTTTCTACACAGACCATTGAATTTGACCTTTTGACCTTGATCTAGATATTTGACCTACTTTTCAAGAAAAGTAATATTGGCTATATCTTTTGATTGGTAGGTGATAGGGCTTTGATATTTCATATGTATTTTCCTTGTAACAATGCCATTCTACACATACCATTATTTTTTTACCTTTTGACCTTGACCTACATATTTGACCTACTTTTCAAAAAAATTAAGAATGGATATATCTTTTGATTGGTAAGTGATAGGGCTTTGGTATTTCATATGTCTATTCCTTGTGACAAGACCTTTCTACACAGACCATAAAATTTGACCTTTTGACCTTGATCTAGATATTTGACCTAGACCAACTTTTCAAGAATTTTGATCCACTTTCTAGAATAATAATCAAACCGCTTCGCAGGCGACACAAGCATTCCTTGGATTGCTATTTTTGTTCTCAACCGGCAAAGCTGGACGGGACTTTACTTTAAAAATCAGCATGTATGGGGATAAACAAAGCTACAAAGTATAATCAGTATATTAGATCTTCATAATTTTATATCTTTATAACTGTTGCACGTTCTTCAATTCGTCATCGTCTGGAGAAAACCACCTCATGTGGTGATCAGTAAAAGGATATATATCGCCATACTTTTATGGCATTCGCTTTTATCTATGTATTACGTAAAAGTCGTTGAAACATTCAGAAATTAAAACGTTTAATCTAAAAATTCTAATCTATTTTACAATCTTGACAATACTGTTTGGGTACTGAATATCTTTGATTGAACATAGATTCTTGTAAGCATTGAAAACCATCTTGAGCAAATGATGAAATGCCGAACTAAACTACATTTGTGTTACATTTAGCAAATGAAAAGACTTACTCAAACCGAGATTTCATTTTCGTATATATATCACACGTACACCAAAGTAACAAAGTGCCAAATTCTCCGTTAAGAAAGAATCATGTTGTGTCCTGAAGCATGTAATCAATTGGTAAAAAATAAAATAAAGCAATAAATAGCATTGAGCATAGGAAAGTTAGTTGCGATAAAATGTCAGAAATATAAAAATGAATATAAGCACAACAGTAAAACATCGCTGTACGAAACTTCATTCCTGAGTCCCCATGCACACCCCTCCTTTGGCTTTAAGAAGACTGCACGGACGAGAAGCCAAGACTGTGGTATTGCAGCGACGAGTACGCCAAATCGAATACGTCACAATTATGCACACAAATGGAATTTTATATGGTTTTTGAATAATTTTAGAGTTCAGAATATGTATGGTACAATTTTGCTGGGCACCCTTTCCCTGGTAATCTTTCCAATATTTTCCATATTTGATTGAACATCTTGTTTCATCCCGGAAGCTTCGGTGTACTAATAGTACTGTCAGATATATAACGTATGAGTAAGGAAGGGCGTTGTCAAAGAGCGCCGGTACGCTCCAGAAAAACGACAATAGGATTTCTGGGATGTAATGAAAGTGTCGGGCCAAGCCCCACCATCCGGAAGCTAGTAATATACTTTCTTTCTCTATACCACCCTCCATAGTGTATTTGGCGCGAATGATATCGGGTTTCTTGCCCCATATCAGACAGTTTCCGTTGGTACTGCGCACGCGCTGTTTCTGCCAGTCGGCAAAGTAATTGACGAAGATGGACGCGAGTCCAAGTAGAAGAATAACTGTCGACCAGAGGAATCCAAGTTGCACTGGATGGGTGACAAGATACAAGCTAACAGCCTGCATAGAATGATGGAACCCACACCAGACAACCCCAGCATATATAATACCCGGCACGATCCACCATAATGTCCATAGTAGACATGTATCCAGACTCCCACCAGAAGAATTTGGCTAAGTACGCAAGCTGCAGCGCCGCAGATACGAAAGAGCTGTCCACAAAACCATACATCTCGTAGCTCTTGAGAGTGTATATGGTAACAAGCAACGCCCATATGGTCAATCCAAATCTACAGTTTGTAAACACTTTTACGTCGAATCCAAACACCCGTGGGTACAGTTCTGTGCCCCAGTAATAGTCAAATACAAAATTACCAGAGGTGCCGCAGTCAGACGAGGATGGCGCGTACAGTCCTTTAAGATATAGAAATACGCAGAATACCAGACTGAATAAGTTCAGAGACACGATGAATTCATCGAAGCGGTCGTAGACAATTGTCGGCGTCATTCCGTACGATTTCAGAACGGCAGTAAGCACACCGAAGGCAACCATGGTGACCATGAAGTGCTTAAAGCCGTTATCGACGTACTCTGGAACGTTACCTTTTGGCGTCATCGGACCGTATACTGTCTTTCCGGGCAGAATTTTCATTAGGAGGAGAGCCCAAGCACTGTAGCCGATAAGGACGTAGACGGAAAATAGATCTCTAAAATGCACTGAGCTCCATATCCTCCACCATCCCGCTAACGAGTGATTGTTTGGTGAACAGTTCCACCATTTTGGCATAGCTACCATCACATTTAACTATCGTGTACCACACCAAGATGGCCATATTGGATGTTATACCCATGATCAGAATCGGTACAACTGTCCTATCTAAAAAAGTCCGGAAACCTCCAGTATTATTTTCTTCTTGTCCCTTGGTTCCATGGACTCCATTAGGTATATTCCCCTCCCCCGGGGCCATGGTTCCGTTGCCGTTCGTCATCTTGACTCCGTTTTCCGTTGCTAGCCGTTGTTGCTTCCTCCCTCTCGTCTCCATTATCTATATCTGTAAAACACAAAACGTTACTTGAAAATAATGAATACTTTGTAAGCTCTCGTCGTGTACTTCCCCTCCAAGGTAAAGTATAGGAAAACCTTACGTTACACGGAAAACGACTGATTGATGTCTTTGTCGATAAAAATATGCCTTTTATACCGGTTAGTAAGGACTTGTTGAATGCGAGAACCAGCAAAAGAAATATGCTGGATCAAAATCTATATGGCGTGTCACTTTGTGGAAAAATACATTATCTACTAAAAAAGTAAACTACATAAAAGTTAGCAGTGCAAAACGTCAATATCTTGTTACATTCTTCACTTCGTTGGTATTCGAAAATCCACTATTTTGAAATGCATTAGAGCAAGGAAATGTATAATTCATCCTTCTTTCCTCTAGCAAAATTATTAATCCGGAAGCCTTCATCATACATGAGTTTTTAGATATATAAGGAAAAGTCATTATAGTGGCCACAATAATTTGCACTATCGCCTCTATCTGATAATCATCCCCTTTATTATTCAGGCGAGGGGCCAGCGTGTTACATGACACCTTATGAGACAGCCGGTCACGCCATAAGGCCACAGATCGGATTGTATATATCTTGCATGTCAGCATATCGTTAAACCTTAAAACCTAGCCATCCAGCTGAATGCTTGGTTCACGCTACTGTTTCGTGATAATACATATTCTTTACTGATCTGATTATTTTTTGTCTTTGATTGTTTAATTCATTAGAGATTAAACGATACGCAAATGAAATAAATGACTAGTATCATTCCAATCTCGTTATATAGTATAGGACTAGGATATAACTTCTTTTCAGTTGCACTAATAATGCTCCATCATTAAAATAGAAATAGTTTGTGTAAGATTGAGAATTTGACCTTTTATATTACGTACCGAGTACATCTGAATATATAGTTACATCTCAGGTGTAAAGAATTTACCTTACCTTTTGTGGTAGGTTCCTACAGTACAATGCTCCACACCCCACGTTAAATATACCAGCCTCGCCAGCTACTGGAAAATGGAGAATAGCCAATTAATGCATTTATATATAATATACCTTCAAGTACTTGTAAATTTCGATAATAACGCATATTTTCTCAGCTCTTTAGCGATTATTTACTGTATTGTTAAAAAGAACAAAGTATATGTATATCTCTATACTGACGCATGCACCGGGGAATAACCTGGATACATAAATCTTACCATGTACTAGCCCGTGTTGTACGTACGAATATATTACTTACTGCCAACGTACACGAGACCCCAGGTCAAATAGGGCCGTGCATGATTTTCTGATGACTTATGTTACCTATACATGTAGGTACCTTTATATAAGCAGCTTGTAGGCATTACAATGATAAGATTAACAAACTATTTATCAAAATTAAAATATAACATAAATCATTTGATATGTGAAAACTGACACCAAATTTAAAGTAAATTAATCGTTTCTTATATTTTTCATCTTTTCTTCCCTCCGTCTGGCCTCTTATTTCTCATTCTAACATTTATCTTCAGAAAGAAACAAGAATATAACTCAGAATGACCATTCCTACATTTCCGGCCGTTCAAGTTTGAAGTCTATCTCTGTATATTTAGCCTTGCACTGTTAGAATATAGAGATTTCGTTAATTCAGGATCTAAATATGTGTGGTTACAGACCCAGAGTTCCTTTCTATCCGTCGATTCCATCTCTGTATAAATTGGAATCTTTCTTTGAAAAAAAATCTCTGGATTTTCGCCTGATTTCTTTTTTTTAACATACACATGTAGATGTCTATATCATTAATTTGTTTATTTATGAAGAATATAAATTTTTACCGATTTATTAAATATACCTTATAAATAGTATACGATGATATAATCAAATGATGGAAATAAGTATCCATGCAAGATCCTCTTTGGGGTGTATAGTAATTGCCGATACATTTTCTTAATTTATATATATCAATGCCCCTTGGCTACCATCGATCTTGTTTGAAATACCAGGTTAAAATCAAAAACTTAGTAGACGCCCACATGGGATTTAATATTTATATTTCTGAAACAGGCGAAAAGCCGTGTTGTTTATAATATTTTCATTCGAAACTTTAAAAACCTGAAAGTGAGCAAAAAGACAATACATAACATGTATAGTATATAAAAAACAGCATCCCCTTCCATATATAAAACGAAAGAGAGATGTAACTACAAGTACTTTGATTACCATAGAGCAAAAAAAACCGAGTTAAAGTGCATTAAACACACAAAAATTGTATAGAAGGATCGTTTGTGGTTTCTTATCAAACTTTGATCGTGCATATAGTGCATTTGTACCCAATGTCCTCTTTGCTTAACCGCGAGGACGCGTTATTTCACACCGATTCACGGCGATTGATAAAATGGATATAGACATGAAAAAAAAGCATTGAACGAGGTCATTTGAGATGGACTTTGGTATTTTATGGAACGCCATCGCTGTCTTATGATGAGATATTTCAATATATTGGATGGTTTAATCAATATATGCGGTCGTAAGTACATTATATGCGGTGTTAAGTACATTATATGCCGTGGTAAGTACATTATGTGGAGTGCTTAGTACATTATATGCGGTGGTAAGTACATTATATGCGGTGCTAAGTACATTATATGGAGTGCTTAGTACATTATATGCGGTGCTAAGAACATTATATGCGGTGATAAGTACATTATATGCGGTGCTTAGAACATTATATGCGGTGGTAAGTACATTATATGCTGAGCTAAGACAATTATATGCGGTGGTAAGTACATTATATGGAGTGCTAAGTACATTATATGGAGTGCTTTGTACATTATATGCGGTGTTAAAAACATTATATGGGGTGGTACGTACATTATATGGGGTGCTAAGTTCATTGTATGGGGTGGTATGTTGATTACATGGGGTGGTTAGTACATTATATGCGGTGCTTAGTACATTATATGCAGTGCTTAGTACATTATATGCGGTGCTAAGAACATTATATGGGGTGGTGAGTACATTATATGCGGTGCTTAGTTCGTTATGTGGTGATTTCGTTATGATAAACATCCTGATGACCAAGATTAAACATTTTTGAGACTCGGTTTATCATTAACCCAAAAGGACACATAAACACAAAAGGATTCAAAATTTTTCCCAGCTCTATCATTGGGGGGGGGGGTTGGAAGAAAAGGCCGGTATTTGGTCAAAATAAGCATTTTTACACAGAAAACAATGGAAAACGGAAACGCTTTTACACAACAGCGTCCCCCCTCGCTTTACTGTGACAATGCCACATTCACCAAAGGTGTATATCAAGAAAACACATTTTCTGGACAAGTGGGGATCTGAAGCGAGGGGGGGGGGAAACAATGTCCACAGGCAAAAACTAAAAAAAGGGGGATGGATGACTATTTTAAAATTTATCTCTAGAGCGATATTAAAAGTAGGTTATAATTGCCCTGTTTTTCTTTTTATATCATGGAACAATCTATTCATAGAGTGTTCCGATCAAATATTTAACCGTTTGGAAGGAAATAAATTTGTCTATATCTACACCGTGTGTATTTCGCGCCAGAAAGCTACATAAGTGGCCGAGAAGAAAGAAATACAACTGTTTTTTCAGTTTCTGGATTTCAGAGATTGCCGATTACATTGATATTCTATATCATTATTTTTTTTTATTCTAATTTTTAGAATAAAAAAAAAATAATGATATAGATCACTCTGTTTTTTTTTTCTCTCTCTCTCTCTCTTAGACCACGTAAATTGAATATCACAAGCTAAAATAAAAATTATAATTTATATATTAGGAACGTAGTGTTACAGAATTAATCTACTCTTTACTAATATCACATAATTTTTCTATACTGTACAAAGCTCTTCTAATAAGTACAAGCATATACAAAGTGCCTCTCACTTTCAAAAAAGCAAGAACTTTGTAAAAATTTAGAAAAATAAAGTATATCCGCAGCCAGGATCGAACTCGCGACCTTGGTATTTGCAGTCCTGCGTCTTCACCACTACGCCACCGCTCCGTTTTATACACATGATGAAATTGTAGATCAAATCTGACTGATTGCCAAAGATTAAATCTTTTCACTTTTTTGATTAAAATACAATGAAATATACCTTCATTAAACAGCATAGTATTTATTTTATCTTCTCATATAAATATTTGTCTTTAAAGGCCACAAAAAACGTAAAAACGAGTAGCTGCGATCCGATTCTCAGAAATGTTTAATCTTGGTCATAAGAATGTTTATCATAACGAAATCACCACATAACGAACTTAGCACCGCATATAATGTACTCACCACCCCATATAATGTTCTTAGCACCGCATATAATGTACTCAGCACTGCATATAATGTACTTAGCACCGCATATAATGTACTAACCACCCCATGTAATGAACATACCACCCCATATAATGTACTTAGCACCGCATATAATGTACTTACCACCCCATGTAATGAACATACCACCCCATATAATGTATCTAACACCGCATATAATGTACTTAGCACCGCATATAATGTAATAACCACTCCATATAATGTACTTACCACTGCATATAATGTTCTTAGCACCTCATATAATGTACTTAGCACCGCATATAAAAAAAATAATGTATTTACCACTCCATATAATGTACTTACCACCGCATATGATGTTCTTAGCACCTCATATAATGTACTTAACACCGCATATAATGTACTAACCACCGCATATATTGTTCTTACCACCGCATATAATGTACTTACCACGGCATATAATGTACTTACCACCGCATATAATGTACTTACCACCGCATATATTGATTAAACCATACCATATATTGAAATATCTCATCATAAGACAGCGATGGCGTTCCATAGTATTTGGTATTTATTAATAACATGTGCTTTCCTTGCTATTTTGACCAGTGCTCTCATTGGATATCATGACCTTGAAGTTGGTCTCTATTTAAAGGATTTACAAGCAAAACCCACCCGGCGAGCTATCTTGTCTTTCGTGTGTAGACCTTTAATTTTACTTTTGAATAGATATTTGAATAGGCAATTGTTCTCGGAGTAATTGTCCAGGTCCCAAAGCTAGGCCAAAGTTCACAGAAATAAAGAAATGCATATTTTGTTCGGACCATATATTTTTAACTGAATAATATTCCATACAATTGTTACTCAAAAGTCGAGGATTGAACATAGGTCATATCAGCGAAGTCAAGGTCACAACACGTAATTGTAAACTTGTAACGCGTCAATGGCGTAGCTCTGCATGAAAAAGTGGAGGGGCACAACATCCCAAAATTTCTAACAAGCAAAAAAAAAAGAAAAAAAGAAAAAAAAAGGGGGGGGGGAAGAGGAGGAGATTAATAAATAAATATTGGGGTTTTCATGTTCTGTATGCACAAATTTTAACATTTCTGGTGCAATTCTAAATTTTACATGATTAAATGGCTGGCGAGCGGTAGCGAGCCAGGAATTTTTTTAAAGCAAAATATTGACTAATCAGAAAATACTGTCTGTGTCCTCTATCATTAACATATACACTTTCAAAAGTGGGGGGCACGTGCCCCCCTGCCCCCCCTTGTCCTACGCCAGTGCGCGTTATGACTTCGCCCAGCTCTTGGGTATTGGGGATGAGGGGACTAACATCCTAATCCTCTCTAGCTTGGCGCATGAAATAGCAACATACCCTGCAAACGGAATAAAATTACATCTTCATGGGATCTTCCCCCAACGATATCGAAGTTTTGGAAGCCTTGTTATAAAGTTCAACCAGCTGTATCAAATGTATAATGTAACATCTGCAATGATTGATAATGCTCCATCGTCCATATAACATGAGATTAATGGTAAACCACAAATATAAAGCCTAGAGGTGCATAAATAGAACTTTACCAATTTTTCCATTAACATAATCACTGCAACCATGTCACCATAGTCCTTCTGTCTGTACGTCCATCTCTCTGTCACGTTTTGATGGTATGTCAAGCATGATCACAGTCATAATCTTTTTGTTTCTCTAAACCATGTTCGGCAGGACGATTTGCTGTCCACATTTCAGCTCTAAATGAATTACTGGCAGTGTTTATATACACGTTCTCTTGGGAGATACGGTCAATACAGAATTACGACAGCCTGTGCTTATTTTACATAGACGAACCGTCAAGTGGATTGTACTCTATTGAAAATTGGGGGACCATTCTGCTGTTATATTATTACCATATAATTTTCCTAATAACATATCACTAGTATGCAAGTCATATTGAAGTATTGATTACATTTATGGTGGTATATGACGTCATAAAGATCAAACTTAACTGCCGTATCAGTAACGATGTACATCAAGAAACCGCAAACGCGATAAAGTCCTGTGCTTTTACTCTGTAACGGAAAAGGACGCTATACTAAAGGCAGATCTAGGAGGAGGGTTGGCATCCTCCCTTGTATTTACCCCCCCCCCAAATCCTTTTCTCTTTTGCTTTTTTAACGGATCTTGGACAAACTTCATGCACTCATTGCTTATGAAATAAGGTAGAACCTGTTAACGGTCAAATTATTTTTGTGTTGTCTTGTTTTCTTGTTGCCCGATTTTGAGATTTTTGGAAATAATGTAATGATGAAAAAAAAAAAAAAAACAAACATACAAAACAAAACAAATCGGGGAAGCAGTCGTTTGTTTTGGTCTGTCTATCCGTAAGTCTTTTTTTAGTCTATTTTCTCCTCTCATAAACTCTATTTCAAGTGCGTCACATAGTTGATATTTTGGATGTAGTCTTTCGGACTAAACGAATTGGAAAACGTCAGACAGCATTACTAGAAGGGAAAAGACTTTGATGTGGTTATTTGATGAAAAGGTATTTTCGTATCGATTCAAATTCACCATCTGCTTACCGTGAAATTAATTCACAAAGATATATTTATCTCCCTGGAGATTATGTCTCCATTCAGTGCTTGCCTTTTCTTTCTTCTTAAAAAATTAAGAAATTACATGTATATGAAGTGAGACTTGACGACAAATGAAAGTATATAAGCGGATCCAATAACGTTGGAAACGGTGCATACGATGAATGGTTTTGTCAATTTAGAAATGTGTTCAACTTAAGTTATGACATCAAAGCTATGACGATCAAATTAAGTTGCAAAGATATTGGTCACATTTTCTGAAAGCATTTTCTTGTAAAAGCTTAAATCTATGATTAATTCATTTGCTCATCACCATATCTACAATAATCTGTGATCGAAATTAATTTAAGGAAATTACTCGATATATGTATAAATTTTGATTGATTTTCTTTCATAATGAGAAATAATTTATATCGTGACGATCCAGGACTTTTTTCTTCTTTGTTACAACTATTCTAAGACCGCTATTGTATAGTGTGCTTTCATAATGATGCGAAGGGTTCCCAATGTCTCATTGATTTTCTGGTAATTTGCGGGAAAAACAACTGTCAGCCTGTCACGTGACAGGAAAATTTTCGGTTACTATGGGAATAGATATTGGAAAAGCAAATTGCATATATATAGTCAGAAAAAAAACTCGTTATGAATGATAAGACCGCAGTTTTACGGTTATAATTTCTACTTGCTATAGATAAAATGACTTACTTGTAACTAGAGAACGCGACTCCCTGGTGCAGAATGACACAGCTCGCCACGCTGTATTGATCTGGAAATTTTGGTAGCATCGGGCGATTTCTGTTATAAAAGTGTTTCTTTGCTGGTAGCTACTTTATACATGGGACGATATGGGATGAATCACGCGTTGGCAGCAGACGGGAGGTCGTGTAAGCATTCTTCTGAGCTCTCATTCAATGCGCGTTCATGTGCGAAAATAAACTATCAGTGCCTCAACATGATCAAGAGCGGCAGACCCAACAGCAAGGAATAAACAAAGCACTGGGGATTCTTGGTTTCAGGAAAAAAAGAATAGTAATTAAAAAATAATAATAATAATAATAATAATAAAAAACAAAGCCTGTGTTTGTGAAACACGAATGCTCCCGATGGCATCTTTGTTGGTATAAACACCATTTTCTGTACTGTTAAGTATGTAAAAGGTCAAGGTCAGGGTCACTAGGTTAAAAGTTTTTGGTATCAATGGAAAAATCTTGTGATGTGAAATATGAAAGTCCTATCACTAAGGTTTTGAAAAGTAGGTCAAAGATCAAGGTCATGAGATCAGAAATTTTGGTATTAATGGAAAGGTCTTGTCACAAGGAATACACATGTGAAATATGAAAGCCCTATCACTTACCATTCAAGAGATATGCCCAATGTTAAAGTTTTTGAAAAGTAGGTCAAAGGGCAAGGTCACAAGGTCAAAATTTTTGGTATCAATGGAAAGGTCTTGTCACAAGGAATACACATGTGAAATATGAAAGCTCTGTCACCTTCTATTCAAAAGTTATGCCCAATGTTAAAGTTTTTCGGACAAACAGACGGGCAGGCCAAAACTATATGCCCCCGAATCTTTTATTCCGAGGGCATTAAAAACAACAAAACGTTGAAACAGTCGGACGCAAACAAAAACTTCCGCATGGTAATTAATGGTATTTAACACTAGAGAGATCAGCGATTCGTAGAAAGAAATAAATGAACATTTATCTTTTAACTTATCATTTCTGAGCATCTTTACAAGAATATTGAATATCTTGGATCTGCAATTAAAATTCCATCCACATACACAAATGTATATGTATTATATACATGTTAGTGACAGCGATGGACACCGTCGATCATTTGTTATTATCTTTTGAAAAGATAAAGACAGAATTTCTCTTTCTATGAGTTTAAAATTTAGGGTCATATGAACGTAAAAAAAACTGTCCTGATAATGTGTAAAATTCATTAGATTCCGGGATTCGCTCCTTGAATCCCCTCGAGGTTTCATCCCTGGACCAATTTTGGGGCCTCAAAGCGACCCCTCAATCCCCCTGACAGAAAGCGCTTCTACTTAAAAAGTACTTTGGCTACACGTCTGGTCTTTTCTGTCTGTCTGCTCATCCGCAAACTTCGATGCCTGATGACCTCGACCTTTGAACGACATTTACTCGCTTCTTTCAAGATGTCCAGCAATGGATCTGATTGTTTGATTTTCTGTGTCTGTAGAGTTTTTCGATTTCCTTACGGTCTTCTTTCAAAATTTGTTTTTCGGCATATTCGCCAACGGATCCTTTTTCTACCTTTTTATGCCCCCGGAATCAAGGATTCGGGGGCATATATAATTTTTGGCCTGTCCGTCTGTTTGTCCGAAAAAAAAAATGAATTGCAAGTGATATGGCGTTCATATTTTACATGTGTATTCCTTGTGACAAAACCTTTCCATTGATACCAAAAGTTTTGACCTCGTGACCTTGACCTTCTTTTCAAAAACCTTTACATGGGCATAACTTTTGAATGGAAGGTGATAGCGCTTTCATATTTCACACGTGTATTCCTTGTGACAAGACCTTTCCATTGACACCATTTGTTTTACCTTGACCTTGACCTTCTTTACAAAAACCTCAAAATTGGTCATAACTTTTGAATATTTCACATGTGTATTCCTTGTCACACGATTTTTCCATTGATACCAACATTTTTTAACCCAGTGACCCTGACCTTTACCTTTCACATACTGTACTTAACAGAAAATGGTGTTTATACTAACAAAGATGCCACTGGGGGCATTCGTGTTTCAAAGCTATATTGCAACAGAAATCAAATAAGGAAGGTTTACCAAGATTGTTTTTTCCACCCGATCCGTCAAACAAGATGGCAGTCTACAGATCTGTTATCGACTTCCTGTTTGCATCTTCACGTATCCTTATTATTTCAGGCAGCAAGCAGGGTACTCAATTGATCTTTTTAAATTTCCCCGTAATCAGAGATTCGGGGCGTATATGGTTTTGGCGTGTCCGTTGGTCTGTGGTTCTGTTTGTCTGCAAAGACCTTGGAATAGCAAGTGATAGGGCTTTCATATTTCACATGTGTATTCCTCATGACAAGGCCTTTCAATGTATACCAAAGTTTTTTACCTTGACCTTGGGGTTTGACCAGCGTATGAAAAACTTCAAGCTTGGCCATAACTGTTGAATGGTAAGTGATATGGCTTTCATATTTCACCTGACGTGTGTATTCCTTGTGACAGGACCTTCCCATGGATACCAAAGATTTTGACTTTGTGACCATGACATTGACTTTTGAGTATGTTCTACATTTAAGCTGTTTTACTGACAAAAATGCTATAGGGGCATTCGTGTTTCACAAACACATGTTTTTTTTTCGTCATAAGTACACCCACTTCATGACTCAGGTGCGATTTAGACCCATTTTGGGTTCACATGTGATCTAGATTTTTCAAAGTTTTGCTATACCGGTATACAGTTTGAAGTTGGGTCTTTAGATCGTGACTTTATTAGTTTTGGGGGTTTATAGACTAATTATATATGTCACCACATAAACATATTTAACATACATAATAGTACGCATATTGAGCATAGATACTATGATAAGAAAGATTAAAGGGCCACGAGGTCGCTGAATGTCAAGTTTTGTCAGTTCATCTGTGACCTAAATATCTTAAACTGTGAATATTCAAACAATTAAAATGGTTGATTGTGAACAATACTAGATAGATAATATGAGGGTCAGGTGTACATATCCTTTTTATGGCTCAGTTGTCTATCCAAGTAAAGAAATAATAGCCTAAAACATCAAGTTTAGGTATAGAATTACATGTAAATTTGAGATATACTTGATCATGTTGATACGAGGGCTGATTGATGTGTTGTGGGCCTCGTATTGAAGGAGATACGCAGGGATGTTCTTTTTAAGCTATTCTCTTACTACATGTATATATAAGGCCATGTACCCAAGGACTGGCCTAATTTCTTCAATTTAAATCGACAAAATTTGTGAAAGGGCGGTGATCCAATATATGCATAAAAAAGGTTTAACATCTAAGGATAACAATAATGGTATGCATGGTAACTACGCTACAGTGAAAAGGTGGGGTCGTGTCGGAATTTAAGCGCGGTAGACAGAGCCTTGAGGATAAATCCCGTCCTGGAAGGCGTGTCACTGCTGCAACTCCAGAAATGATCAATAAAGTCCATGATATTGTTATGACTGACAGACGAGTTACAGAAAGATATATAGCCAGTACATTTGGCATTTCACAGGAAAGTGTACATTCCATTCTGACTGAAATGAGAAAGCTTTCGGCCCATTGGGTACCAAGACTTCTGACAGTTGATCAGAAGCACACCAGGCTCACTTTATCGCGTGCTAATCTTAACCTTTTTGATGGAGATCCTGTCAATTTTCTTCAAAGATTTGTCACTATGGATGAAACAAGAGAAACACCCTGGCTCACCCCGGTCAAAGAAGGCAAAGACTGTTCATTCAGCTGGAAAGGTTATGACCTCTGTTTTCTGGGATGCAGAAGGTATTCTGCTGATAGATTATATCTCAAGAAAAGAACAAACAATCAATAGTACATACTATGCTTGTTGCGGGGAATTATTAAACTTAAGCGCCGCGGAAAGCTCACTAAAGGAGTGTTGATCCATCAGGACAATGCTCCTGTTCACAAGTCTGTTACTGTCATGGTTGCTATTTATGATTATGGCTTTAATTTGATCGAGCACCCGCCTTATTCACCTGATCTTGTTCCATCAGATTTTCATCTATTTCCCAAAACTGTAAGCAGCTATTTTTGGCCCCCATTTTCAGTCCGATGATGACGTCATACAGTGCTTGCAGTGGATGGTTTTCTGACCAGTCAAGATAAGAAGTTCATACTGAAGGGGATTATGTAGAAAAATAATGCAAAATGTCTTATAAAATTCAAATCCTTCAGTACGAGGCTCACAACATATCAATCAGCCCTCGTATAAAGCGGATCAACTTTTTGGGGGGCACATTAAAATTTAACATGGGGTACATTAAAATTTAACATGAGATGTTTGAATCGAATCACGGTCATGTAGCGCAATGTTAGATCGCATCAGCATTATGGCCATCACATCATCGCACTATTATTGTAAAAAAATAATCATATTTGATTTCGATTGAGAATGCAGTTCAATGGCCAAAATTTTAAGTGGATTGCATCTTCTCGAGACACCTTAACCCCCCCCCCCCCCCCCCCCGTAGATTTTATTACACATTCATAGAGTAAAATCATTAACAAGCACTTTTAAATTGATTGTCATTTATTCGACGTTTTGGCCTAATAAGTCCACCGGAGACGCAGCTTTCTGTATGACATCCGACAAGGGGAGTAAGGTATTGCGTATATGCGGTGGATGGGACCACAAAAAGGGTCCAAATAAATGCACTGGTAGGTCTGGAAGCTCCTCAAGTAAACTATCATTCCAGAGTATTGTGACAAATCAGGAGATTTCAAGTATAATGGTTCACATTCAGGAATTTCTGAAAAAAATATGGATGATTTAGCATAAGGCACGGTCCATTTGATATTCTGGGGGGGGGGGGGGGGGGGGGGTGGGTTTTTTTCGAAAAAAATAATTTTGCTCTCAATTTTGATGAAAAAAATTAATTTGCTAATGGTGTGACAAAAAAAATAATCCTGCTCTTACAAATAATCTGAATTTGAAGAATTACCATAAAATTTCGCTTAAATTCTTGAAAATTTTCCGGCTCGCTTCGCTCGCCAGAGATTTCAATTTATATCAAAAGTTTTTTTGCTCGCTTCGCTCCCCATAGTTTTCTATCATAACATTATTTACTAATTTACAATTTAACATTTAAAAAATTGTCTGGAAGACCTTCTCCTCAGACCCTCTTATATACATGTACCTTATATAAACTATTGAGAATAGTATTGTAAAAAATCTTTTATCTCTCTGTTTAGAAGTGAATTGAATATTTGCATAAAAATAAAGTAATATATTAATATTTAGAGTTTTGAGTAAAAATATAGATAATTTCTATTGATAAAACACAAACATTCTTAATATGCGCATCACTTTGTTAAAAAAAATTTCCTTGCTCCAACTTTGCAGGAAAAAAATAATTTTGCCCCGGTCCGGGGCGAAAAAAATAATCTTGCCCCGACAAAAAACCCAAGCCCCCCCCCCAGAATATCAAATGGACCGTGCCTAAAGCATGCATGGTAGCTACGCTACTGGTATTATATGTACGAGAATAATCTTACTGCAGGCATCCATCGCAGAAATTGTCATTCGAACGTGATATACCAAATTAAATGCGTAGTATTCCATTTTCTAGAGAGAGAGAGAGAAAAAACGAAATGGACGAAATGATAACATAATTAAGCATTACAATTACTATAAGTATGGCCTCTATCCGGTGCATGTCGGGAATCGGATTAATGTCCATCCCTAATAAGGACAGGTTACTTTCAATCATCACTCCCACTTGTCATCCAATGTTTTCCCAATTTTTGTATTATCTTGATTTCAGAGTTCAAGACGTACTTTTGAAAACTTTAAGTTATAACCTTGGTCATATCTTTTCAGTGGCTAGTGATATTTCACCTGTGTGTTCTTTTGGCAAGACCTTTTGACCTTGTGACCTTGACCTCGGGGTATGACCTATTTTATACACATTACAGAGCTCTGTGTTACTGACAAATAATTATAATGCCGACGAGAGCATTCGTGTTTTAGAAACACATGTTGGTGTTTTTGTGCCCCTGGAATCAAAGATTCAGGGCATATAGTATCTGGCCTGTCCGTCTGTTTGTCTGTCTGTTTGTCCGAACTTAAACTTTAACATTGGACATAACTTTTGAATGGTAAGTGATAGGGCTTTCATATTTCACACGTGTATTCCTTGTGACAAGACCTTTCCATTGACCATTTTTTTTAACCTGGTGACCTTGACCTTTGACCTACTTTTCAAAAACTTTAAAATTGGACATAACGTTTGCATTGTAAGTGATATGTTTATCATATTTACATGTGTATTCGTTGTGTTAAGACCTTTATATTGATACCAAAAATTTTGACCTTTTGACTTTGACCTTTGACCTACTTTACAAAAACTTTAACATTGGGCATAACCTTTGAATGGTAAGTGATAGGGCTTTGATATTTCACATGTGTGTTCCTTGTCAAAAGATTTTTCCATCAATACCAAAAATTTTAACCCAGTGGCCATGACCTTGACCATTCACAGACATGTACTGAACAGAAAATTGTGTTTACACTGACAAAGATGCCTTCGGGTTCATTCGTGTTTCGCAAACACAGGCTTTGTTGGTACTCTTCTAAAAGAAATTATAGATCCACCTGTATTATTGAGAACTATGAATAAACAAGATTATATTGTAATATTTTTGATTGAAACTGACAAGGACTTCTAAAAATACGAAACTGATAACCAAAGACTTAAAATGTAATTGGCGTGTACAAAACAAAGGTACATGCATATTTTTTTTTTTCTGAAAATTATAAAATATTTGTATATGAAATTTTTCAAATTCAAATTGTATACATTTTTACAAATGGTTATGATGTACACCAGTAACACAATATTTAGATGTCTAACAACAAACAATAATGAGATATACGTATAAGCACGTAGCGATATGATGCAAACATGCCTACTGTACAAAATGGAGGCCGGTTACAAATATTTATGTACAGTAATATGAATTAATTAAACAAACAAAACGAAACGGGCATACATTTTCGGTAACGGTTGACGACTTTTGTAGTATTCCGATTTGTGACCACGTGGTTGTACTTTCACTTTGTAAAATCCAAGGAATCGCGACACTCACTACTCAGCAGAAAGAAAGTCAAGATGCCGAAGGAGAGAGCTATAAAGAAGACGAGACAACATCAGGATATACAAAAACAAGGTGTTTTATTGTGTTATGTGCTTTACTGGTTCGTTTACAATTACAGTACTCAGCCTCAGGCAGGTTCGGGAAACTACCAAATAAAGCTATAATAGCTATATATAGCTATAAAAGCTATTTCTAGCTATACATTTTGACCATTTTAATCAAGTTTTGGGGAAAACTTCAAAAATAATCGTTTCCGCATAAAAATAAGATTATTTATGGATAGAGTAACACAAAATAACAAGATTTATGTTTGTAAAAACATGTTTTCTGTCCATAATTTTTGCCATTTTTTACATCAATAGATGCGATTTTCATGAATGAAAATCATTTTTATTTATGCTTTACCATCCATAAAAATGGATAACTATAATAGGAAATCCTTACTTGTAAAAATATTAAAAATTTTCAGTAAAAATGGTCAAAATATATAGCTAAATATAGCTATAATAGGCTAGCTATATTTGGTAGTTTTCCGAACCTGTCAGGCCATTGAAGAGGAAAAAAAAGTTCAATAATAAAGTGAATTCGAATTGGCCACGGGCAAGTGAACACTTGCTTTGCACTTTCCCGACCTAACTTTTCACTTACCCCTGGTAACTTTAAAGGGGAAATCAAGACCCATGAATACTTATCACTGGTACTCGCTAGTTAGTCGGACTTACAGCCCTATGACGGTGTTATCAGTTTTTCGTCTTCGAAGACGAAAAACAGATAACACCGTCGTAGGTCTGCAAGTCGGACTACTCGCCAGTGTTCTAAGATTCCATTCAGGGCCGTCGCTAGAGCTAATTTGGGGCCAATATTCGGCCCCATTTCCAATGCAAAATAGTATCTTTTATTCCCAATTTAGCTATAAAAATTCCCAATTACTAGTATGTATGGTCTTTGTTTGATATAATGTATCACCCCCGTTATAACGCCAATCTAGCATACCGCCATCTGTCACTGATGTAAAGGTACAAACAAGCATTAATCCGCCGATAATTACGGCTTAACAAGGTAATTATCAAGGTATATATTAGGTGTTCTCTTATACAAATAAATAATATGTTTTAAATAAACACTGTCCCACCGTCCATGTCCGGTTAAAGTTTTTGGGGTAACTCAGTATCTGACAAAGTACTGATGCTATACAGGGAGTTTGTTTAACTTGAAAACCTTGGTAGCCAATTGGGCCCCTGGCAACAGAAAATTTAGGGGCCCAGCTTAAATTTTAGGAGCCCAATTTTTCTTCGGCATTTTTTTGTAATCACAATTATGAAAAGGATGAAAAGCAATATTTGATTAACTATTTTATGACAATTCAACATGAAATGATACAATAAAATTGCAAGATTAAAATTCCATTTCCATCTCTAATTCAAATAAGTTTCTTTCTATTTCATATTCATCATCTATGTCACTGTCACTGTCACTTCCATCACAAAATTCTCTATCACCCTGTTCCTCATCTCTATCACCCTGTCCCTCATCTCTATCACACTGTCCCTCATCTCCATCACCTTGTCCCTCATCTCTATCAACCTGTCCCTCATCTCCACTTTGATTTGTCGTATTCTTTAAAATAAGAGGTATCAATTGCTTTCCTCTTACTTTGAGGTTTTCCTACCCCTTTAATGAAACGCCACATGCCACTGGGTGTGCGACACTCGCCCCCTCAAATTCTTTATAAAAATTGCAAAATGAAACTAAGGAGTGATCTTGGTAATATGAGCGCTTGATTTCACAACGGCGCACTCCTCAACTATAGATAAGCCCATGATTGACTATGATTTTTGCCTCGAACTAAATGGAACGGAAAAATAAGAAACGGATTTTTTCGGACAAGATTTTACTCAGTCGCCAGTTGGGCGAGTAATTTCCGAATTTGAAGTCGCCCAGCACCAAATTTAGTCGCAAATGCGACTGGGCGAGTGCTAAACAAACTCCCTGCTATAGTAACCAAACTTGCACAAATGATTCATCTTTGGATGCTGAGGTGAACCCATGCATTGGATGCTGCATCTGACCTACATTTTCCGGTTGAATGACTTTGTCAATGTCTGGTTAAAGATTTTGGGGTAGCTCAGACTGCTCAGTATCTGACAAAGTACTGATGCTATAGTAATCAAACTTGCACCAGTGATCCATCTTGGGATGCTGAGGTGAACCCATGCATTAGATGCAGCATCTGACCTACATTTTCCGGTTGAATGACTTTGTCAATGTCTGGTTAAAGATTTTGGGGTAGCTCAGACTGCTCAGTATCTGACAAAGTACTGATGCTATAGTAATCAAACTTGCACCAGTGATCCATCTTGGGATGCTGAGGTGAACCCATGCATTGGATGCAGCATCTGACCTACTTTTTCCGCTTGAGTGATTTTGCCTTTAAAGGCCAATATTGAGCAAAGTATAAGTGCTACATGTACCAAACTTGCATATTGGATGTGTCTTTGATTAAATTTTCATAAAATGACCTTGACCTTCTTTTTCCGCTTGAGTGATTTTGCCTTTAAAGGCCAATATTGAGCAAAGTATAAGTGCTACATGTACCAAACTTGCATATTTGATGTATCTTTGATCAAACTTTCATAAAAGGACCTTGACCTACTTTTTCCACGTGAGTGATTTTCTTAATATACATGTACTTAGAGATATGTTTAAATTGAACTTTGCTGCCACGAGCTGAGCTTCGTAATCTTTGATTACACTATGTTTTTTTTTCAATTTTGTCACCTTTTTATGGACTTTTAAATCATCTGAATACCTTTAGTTTCATTTTTGACCAAAAAATTGTTTTCATCCATTTTCATTTTTTTCCCATTTTGCACTCTCTTTCACTGTGTATATGACATATTTAAGTCTCTTATTGCTGTGATATATATATATAATATTTCATGAGTAAAATTTTATATTTTTAAATTTTAAGAAATTGTTTATATGTATAAAGTCCCTGGGTTGTGGGTTCAAATTCTGGCACTGACACTACAGGCTTTCTACTGTTCCTACTATTTCCTACTTTTTCCTACTTTTCCTACTTTTTTATTTTGATCCTATTTTTTTCTACTTTTTCTTCAAAACCTCCTATTATTCCTACTTTTTCATCTCAAAAGTAAAAAATTACTTGCTTCACTTGTCATCGACATCTGATTAAGTATCTAAAAAAAAATTTCGGGCTCGCTTCGCTCGCCTATTCTGTATATATTACATGAAAAAATCAATCTGTCCTTATTTCTCTCTGTGACTTCCTCAAACATGAACATTACCAGTCTACAATCATTGCTTACTGTGATTTGTGTGTCATACTCACTGAAAATAGATGCTAAAAGTAATGGAAAATTTCCTACTTTTCCCCTATTAATTCCTACTTTTTCCTATTTTTCTCCTACTTTTTAGCTCTACTGGTCTCTGACCAGTCGAGCTTATGCGATACCCCGTCGTCCGGCGTCCGTCCGTCTGTCCGTCCGTCCGTCCGTCCGTCCGTAAACAATTCTTGTGCTCGCAACTCCTCTGAAACCATAGGAGATAGAAAGCTAATTCTTTTTGCATCTTACTTGGTATGTGGTCTAGTTGTGCACCTGACATTTGGTTTCAGCCCCTGACCCCCAGGGTCTTAGAAAATGGGCGTGGTCATGGAAATCTATGAAATCTTGTGCTCGCAACTCCTCTGACACTATAAATGATAGAGACTTGATTCTTTTTGCAATATGATGGGACTGTGGTCTAGTTGTGCACCTGACATTTGGTTTCAGCCCCTGACCCCCAGGGTCTTAGAAAATGGGCGTGGTCATGAAAATCTATGAAATCTTGTGCTCGCAACTCCTCTGACACACTGAATGATAGAGACTTGATACTTTTTGCAATATGATGGGACTGTGGTGTAGTTGTGCACTTGACATTTTGTTTGAGCCCCTGACCCCCCAGGGTATTGGAAAATGGGTGTGGTCATTTTCTCCTATATAACTCTATGTAATCTTGTGCTCGCAACTCCTCTGACACTATAAATGATAGAGACTTCATTCATTTTGCAATATGCTGGGTCTGTAGTCTAGATGTGCACCTGATATTTTGTTTGAGCCCCTGACCCCCAGGGTCTTAGAAAATGGGTGTGGTCATTTTCTCCTATATAACTCTATGTAATCTTGTGCTCGCAACTCCGTTTACAATTTAAATGATAGAGACTTCATTCTTTTTGCAATATGCTGGGTCTGTAGTCTAGGTGTGCACCTGATATTTTGTTTGAACCCCTGACCCCCAGGGTCTTAGAAAATGGGTGTGGTCATTTTCTCCTATATAACTCTATATAAATCTAGTGTTCCAATTCCTCTGACACTATAAATGATAGAGACTTCATTCTTTTTGCAATATTATGGGTCCATGGTCTAGTTTTGCACCTGATATTTTGTTTGAGCCCCTGACCCCCAGGGTCTTAGAAAATGGGTGTGGTCATTTTCTCCTATATAAGTCTATGTAATCCTGTGCTCGCAACTCCTTTGACGCTATATATGATGGAAACTTCATTCTTTTTGCAATATGATTGGTCTGTCACTGGTCTTGTTGTGCACTAATATTTTGTTTGAGCCCCAGGGTCTTAGGAAATGGGTGTGGTCATTTTCTCCTAGTATATAACTCTATGTAATCTAAATGATTGAGGCTTCATTCTTTTTGTAATATGATTGGTTTGTGTTCTTGTTGTGCATCTAATTTTTGTTTGAGCCCCTTACCCCCAGGGTCTTAGAAAATAGGTGTGGCCATTTTTCCTATATAATTGTGCTCGCAACCTTTCAAAGCTATTAATGAATGAGAGTTGTTGTAATTCTTAATGCAGTAAGATGGATCTGTCAGTTTTGTTATGTCATTGATAGTTCATGTGAGCTGGCATTCCCTGCCCCCCCCCCCCCCCCCCCCCCCCCCCCCCCCCCCCCCCCCCCCCTCTGCCCCCTTGGGATCTTGGAAAATGGGTGTGGCATTCTTATTTTAAATACTTTATCTTGGATATTATGAATTATATGAGTGATATTCGAGTTGCAGTGTTTTGTTGTGCTACTTTTAATTTGTTAGAATGATTGCTCCCTATGGTCTTAAAAAATGGAAATCGATATTTATGTGTATGTATCTTATTCACTTGTCAATGAGTAAATAAAAAGCAAAACAACCAGGAGAGCTACAGTCTCGTCAGAGACTTCTGGTTTTCATTGACTACTCCTACTTTTTTCCTACTTTTTCATCAAGGTAGAGTAGAAAGCCTGACACTATCATAATGCAATATTAGTAGGTTATGAGAGTGCATGGGTATCAGGTGAGCGTTGTGCCCCCTGGGGCTCTTGTTTAGTTTTTTTCTTAAGAATAAGTTACTTTATGATAGCTGGCCTGGAGCTATTCTAGCCCAATGGAGCTATTATAGCTCGATCTGAAGTTTTCCCCGGCCTGTTATAAATAATTAAAATGAGCTAGTATCGAGCCCCTTTAATAAGGTTGGAGAAGCAATTATTGCTGCATTGGTTCATTCTTTTCTAACATTCACCATATTTCAACTTAAATTATACCATCAGATTCCTCAATTTGTTTTCTTATCAATTGGGATAAAAATTATTGAAAATAGTTGAAAATTGCTTCAAAGATTAAGGAAGAAGACGGCAAGGTGTATTAGTCCCATTAGTTCTCATTTCTAAGTCATGAAACTAAGTTCTACTTTAACCGAACAACTTCATAAGATGACAATTCATTTTTAGCTCACCTCGACGAAGTTGAGTGAGCTTATGCTATAACCCTACGCGTCCGCGTCCGCGTCCGTGTCCGCATCCGCGTCCGGTTAAGAAGTTTGGGGTAGCTCAGTATCTGACAAAGTACTAATGCTACAGTAACCAAACTTGCACAAGTGATTCATCTTTGGATGCTGAGGTGAACCCATGCATCGTATGCAGCATCTGACCTACATTTTCCGCTTGAGTGACTTGGTTAAGAAGTTTGGGGTAGCTCAGTATCTGACAAAGTACTAATGCTACAGTAACCAAACTGGCACAAGTGATTCATCTTTGGATGCTGAGGTGAACCCATGCATCGTATGCAGCATCTGACCTACATTTTCCGCTTGAGTGACTTGGTTAAGAAGTTTGGGGTAGCTCAGTATCTGACAAAGTACTAATGCTACAGTAACCAAACTGGCACAAGTGATTCATCTTTGGATGCTGAGGTGAACCCATGCATCGTATGCAGCATCTGACCTACATTTTCTGCTTGAGTGACTTGGTTAAGAAGTTTGGGGTAGCTCAGTATCTGACAAAGTACTAATGCTACAGTAACCAAACTGGCACAAGTGATTCATCTTTGGATGCTGAGGTGAACCCATGCATCGTATGCAGCATCTGACCTACATTTTCCGCTTGAGTGACTTGGTTAAGAAGTTTGGGGTAGCTCAGTATCTGACAAAGTACTGATGCTACAGTAACCAAACTAGCACAAGTGATTCATCTTTGGATGCTGAGGTGAACCCATGCATTGGATGCAGCATCTGACCTACATTTTCCGCTTGAGTGACTTGGTTAAGAAGTTTGGGGTAGCTCAGTATCTGACAAAGTACTGATGCTACAGTAACCAAACTAGCACAAGTGATTCATCTTTGGATGCTGAGGTGAACCCATGCATCGGATGCAGCATCTGACCTACATTTTCCACTTGAGTGATTTCGCTTTTAAAAGCCAATATTGAGCAAAGTATAAGTGCTACATGTACCAAACTTGCATATTGGATGTATCTTTGATCAAACTTTCATAAAATGACCTTGACCTACTTTTTCCGCTTGAGTGATTTTGCCTTTAAAAGCCAATATTGAGCAAAGTATAAGTGCTAAATGTTCCAAACTTGCATATTAGATGTATCTTTGATCAAACTTTCATAAAATGACCTCGACCTACTTTTTCCGCTTGAGTGATTTTGCCTTTAAAAGCCAATATTGAGCAAAGTATAAGTGCTAGATGTTCCAAACTTGCATATTAGATGTATCTTTGATCAAACTTTCATAAAATGACCTCGACCTACTTTTTCCGCTTGAGTGATTTTGCCTTTAAAAGCCAATATTGAGCAAAGTATAAGTGATACATGTACCAAACTTGCATATTGGATGTATCTTTGATCAATCTTTCATAAAATGACCTTGACCTACTTTTTCTGCTTGAGTGATTTTGCTCTATAAAGCCAATATTGAGCAAAGTATAACTGCTACATGTACCAAACTTGCATATTGGATGTATCTTTGATCAAACTTTCATAAAATGACCTCGACCTACTTTTTCCGCTTGAGTGATTTTGCCTTTAAAAGCCAATATTGAGCAAAGTATAAGTGATACATGTACCAAACTTGCATATTGGATGTATCTTTGATCAATCTTTCATAAAATGACCTTGACCTACTTTTTCTGCTTGAGTGATTTTGCTCTATAAAGCCAATATTGAGCAAAGTATAACTGCTACATGTACCAAACTTGCATATTGGATGTATCTTTGATCAAACTTTCATAAAATGACCTTGACCTACTTTTTCTGCTTGAGTGGTTTTGCCTTTACAAGCCAATATACATGTACTAAAAAAATATGTTTGAATTGAATTTTGCTGTCACGAGGTGAGCTTTGTAATCTGTGATTACCTATGTTATTTCTATATGAAAAACTGCATATACGAAGGTTTATCAAAAATTCTGCAGAAGTGAAGTAGCAGCCCCACAGAACCCTGGGTGCTCTAGAATGGGGTTCACCATTACTGTATGTCAGGGCTTGAAATTAACGCTCGCCCACTTCCCCAATTGAAGGCAGTGGGCAACCTGAAACGTGCCACTTATTTGCCCACTATGTGATTTAAAGATTAAAAAAAATTAAAGTGTCTTTATCTGTTTATTTATCAATCTTTTTCTTTAAATTCCCGAACAATATGCATTAGAATTGCCTATTTTCCACTTATCGGTAGTTCATAGGTATGACAATAAATGTCTCTTCAAACTCAAGTCACCAGAAAAGGAACGCTTTGAATATAAAAGTTGAAATGTTTGTCTCTTATTACTTTCGTTAATATTCATTAATAGTCATGCAATGAATTCTTCATTGTAAGCGTGTTCATGTTTGACTACAGACAGTCCATCATTTTCTTTTGTAATACTTAACTATGTTAGTAACGTCTCGCAAAGTAAAACTTCAACACAATTCTTCTGATTTGCATAAAGCTTTTAACAAACTTACATTAAATTTCATGTAGAGTTTCGGTGTACTTTCGATTATTTTCGTGGTAAACTACACAATTGTTTGACCAACGTCATTCATGAAAGTATTGATCCAGAGCAGATTAAACATGTTTAAAGACATATGCACAGTGATTTCGTTTTCTAGCATATTCTCCAATTCAGAAAATTATGTGGGTCCCGGAAAATAACTGTGGGCCCCTGATATTACAATTTCTGGGCCAACAACTGTACAAGGTGACTGGTCAGTAAAAGTTCATTTCAAGCACTGTATGTCTTACTGTAGTTTGTTTTACTGCTTTCAGGGATCAACTTTAACAAAGAGTTTGGACAGCATATCCTAAAGAATCCTTTGGTTGTCAACAGTATGGTAGAAAAAGTAAGTTTCCTTTGTATTTTATAATTATATTGATATTGCTGTAAAGTAAAGCATACCTACAGCTCACATATATTTATAAAGCATACTTACAGCTCACATATATTTATAAAGCATATTTACAGGTCACATATACATGTATTTATAAAGCATACTTACAGCTCACATATATTTATAAAGCATACTTACAGCTCACATATATTTATAAAGCATACTTACAGCTCACATATATTTATAAAGCATACTTACAGCTCACATATATTTATAAAGCATACTTACAGCTCACATATATTTATAAAGCATACTTACAGGTCACATATATTTATAAAGCATACTTACAGCTCACATATATTTATAAAGCATACTTACAGCTCACATATATTTATAAAGCATACTTACAGCTCACATATATTTATAAAGCATACTTACAGCTCACATATATTTATAAAGCATACTTACAGCTCACATATATTTATAAAGCATATTTACAGCTCACATATATTTATAAAGCATACTTACAGGTCACATATATTTATAAAGCATATTTACAGCTCACATATATTTATAAAGCATATTTACAGCTCACATATATTTATGAAGCATATTTACAGCTCACATATATTTATAAAGCATACTTACAGCTCACATATATTTATAAAGCATATTTACAGCTCACATATATTTATAAAGCATACTTACAGCTCACATATATTTATAAAGCATATTTACAGCTCACATATATTTATAAAGCATATTTACAGCTCACATATATTTATAAAGCATATTTACAGCTCACATATATTTATAAAGCATACTTACAGGTCACATATATTTATAAAGCATACTTACAGCTCACATATATTTATAAAGCATATTTACAGGTCACATATATTTATAAAGCATACTTACAGCTCACATATATTTATAAAGCATACTTACAGCTCACATATATTTATAAAGCATACTTACAGCTCACATATATTTATAAAGCATACTTACAGCTCACATATATTTATAAAGCATATTTACAGCTCACATATATTTATAAAGCATATTTACAGGTCACATATATTTATAAAGCATACTTACAGCTCACATATATTTATAAAGCATACTTACAGCTCACATATATTTATAAAGCATACTTACAGCTCACATATATTTATAAAGCATACTTACAGCTCACATATATTTATAAAGCATATTTACAGCTCACATATATTTATAAAGCATACTTACAGCTCACATATATTTATAAAGCATACTTACAGCTCACATATATTTATAAAGCATACTTACAGCTCACATATATTTATAAAGCATATTTACAGGTCACATATATTTATAAAGCATTCTTACAGCTCACATATATTTATAAAGCATATTTACAGCTCACATATATTTATAAAGCATATTTACAGCTCACATATATTTATAAAGCATACTTACAGGTCACATATATTTATAAAGCATACTTACAGGTCACATATATTTATAAAGCATACTTACAGGTCACATATATTTATAAAGCATATTTACAGCTCACATATATTTATAAAGCATATTTACAGGTCACATATATTTATAAAGCATACTTACAGCTCACATATATTTATAAAGCATACTTACAGCTCACATATATTTATAAAGCATATTTACAGGTCACATATATTTATAAAGCATACTTACAGGTCACATATATTTATAAAGCATATTTACAGCTCACATATATTTATAAAGCATATTTACAGCTCACATATATTTATAAAGCATATTTACAGGTCACATATATTTATAAAGCATACTTACAGCTCACATATATTTATAAAGCATACTTACAGCTCACATATATTTATAAAGCATATTTACAGGTCACATATATTTATAAAGCATATTTACAGGTCACATATATTTATAAAGCATATTTACAGCTCACATATATTTATAAAGCATATTTACAGGTCACATATATTTATAAAGCATATTTACAGGTCACATATATTTATAAAGCATACTTACAGGTCACATATATTTATAAAGCATATTTACAGCTCACATATATTTATAAAGCATACCTACAGGTCACATATATTTATAAAGCATACTTACAGCTCACATATATTTATAAAGCATACTTACAGCTCACATATATTTATAAAGCATACCTACAGGTCACATATATTTATAAAGCATACTTACAGGTCACATATATTTATAAAGCATACCTACAGGTCACATATATTTATAAAGCATATTTACAGGTCACATATATTTATAAAGCATATTTACAGCTCACATATATTTATAAAGCATATTTACAGGTCACATATATTTATAAAGCATATTTACAGGTCACATATATTTATAAAGCATACTTACAGGTCACATATATTTATAAAGCATATTTACAGCTCACATATATTTATAAAGCATACCTACAGGTCACATATATTTATAAAGCATATTTACAGGTCACATATATTTATAAAGCATACTTACAGCTCACATATATTTATAAAGCATATTTACAGCTCACATATATTTATAAAGCTAGTTTCCAACATGAAAACATCAATAAACACCAACATTTGTAAACTGTTACTAAACACAGCTTATACGGGACTGAAGGTGAGGCACAAAGCGCCGAGGATGGTAGGTGCGGGAGGGGGTTGATGCTATCTAAAATAAAGAAAATTTCCGATGTGAACATGATTCTCCCCTTGACATGTACATTGACATACAGATAGCCCTGCATCCTTCGCACATTGATAGCAAACATTGTAAGTTATAATTAAACCTGAGAAAATTTTGAAAAATGTATGAAATTGGTACTTTCCAGAATGTCTCTTGGTAGTAAACAGTAGTTTGCTTTAAATACCATGTCATAATCGCCCACATTTTTTGACACTGCCGAGATCTGCACTTTCGTCTCTTTTTTTTTAATTTGGTTTTATCAGAGTACTTTAGAATTCCCATTTCTAAGTAAAATGTTGTAAAACTTATTCAGGGGTACGGGTACCAACCCCCAAAATACAGAGAATGCCCTATTAATACTCTGGTTTCAAGCCTATTTCTGGGTTGTGTAGACCCTAGACCAAGAACAGGCCAAAATTTTATTCTTGAGTTGGTACCAACACAAGGATAAAATTTTGACCTGTTCTCGGTCTATGTAGGCCCACATGGTTGAAGTGTGGCATGAAGTAGGAGATGATCAGTAGCCCCCCCCCCCCCCCCTGTCGTGAAGGTTGTTGTCCGGAAATTTTTTTGAAAATAGTTTAAAATGGTGTAATCTAGAGCATATTTTCATTGATATCCATTTCATCGATATCTATCCATTTGTTGGTATTGCCTATAAGTTTTATTGGCAGTAAAAATTACATAGTTAAAAAAAATTGATGCTCTGCCGGTGTTGGTGGGGGGATATTTAAACAATATTTGTGAGTAATACATCTAGTGATTTTTTCTTTAAGTTCTGATACTTTTCTCTCTCCATTCATTTTCTATATACAAACAGCAAATTTGTGATAAATCATTTTGTATTTGTCCGGTAATTTTTAGCTTTGTCCGGTGGATTTTAAGAAATTTCATTAAACTACAGTACAAATGTCCTGTGGATTTTTTGTCTCATTCATATACTCTGCCTAATATTTTGGGATAAAAAAGCCAAATTTGGAGAGGGGAACCCACCCATATTCGGTGGTATATTTGGGCAAAAAAATCATTCGAGAAGTAATATTAACATTTCCCTTCGGACTTGGTAAATATTGTCCTTTCAAGGAGCTGTGCTATCCCAGTGATCCATCCTCAGTAGATAATTCTTTATTGCAAGACCTTTCAACTTTCACCAAAAATTTGACCTCATAGATATTGACCTTAGATTTTTAGCTTGCCGGGACAAAAAAGTACGGAGAGCTAATGCCATACCCTCGGCGTCGTTGTCCGAAGACAAAACTTAAACCTGGGCTATATCTCTTGAACTGTAAGGGAAAGGGCTTTGATATTTCACATGTTGATACCTTGTGACAAGACCTTTTGTTTGAGACCATGACCTTTGACCTAGTGACCTTGACCTTGGACTTTGACCTACTTTTTTTAAAACATTATCCAGGGCTATATCTCTTGAAATTTAAGGGGTAGGGCTTTGATATTTCACATGTAGATACCTTGTGACAAAGCCTTTCATTTGAGACCATGACCTTTGACCTAGTGACCTTGATCTTGGATTTTTTTACCTACTTGTCAAAACTTTAACCTCGGCTATATCTCTTGAACTATAACAGGAAGGGCTTCGATATTTCACATGTACTGGTAGATATCTTGTGGTGAGACCTTTCATTTGAGACCATGACCTTTGACCTAGTGACCTTGGCCTTGGACTTTGACCTACATTTCAAAAAGTTTAACTTGGGCTATATCTCTTGAACTATAAAGAGGTGGGGCTTTGATATTTCACTTATAGATTCCTTGTGATAGGAACTTTCATTTGAGACCATGACCTTTGACCAAGTGACCTTGACCTTAGACTTTGACCTTAACCATTTACCTACTTTTTAATTACTCATACTTTGGCAGTATCTTTAGCTCTCTAAGAGGTAAGACTAACATTAGATGCATAGAATCCTCATGACAATACTTTTTGTGTTTCGGAAGTTATTTGATTTTTGACAAAAACCTGCTATGGCAAGCTATGTAATCTTTGATTACCCTATGTTTATTTTCTCTTTGACCGAAATTTTATTTGTTTTTGATGGGGCTTCATATGAAATGACTGTTCCTGAAAGCAAGAACTTTCAAATGTTGCCAAAATTTTGAGTTTTGAATTTCATATTAAAATTCGGCTGCATCTCTACATGTATTATGCTGTCAAGGAACATTGGTGTTTCACAGACAAATTTGTTCATTCTTTATTAAATTAGGATACTGAGTAACTTCATTTGTTGATTTCAGGCTGCACTGAGACCTACTGATGTTGCTCTGGAAGTCGGACCTGGAACAGGAAACATGACCATTAAACTCTTGGAGAAAGTTAAAAAGGTATACGAATGTCTTAATGATGCATGTATGTTGTCTAGCATTTTTAAGGTACAATAGTAATTAAGAAGTGAAGTGATTGTTACTTTGCTTATCAGTGATTACTTTGCCCATCAGTGATTAATATAGTATGAAAAAAGAGTAAGGAATTGTACTGTATCTCATGTTGAAAAGAACCTTGAAAATAAGGTAGATGAGATTTATTATTTAGCATTAATTATACTGAACAAATTATTATTGAAATCTACACTTTCATACAACAGGTTATTGCATGTGAAATAGATCCGAGGTTAGCTGCCGAGCTTCAAAAGAGAGTGCAGGGAACGTGAGTTATTTCATCAATTTTCATACCTCCCACATAATTCAGGAGAATAATCATCCTGTTCATATGTTCATCTGTTTGTTTGTCTCTTGTTTAAGATCTGAGAGCAATTTTCTCCTGCAATGTACCGGTAAAATAACAGAATATCACATAAATTTTATAATTTATGCAAAGAAAGATGGATTATGATTGTTGTGAAACGATTATCGTCGATATAGCCATTATCGTCGTTGAAATGTCAAAGTCGGCAACAATTGATAGTGATTTCGAAAATTGATTATCGGACTTTAATAACCCCACTGCTTCAACTCTTTTATTGGCACTTATATCCACTTTTTTTAGCGATATGACGGCAGAAGCATGATGATAGATAATAAATCTGTCCATATATATCGTATGAACTAATAAAAATCAACTTAAAAGTAGCCCGTCTGCATATTTCTTCCAGGTTGTCAATGGTGCATAATTCCGTGTTAGTTTCAGGGTCAACAATCAAAACAATTCAGCTATTTTTGGTAATCTTCTTTCTAAGGCAGACACAGAGTTTTGCACCAGAAACCTGTTGACAGGCTAATTTGTTGATTTTTAGCTCGCCGGGACGAAAAAGTCCAGAGAGCTAATGCCATACCCTTGGCCTCGTCGTGGTTGTCGTCATTGTTGTCGTCCGTAGACAAATTTTAACCTAGGCGATATCTCTTGAACTATAAGGGGTAGGGCTTTGATATTTCACATGTGATGAGACCTTTCATTTGAGACCATGACCTTTGACCTAGTGACCTTGACCTTGGATTTTAACCTACTTTTTACTTGTGACGAGACCTTTCATTTGAGACCATGACCTTTGACCTAGTTACCTTGGACTTTGACCTGGTTTCTGACAAAAACCCGTATAGGCGAGCTATGTAATCTTTGATTACCCTATGTTTCTGAATTTATACAATGTATATGGAAAGATTAATTATTTGCTCTTCCTGTCACATTTGACATGTTTAAGTCTCTTATTGCTGGGATATTATATTTCAGGCCTAAATTGTATATAATTGATTTTTTTTAATTTAAAAAAATGGTTTATGTGTATACAGTCCCAGGGTTGTTGGTTCAAATTCTGGCACTGACACTATCATAATGCAATATTAGTAGCTAGGTTAAGAGAGTGCATGGGTTTCATGTGAGCGTTGTGCCCTCTGGGGCTCTTGTTTCGTTTTTTGCCTGTGGGACATTGTCCCCCCCCCCCCCCCCCCCTTGCTTCAGAACTCCACTTGGGCCGAAAATGTGTTTTATTGATATACACCTCTAGTGAAAGTGGCATCCTGAAGTGAGGGGGAACTACATTGTATGTTGTATACAAACTTTTCTGTTTTCCATTGATTTCTATGTAAAAAACGCTTATTTTGACCAAAATATCAGTCTTATTTTGAATAAATTTATCCCATCAGACAGTATATTTATATGAGGACCAAGCTACTTGTCTTTTCTACCAGAAAAGTTTCTCAAATTTTGTATTTTGAAAATTCGACTTTTCAGGGCAGATTTTACGCCTTATCTTAACAGCTCCTTTCACAAAATTATTGTTTTAGACCCTAGATGTGACTTGACCTTGACCCAAGGTAATATTTGAAAGGGTCAAGGTTACAATGGTTTAGGATTAAACCTTGTCCAGGTCAAAATTTTCAATTGACTGCTTGGATTTCAGTATTTTTTCTCAGTACTGTAATTTATGTGCATTTTTAGCTCGCCGGGACGAATGTCCAGAGAACTATTGTCATACCCCCGGTGTCGGCGTCTGCGTTGGCGTTGGCAGTCTGCGTCTGCGTGCGCGTGCACAAAAACTTTAACCTTGCTTATAACTTTTAAACCAATACAGATTGGGCTTTCATATTTCACATGTGCATTCCTTGTGACAAGACCTTTCCATGGATACCAAAATTTTTGACCTTGTGACCTTGACCGTGGAGATTGACCTACTTTTGAAAAACTTTAACCTTGGCCATATTTTTTAAATGGTAAGTGATAGGGCTTTGATATTTCACATGTGTATTCCTTGTGACAAGACGTTTCCATGGATACCAAAATTTTTGACCTTGTGACCTTGACCTTGGAGATGATTGACCTACTTTAGAAAAACTTTAACCTTGGCCATATTTTTTGAATGGTAAGTGATAGGGCTTTGATATTTCACATGTGTATTCCTTGTGACAAGACGTTTCCATAGATACCAAAATTTTTGACCTTGTGACCTTGACCTTGGAGATGATTGACCTACTTTTGAAAAACTTTAACCTTGGCCATATTTTTTGAATGGTAAGTGATAGGGCTTTGATATTTCACATGTGTATTCCTTGTGACAAGACGTTTCCATGGATACCAAAATTTTTGACCTTGTGACCTTGACCTTGGAGATGATTGACCTACTTTTGAAAAACTTTAACCTTGGCCATATTTTTTGATTGGTAAGTGATAGGGCTTTGATATTTCACATGTGCATTCCTTGTGATAAGACCTTTTTTATTGTTGTTGTTGCAATTTACATATGGTTGCCACCGGCGAGCTATGTTGTCATTCTGACAAGTCTGGTTAGCTCACCGGGATGAAAAAGTCATGAGAGCTAATGCCATATCCTCGTAGTTGCTGTTGTCGTCGTTGTCATAGTCCATAGACAAAACTTTAACCAGGGCTATATCACTTGAACTATAAGGGGTAGGGCTTTGATGTTTCACATGCCTTGTGACGAGACCTTTCATTTGAGACTATAACCTTTGACCTTGTGACCTTGACCTTGGACTTTAACCTAATTTTAGAAAAACTTTAACCTGGGCTATGTCTCTTGAACTATAAGGGTAAGGCTTTGATATTTCACATGTAGATACCTTGTGACAAGATCTTTCATTTGAGACTACCGGTATGACCGTTGATCTAGTGACCTTGACCTTGAACCTACTTTTAAAAAACTAACCTTGGCTATATCTCTTGAACTATAAGGGTTAGGGCTTTGATATATCACTTGTAGATTTCTTATGATGAGACCTTTCATTTGAGACCATGACCTTTGACCAAATGACCTTGACCTTGAACTCTGACCTTCTTTTGAAATTCAGTTTGCATGATCTTCATCTTTTCAACTTAAAATGAAAGAAATTTTATATTTCATGCATATATTTATTATTACTACCAAGACCTCTCATTTGAGACAATGACCAATAATGTTGTAACCAAAATGACCCTAACCTTTTACCTACTTTTTGAATACGCATAACTTTGGCTATAACTCTTGCTCTCTAACGGATAGGATTAATATTAGATGCATAGACTCTTCATGACAATACTTTTTAGCTCGCCGGGACGAATGTCCGGAGAGCTATTGTCATACCCCCGGCGTCGGCGTCTGCGTCTGCGTCTGCGTCTGCGTCTGCGTCTGCGTGCGCGTGCACAAAAACTTTAACCTTGCTTATAACTTTTAAACCAATACAGATTGGGCTTTCATATTTCACATGTGCATTCCTTGTGACAAGACCTTTCCATGGATACCAAAATTTTTGACCTTGTGACCTTGACCTTGGAGATTGACCTTCTTTTGAAAAACTTTAACCTTGGCCATATTTTTGGAATGGTAAGTGATAGGGCTTTGATATTTCACATGTGTATTCCTTGTGACAAGACCTTTCCATGGATACCAAAATTTTTGACCTTGTGACCTTGACCTTGGAGATTGACCTACTTTTGAAAAACTTTAACCTTGGCCATATTTTTGGAATGGTAAGTGATAGGGCTTTGATATTTCACATGTGTATTCCTTGTGACAAGACCTTTCCATGGATACCAAAATTTTTGACCTTGTGACCTTGACCTTGGAGATTGACCTACTTTTGAAAAACTTTAACCTTGGCCATATTTTTGGAATGGTAAGTGATAGGGCTTTGATATTTCACATGTGTATTCCTTGTGACAAGACCTTTCCATGGATACCAAAATTTTTGACCTTGTGACCTCGACCTTGGAGATTGACCTACTTTTGAAAAACTTTAACCTTGGTCATATTTTTGGAATGGTAAGTGATAGGGCTTTGATATTTCACATGTGTATTCCTTGTGACAAGACGTTTCCATGGATACCAAAATTTTTGACCTTGTGACCTTGACCTTGGAGATGATTGACCTACTTTTGAAAAACTTTAACCTTGGCCATATTTTTGGAATGGTAAGTGATAGGGCTTTGATATTTCACATGTGTATTCCTTGTGACAAGACCTTTCCATGGATACCAAAATTTTTGACCTTGTGACCTTGACCTTGGAGATGATTGACCTACTTTTGAAAAACTTTAACCTTGGCCATATTTTTTGAATGGTTAGTGATAGGGCTTTGATATTTCACATGTGCATTCCTTGTGATAAGACCTTTTTTATTGTTGTTGTTGCAATTTACATATGGTTGCCACCGGCGAGCTATGTTGTCATTCTGACAAGTCTGGTTTTGAATTTAGAAGTTGTTTGATTTTTGACAAAAACCTGCTACGGCAAACACCCAATGTTTAGAAAAAAACTTCACATCTACATATTCATACTAGTATTACATGTATTATCTCTGAATGTAAATGATAGGAATGTTTTACCACATTGTAAAAGTCATTAATGCAAAAATGTTCTACAGTTTTATTCATTTCATTCCTTAAATGGTTTTACTGTACGGTGTTGGTCTTCTTCAAAAATTGTTTTTAAAGTGTTAGTTTTCTATTAGTTGAATCATTTTTAGTAAGATATTTGTTTTTTTTAGGCCTCAACAGAACAAATTACACCTGATTGTAGGAGATGTACTGAAGACAGAATTACCTTTCTTTGACATTTGTGTAGCAAATTTACCTTACCAGGTATACTTTTTAATTACATCTCTTCTTTATTAGTGAGTGCATTGTTATTAAAAGTATGTCTCTCTTGCTTTATCTTTGGTTTTACCAAGGACTTATGTTTATAAGTCCTTGGTTTTACATTTTTGGTCACCCCTCAATCACAGATACTGTTGTGGTTAAATATTCTGAAATGCTGTGCATTTTATCTTTTTCAGAATTAAACTTGTTTAGGCACGGTCCATTTGATATTCTGGGGGGGGGCTTGGGTTTTTTGTCGGAGCAAGGTTATTTTTTTCGCCCCGGACCAGGGTAAAATTATTTTTTTCTTGCAAAGTTGGAGCAAGGAAATTTTTTTATAAGAATTGATGTGAATATTAAGAATGTTTGTGTTTTTTCAATAGAAATTCTTTAAATTTACTTAAATTACTCCAAACATTATTTTTAGGTAAAACTTGTATTCACTTCTAAACTGATCGAGATGAAAGATCTTTACAGTATGCAATATATAATTTTTAGTAAACAAAATGTATATAAGATCATGTAACATGTAAGAGGGCCTGATGCAAGTTTTTACATGTAGAAATGAAAACTAGTGAAAATCTTATTTGAATTCTCCTTCCAAGCTTGTATATAAAAAAGACACTACGGTGATACATGTATCTATTAGTAGTAATAAATGATATTGATAATGTATTTCAGCATTTTAATTGTTTCAGTCACATGCATTCTTTTGATATTTTCAAATGTGAACTTGCCATTACAGAAGAAAAGTATGACGAGCGAAGCGAGCCAAAATTTGGTTATAGAAAGTAAAAACTGCAGCGAGCGAAGCGAGCCGAAAATTTTTCAGGAATTTTAAGCGAATTTTATGGTTATTCTTCAAATTCAGATTACTTGTAAGAGCAAGATTATTTTTTTTCTGTCACACCATAAGCAAATTTATTTTTTTCATCAAAATTCAGAGCAAAATTATTTTTTTCGAAAAAAACCCAAGCCCCCCCCCCCCAGAATATCAAATGGACTGTGCCTTAATGTTCTTTTTAAATAGTTTCACATACCATATTAGTAGAATCCTTTGCTGGTACTTTCTTCTGCGGTTTTGTAAAAGAAACCCCTTTCACTTGTACAAAGATTCGCAGATCCTCTCCCGATTCTATTGAATTATGCATTTGGCATTTCTGTTCACGGATACAAACTTTCGCTGTATGAGACTGACAGCAAAAGTAGCGAAGATTAATACACAGCGTATTAATTTACTCATACAGTACATGTAGCCTTAATTTATAGACCAAAATCAAAGTATTTACATGTATATAATTCCAAAATGTAGAAATCTATCTGCCTTTTATACTTGAGCTTTGTCTTTTAAATTATGTACGTAAAACTTTCCTATAGTAGCACATTATTGGTCATCAATCGGCAGATTCACATCACTCCAATCCAGGGTCATATATCCGATGTCTTTTCTATTTCTTGAATTTATAATACTTTCATAGTTTTAAACTATTATCTCTCCTATAGATAAACTTTAACCCTTTTCAGATTTCCTCGCCATTTGTCTTTAAGTTGTTACTACATCGACCATTTTTCAGGTAAGTATATGTAGTACATGTTTGTTGTATTAAATAGCTCTAAGAAATCATTTCATCTTGAACATTTTCTCAGCTACCATGTAGTATGTCTGCACCTTTTGGCAATCCATAAATCTGTAAACACGTATGAGTAAATGTAATATATTTGAATGTACTTGTACCTGGAATCTACATTTATGTAACTTCATTTAATGAAATTAGAAGACTGCCATCTTGGTATTTATTTCAGATGTGCAGTATTGATGTTCCAGCGAGAGTTTGCCCAAAGACTTGTAGCGAAACCAGGAGATAAGTTGTACTGCAGACTGTCAGTTAACACACAGCTCTTAGCAAGAGTAGACCATCTCATGAAGGTACATTTGCGCTATCCATCTGATCATCTGTTTGGTTGTCTGTCTGACTTTCTGCCCTTCCATCCCAATTTGCATCCCAAGACTTAATCTTTAGCCTTATGGATACTGACTAAACTTCAAGCCATAGGATTTCGTGATAACCAGAAAAGATCACTATGACAAGAGGAAGAATCTTATTGATTGTCAAGGTCAAACTCAGAGAGGTGGCTTTAGTTCTGTTTGCATTGTTTAACATCGAAAACGGTATTCAGTAGTGTTGTAACAATTATCGCCGACATCGGAGACATCATCGCTAATACCCTTCGATTTCGATTAATCGATTATGTTTTCAAGAATCGATTATAATCGGAAATATGCAACGTAGAAAAGAATGACATAGATTTCGGTCGCGTGTGACAAGTACAAATAAAACGAAAGTAGATCGACGATCGTTTCCACATGTTAAAGTTACGGTCGTAGCGTAAAAAAATCGAAAAGAATACACTTTCTAAGGCATACAATGGGTGGGCTTAGGATTCTCATTGAATTTAATAGTAATGAGAAGTACTCTAACATACAACTGCAACGTCAGATGCAATACGTCAATACCTACTCGCCAAGAAAAAAAACCCCCAACTTTTTACGCCGATTTCTGGAGCTTTGTAAGAGGGATGAGGCTAGGTCAGTGAAGTTCACAGTACTCTAAACTCCACGACGATATTGTTTGATTCCACATTGAATGAGCAAAAACCTTACTCTTCAGTCAAATGGACCCCCCCCCCCCCCCCAACTCTGCATCTGCCGTGTAAAGTTGCCGACTATTAGTATTAAAATCATATATTTGTTTTGGCTCCATTTCTGCTGTGATTTCATTTATTAGACAGGATTTTATCATTCTGTGGTTGGAGTTCCTTCTAGACATTTTACTATGTATATTAACATATGATTACATGAAGTTTTGTCATTACTTGTCATATTCTTTTCTGTAAAAGCAAGTAAAATTTATTTCCGATTAAATCGAAATAATCGATTAAAATCCTCTCCGATTATAAACCGATAATCGATTATGAAATTTCTCTGATTATACAACACTAGTATTCGGTACTGTGCTGTGCCTTACATGAAGAATGTGATGATATACATGTATCATGTCCTTGTCTGTCTGTCCATCTGGTCCCAATCCTTGCTGGTAGGTAACTAAACTCTTGGCCATTAGTCCTCATTCCTACCAAATAGGATAAGCGTGACAAGAGCCGAAAGCTTATTGATGTCAAGGTCGGAAGGCGGAAGGCAGAAGTCAAGGTCAAAGCAAAACAAGAAAAATTATGTGTGTTTTAATAAACTTACAAAGGAAACAAGAAAATGACCAGAGGAGAAAATTTGTCGAGGCCATGTCAAAGTTCATTGTCACTATAGTGAAATAGCCTATGATCATTTTATATTGTTTGGGTTGTAGTGCCATTGGTTTCATCGTTTGAATTATCCTTTTACATTCATATGTATTATGTGTACATAATTAGCATGAAATATATTTTGTACGTAAATTGTAGGTAGGAAAGAACAACTTTCGACCCCCGCCAAAGGTTGAATCAAGTGTGGTAAGGATAGAGCCAAGGAACCCTCCACCTCCAATCAATTTTCAGGTGAATGTAATCAGTGATTTGTAAATTATATGATAATTTGGAATAAATATAAAATGATAATATAATTATTTTTTTTAATCTTAATTTTTTTTTCTTTGGTTGATGAAATGATAATATAATGGAAATTATAGAAATAAAGAAACTAGCTCTAATTTCATGCAGCATTTTTGTATTATGTATGAAAAAGTAAAAAAGAAAACTCGGCAAGAACCCCCCCCCCCCCCCCCCCCCCCCCAAAAAAAGGCTTAAAGAAATATATTCCTATTTAGCTTAGTAATTTTGTGTGAAATACTGAAAGAGAGATTTCTATTTCTGACAGGAATGGGATGGCCTTGTGAAGATATGTTTCTCAAGAAAGAACAAAACATTGGGTGCTGCATTCAGGTAGTATTTGAATATTTCCATGAAAAATTTGAATTTTTGCTTGCATGAATACATATGGACCAGACTAGAAACTACATAGAAGATAAATGTGTTGCATAACTTCAATTTTCATCACTTTTGTGTAAATTTTTTTATAAGTTTTTGACCTTGATGACTTCTATGGGTTTGTATTCCTACATCTGTACATTGTACTTACTGTATGTGATATACTAACAATGTAGAGTTAAGACTTACACTTAGAGAATTGATATGTTAGAAATTATAAATGACTTGCTGAGATATGAAATATTTCTTCAAGTTATCAAATAATATTTTGGTATACTGGTGTCAGAACAGATTCTGGTCAGTAACATTTTCCTGTCAGTCGTCCTTTTCAAGAACTTTGAAGGAACTCATTTTCAAAATTTTGTGACATTTAAGTTTTTTTGTGCCAATAGCACATAGCGATTGCCTGATTTCTTCACTCATGGGAGCCCCGTCTACTGAATATGTATAAACGATGTTACTCTGTTTACATGTACCTTGGGACTGCGTCAGCGTCATGATTGGTATAAAGTCTGATCACTGTCTGAATCAATGAATTATATCTATATGAATCGAGCTGTCGTGTTATGTACATGCATGACCTAATGAAAAATTGCATCTGTATGTACTGAGATGAACACAGGCTGTGTGTTGGAAACCCCTTTCCATTACCAGGTCATTATCTGTTTTAGTGGACAATATTAAATGAAACGGTGCTATCGATAAAGATATTAAGTTGAATCATTGAAACGTAAAACTATCTTCAAGTAGGCTTATTTTGCCCCGCTTCACAAAATAAAATCTGTATACGACGGAAAAATTAGGAACTTCCATCATGAAATATGATATTAACAAATATGAAAAATAAAAGATCAAAACATTCCCGTTTAGGATGTATCATGTTTTTATATACTAAAAAAGAAGTGAATTTTCCTTCAAATTCTTAGCACACACCTAACATTGAACATGAAAGGTTAAAGAGAGAGTGGGGATCAAATTAGAAAATAAGATTCGTCTTCTTTTCTTGTATATGCAATCATCAATCGATAGTCATATTGGATTGTTGTATTTTTTAGGGGGGAGGGGTAGATTTAATGTGATGTTATTAAATTTTCATGTTCACTGTCAGACATCATCTTTCAATTCATTACGACAACATTATGCATTTGCATTTTAGTTCTGTCTTTATATGTCCATAAACTAGCTGGCATACGAAGGTGTTCAGGAACAAATATAACTTTGAAAACACAATATTTTGTCATACATAATAAGTGATATTATTCTTGCTATTCGCAATCAGTACCTTTAGTGCTTTGATTTTAAATGGAGAATTCAAATCATAAAAACCTTGAAGTGCCTCAAAAGGAGAACTATAATATTTTTCTTGATTGTTGCTTACATGTAGTTTTATTATTCTAACACAGATTTTCAAAGATACTGGAACTCTTAGAGAAGAATTATAGGGCACACTGCTCTGTGAATTCCATAGTAAGTTCAATCTTTTGTTTTGTATGTGAATATTATATACTATGACTTTCTAGATTTAGTGACTTTGACCTTAACTTTATTGAAACTATGTATCTTGCACTGGTATATACAATTCTACTATAAGATATGACTTCTTTTCTAGCCTGTTGCAGATGATTTTGATGTTAAAGCTAAGGTGAATGAAATATTGGAAAAGGATAATTTAGAGAAGAAAAGAGCAAGGACAATGGACATTGATGACTTCTTGGGGTTTGTATTCTTACATTTTACTTTATTTCAAATATCAATGATTTGAGATATAGATGTTACAGCATTTAGACATAAAGGAATTGATATGTTAGAAAATATAAATGACTTGCTCAGATATAAAAGATTTATTCAAGTTACTAAGATAATATTTTGGTATACACCTTTTGATGACAAGGTTCACTGTTGTCTTTTCAGGCAACGGTTTACCTACCTAAAAAAAATAAAATTACATCATACCCCTTTAAATGGTGGCATGTTCTCGATGATATCATTACATTGTTTTGAGGGCATAATATACCATACAAAAAGAAAAAGGTGATCTGAGTTTACCTTTTCACAAAAAGAAAAGTGATTTTGCACTATGACTATCTTTTCCATTTTCCTTACAGGTTATTACACAGTTTCAACCGTGCAGGTTTCCATTTCTCCTGAAAAAAAGAACTATTTTATGCTACCAGTGTCTTTCATCCAATATTGGAATCTATCGGAGTAAACAGTTCAACAAAAGAAACAAAGTGTACTTTTCAGTTTATTTATTAATATTCACATGTACAGTCATATGAATTAAAAAAAGAATATAAGCCATCACATTTTTCATATTTCCCTTTTACTTAATTTTACTTGGGAAGCTATTTATATACGTAAGTCCATGTAAGGATCAGGTACATGAAATGCCTTCCAATTGTTCTTTTAATGCCCTCATAATCAGAAACATATATCCTCAGTGGTCCACATTGGCTTAAATAAGTTTGGATGGTTCAGTGTTGGACAAAGAACTGATGCTAAAGTAACTAAACTTACACAAGTGATACATCATGGGATACAGAGATGGATCCATGCAGTCTTTACATATTTCACATGTATTTTTTTTTATGCCAAGAAGATAAATTCTGGTGATACATATTTAACCTGTGACCCTGAGCCCTGAGCTTGTTTCATAATTTTAAACCAGAAACATTCCTTTTAAATTTCTGCAGATTCAGCATAGATATTTCACCTGTGCATATGCTGTTACTAGATTGATTGCAATATAAGTACAAACTTGTATCGATGATGCATCCGGTTACAAATATCTGATCATAGGTTGATGAAATTATACTTGACCTTCATTTCATGGTTGAGTAACCATTTTAATAAGATTTGATTTACAATTATCTTGGAAGCAGGAGCTTTTGAATGGATGATATTTCAGGTGATAGATATCAGAAGACAGGTTGAAGCATGCTGAGAGTTTGATTTGTCCATCATTTCATCCTGTCATTGTGCCACACTTTTTATTCAGTCTCCAAATAACAATATTCTAGTTTATATGCTGTTGAAAAAATATGCTGTCAACAGTTGTCAATCTCCATCAAATTTTCATAAAATGTTCTCTATGAATCTGTATTATTATAGAGCATAGTATCTTTATAAAATTGTTTATGTATTGCTGGAAGTGTATTTTCCTAAAAGTGAGTCGATGGATAACAGATGTGCTTTGGAAACATCATGCCCACATCAGAAGCTTTACTGGTATATCTTCAAAGTCAAGGTTATTAGGTAAAAAGTCAAGGTATAACTTTGAACAAATGAAAAGTCTTGTCACAATGAATATACACAAGTGAAAGATGAAATTCCTATATTCATAAAGGAATGATAGAAATATTGGGAGAAGTCGATTTCTTTAAGGCACGGTCCATTTGATATTGGGGGGGGGGGCTTGGGTTTTTTGTCGGAGCAAGATTATTTTTTTCGCCCTGGACCGGGACAAAATTATTTTTTTGTTGCAGAGTTGGAGCAAAGAATTTTTTTAAAACAAAGTGATGCGCATAATTATTAAGAATGTTTGTGTTTTATCAATAGAAATTATTTATATTTTTCATCAAAACTCTAAATACCGGTATATTAATATATTACTAATTTATTTTATGCAAGTACACATGTATTCAATTGATGTTTACAATACAATTCTCAATATTTTACATAAGGTGCATGTATATAAGAGGGTCTGATGGGAAGGTCTTCTAGACAAATTTTTAAATTCAGAATTGTAAATTTATTTATACAAATTCAAAATTGCGGCGAGCGAAGCTTGCCGGAAAATTTTAAAGAATTTTAGCGAAATTTTATTGTAATTCTTCAAATTCAGATTATTTGTAAGAACAAGATTATTTTTTTCTGTCATACCATAAGCAAATTAATTTTTTCATCAAAATTCAGAGCAAAATGATTTTTTTGGAAAAAAAACCCAAGCCCCCCCCCCCCAGAATATCAAATGGACCGTGCCTAAAGTAGGTAGAAATTTTACAATGGAGGATCCAGTGCCCCCTTTGCTGGGGTGGGGTGGGAGAGGGGGTCAAGAGTAGAATTTCGCAATGTATATTGAAAATGGGACAAAATAGACCTGTTTTTTTGGAAAATTTTGGGTCAGTGGGGGAGGGGGATTCACCCTCGAATCTGCCACTGTTTTAGGTCAAGGTCGTTTGATGAAAGGTCTTGTCTCAAACTATGAACTACATATCTGTATTCTAAGGTATTACAATTAGTGTATTTGTACCCTTCGCAACAAAGTTGTGGGGGTATACTGGATTCACACTGTCCATCTGTTTGTCCGTCCGTCTGTAGACGAAAGCTTGTCATCGCAACTCCTCCCAAACCATATGATGGATTTCAGTGAAACTTTACACACTGAAAGATCATGGTATGTAGATGTGCATGAAGAAAGGGGATTCTGTCGAAAAAGTTAGATTGAGTTATGGCCCTTGGACTTAGATTTTTCACGCATTTTCAATGTCAAACCTTGTCATCGCTACTCCTCTCAAACCATTTGATGGATTTCAGTGAAACTTTACACAATGAAAGATCATAATATGTTGATGTGCATAAAGAAAGAGGATTGCAGCCAAAAAGGTTATACCAGAGTTATTGCCCTTTGACTTAGATTTAATTCAATATAGTGACCTTCACCTTGAATGATTAATACCTTATATATATGAGAGAATATCCATTTGGAAAATTTAATGTCAGGTCAGGTCATAAAATGGATCTGCTCAGAAAAAGTATTCAGCAGGGGTAATAATTCGGCCCGTTAGGGTAGTTTCCATTTTTATGCCCCCGGAATCAAAGATTCGGGGGCATAAAGTTTTGGCCTTTAACATTGGACATAACTTTTGAATGGGAAGTGATAGGGCTTTCGTATTTCACATGTGTATTCCTTGTGACAAGACCTTTCCATTGATACCAAAAGTTTTGACCAAGTGACCTTAACCTTGACATTTGACCTACTTTTCAAAAACTTTAACATTGGGCATTTAACTTTTGAATGGTAAGTGATAAGGCTTTAATATTTCACATGTGTATTCCTTGTGACAAGACCTTTCCACTGATACCAATAGTTTTGACCTTGTGACCTTGACCTTTGACCTACTTTTCAAAAACTTTAACATTGGGCATTACTTTTGAATGGTAAGTGATAGGGCTTGCATATTTCACATATGTATTCCTTGTGACAAGAACTTTCCATTGATACCAAAAGTTTTGACCTTGGGCCTTGACCTTTGACCTACTTTTAAAAAATTTTAACATTGGGAATAACTTTTGAATGGTAAATGAGAGGGTTTTCATGTTTCACATATGTATTCCTTGTGACAAGACCTTTCCATTGATACCAAAAGTTTTGACTGTGTGACCTTGACCTTTGACCTACTTTTCAAAAACTTTAACATTGGGCATTATTTTTGAATGGTAAGTGATATGGCTTTCATATTTCACATGTGTCTTCCTTTTGACGAGACCTTTCCACTGATACCAAAAGTTTTTGACCTCGTGATCTTGACCTTTGACCTACTTTTAAAAAAATAGGGCATTGATATTTCACATGTATATTCCTTGTCACAAGATTTTCCCATCGATACCAAAATTTTGAACACTTTGACCCTGACCTTGACCTTTAACATACATGTACTTAACAGAAAATGGTGTTTATAAATACTAACAAAGATGCCACCGGGGGCATTCGTGTTTTACAAACACAGGCTTTTTTCTGAAAGTAGGTCAAACTAAAAGGTTAATGTCACTATGTAAAGGTGATTATCTTTTCTACTGTACTTTTCTAAAAGTATGTCAAACTCCAATACCAAAAGTACTAGGTCAAAGGTCAAGGTATCGAATATGATGGGTGCTTTCACAAGTTGGCCAAGACTTATGGTTTATGCAGATAAAGGAACAAAAACAATATGCAGTAATTATAACAAAACGGACAAGAACAAATTTTTAGAGCCAGGTTTAAAGAAATGGAGCCCCCCCCCCCCGCAGACAGAGATAAATAAGATAAAACCCCCATCAAATTTAGAAAAAATAAAGAGGAAGAAAATATTTTTTGAAGAGCCTTGAATAACAAGATCCGGAACTCGTCCGACTATTAGTACGTACCGGACAGTTGGCGTCTTTTTGTGACAAAGTAGATCTGCTTTTTATTCTATGTTCAGAAACAACCTAAAGGCAATAAATGGTACGGCTAGCTAGGTGCAATAGATTTATAAGACCCTTCGTTAGTTAGTTTACAATATAAGATCAGAAAAAGCCGACGTGTTCAGTAATGCAGTACATTTTGTGCGAAGTACGAAAGTGAAAGTAGAATCAGCATGACGAAAGTGAGGGTCCCCTCTTACCGATACCCTTGAGAAAAACGCAGTCTATTTTTGCATGCGGTTTGTAGTTACAGTGGAAACAGAGATTTTTTTAATCAGTGGCGGATCCAGCACCCCCTGTGGCGGGGGTCAAGGTGCGAAGTTTGCTGATTTTTACTGAAAATGGGCCAAAATTTACCTGTTTTTGGACAATTTTGGGTCACTGCCGGGTGGGGGGTGTGGATGGTGGACGCTCCCTCTGCGCACCCTGAATCCGCCACTGTTGATATGAATCAAGGCATTATTTGTGAGCGGATGGAGAGAGTAAAAAATGACAAAAAACTACAATATTTGTCAAACCTTGCATCATGTGCGGATCCAGCATTTTGGTCAGAGGGGGGTCCAAAAATTTTAGGAAGTGTACCTAGATATTGACAATATCATGTAGGTACATATATATCGGTGCACATGATGGAGAGGGGGTATTGTTAGCCTTGCTTTCACGTTAATTTTATTGAAGAATTGGCGAACATAGTGAGCCTGAAATTTTTTAGATATGAAATATTAATTTGTCTTGATTCAATCGAGATGATTATTTATAACATTGAATATTTTACTCCTTGTATCGGCGAGCGGAGCGAGCAGCAACTTTTTTTTTTTTATTAATTCACATTTTGTCTATATTTCATCAATAAATAGATAAGAGATGTGTCATTTTCCCAAATAATCAGACATCTTGAAATGACAAAACCTTGAAAAAGATGAAGGAGGTTACATCCTATGAAGTAAGGGACTGTTGAAAATATGAGTTCTTGAGACGGGCAAAACAATTATATAAAATTACTTAGTATGAAGAATTGAAAACAATTAAGGAGATCAAATTTTGCAGAAAAATAGTAAATTGTGAGCGAAGCGAGCCGAAATTTTAGGTTTCAAAGCCCTTTCATGCATTTTTAGACCCATTTCAAATAGAAATGTGCCAAAGCTGGACCCCACCTCCGAAAATCTCAGGGGGGTCCGAGACCCCCGGTCCCCCCCTCTGTATCCGCACATGTTGCCTGGACCTATTGATCTCATCATGGCGACATAGAGGATTCAAAATTATCAAATCTTTCTTCTTTACAACATAAAGGGGTAGGGCCACGAAGCCCGATATTGGCCCTAATTTGGATAAATTTTGAACATTGTACTTCATAGAATTTTTAACTGTTATTTGACATTTTGAAACGTTCTCTTCTAAATCACGAATCAACTTTTTGTAAACATTGCTTTTATCAACACCTTTTAGCCCTTTGAAAACACCAAAATAGGTCATATTCGGCGAAATTGATGCAAAAACTCAATATTTCTATTAAATTAGCAATGGCCGCATGCATTAACTATGATGGAAAATTTATATGTGAAAGATTATCATTATATCCTTTTGTCATAAATGTTTTATCTCAGTTAACGCATGCGGCCACATTGAATTCTACGACGAAAGAGAAAATTCCCAGCAATTTTCGCCATATTTTGTCAATAACGTCAAAATGACGTCACTTCATGACGTCATTACAGTTAAATGGCACATTGTTTGGTGATATTATTCTTTTCATGAAAAGCGGTAAACATTCGTGTATTTTCATGAGAGATATCAAGTATTCCTCATGAAACTTATTTTAAGAGAAAAATCAAGGGCCGATTTAGGGGCTTCGTGGCCCTACCCCTTTGATCATGCATCTATGACTTGTTTGTTTGATCAATGCACATGAAAAGTGCTAGAAAATTGCGGCAGTCTTAATTGCGTTGCTTTTCTTTCTTGCATTACTTCATACATGTACCATTGTTGCACGTGAAATTAATATTACTGTCCGCGCGGCTCACTTCAGAGACTGGATAAACATAATTTTGACTATTTCATCATGCAGAACTGTTAATAAAATTGATACCATTCAGTAGATCTCGCTTAGTCGTAAATTTTCGTATAAGTTATATGATAGTCAGTGCACGCAATCAAAATTAATAGACAAAACAAATTTAAGATGGGTCATTTCCCATGTTAATTTTCCCGTGACGTCTTGACGCTCTCCATAGGCTCAATGTTAAACTCGGCGACGTCACACTGAAATTTAACATTGAAAACGCCCCATCTAAAATTTATATTGTCTGTATAATTTGATTGCATAAACCCTCGACCATGTAACATATAGCAAAATTTCCGACTAAGCGAGATCTATTCAATGATTTAGATTTTTTCATATTTTTTGCATGACAAAGTTATCAAAATCGTGTTTATCCAGTTTCCGAAGTGAGCCGCTTGGACAGTAGGCGCACTGCTACAATGATGTCACATATAGTCTCAGGAACAATGACGTCAAGTATACTGCAGAGTTACATACCGTGTTGTTGTCATAATTGACAAATATGGCGACTGATTAGTTGCTGCTGGATTTCTAAATTGCACATATCCAGATGATTTTTTTATCTGTGTTGGCAACGTACAAATGAAGAAATACATGTAATCCCTGATCTTGCATCATACTGCATCGAAAGAAAAGCATTGCATATACACTGTATAAAAATGTAGTAAAACGTACGTGATGCTTGCAAATATGAAGCCCCAGTTCCAATCTGCAAGAATCTTGCAGACAAATAATAGGCGATGATGGCAGAGGTAGGTTTCAAAGTGAAGAAAAGCGGAGCTGAAATTGGACGCATGTGTAGGAGATTGTAGTATGGACATATGATGGAGTAACTAGTACAATTCAGAAAGAGATTGTACCCTCACATACATGTACCTGTACCTGTTAGAAATACTTTGTACCTCTGGATTAGAATTCTACATTGTATATCCAGGATAGTAAGGATGATATTTTCCAATGTCTTTTTATACATTTAGCAGCTTATAGTTTTGGTATTACAGGGTAACTGGATTTTAAAGGAATGAGGTTACCATATTTATTTTGTGATTTTACAGGTATGGATACCTTAACCACATTGGCTGCTGCGTATGTTGGGGAAAATGCCTCCTTATTTCCTGAAACTGCTTTAAATGGTATCTTTTTAAGGACAATTTTGTTAGCTCTACTGGTCTCAGACCAGTCGAGCTTATGCGATACCCTGTCGTCCGGCTTCCATCAGTCTGTCTGTCTGTCCGTCTGTCTGTCTGTCCGTCCGTCCGTCCGTAAACAATTCTTGTGCTCGCAACTCCTCTTAAACCAGAGGTGATAGAAAGTTAATTCTTTTTACTTAGTATGTGGTCTAGTTGTGCACCTGATATTTGGTTTCAGCCCCTGACCCCCAGGGTCTTAAAAAATGGGCGTGGTTATGAAAATCTATGTAATCTTGTGCTCACAACTCCTCTGACACTATAAATGATGGAGACTTAATTCTTTTTGCAACATGATGGGTCTGTGGTCTAGTTGTGCACCTGATATTTTGTTTGAGCCCCTGACCCCTAGGGTCTTAGAAATGGGTGTGGTCATTTTCTCCTATATCACATTATGTAATCTTGTGCTCGCAACTCCTCTGACACTATAAATGATTCTTTTTGCAATATGATGGGTCTGTGGTCTAGTTGTCCACCTGATATCTTGTTTGAGTCCCTGACCCTCAGGGTCTTAGAAATGGGTGTGGTCATTTTCTCCTATATAACTCTATGTAATCTTGTGCTCGCAACTCCTCTGACACAATAAATGATGGAGACTTAATTCTTTTTGCAATATGATGGGTCTGTGGTCTAGTTGTGCACCTGATATTTTGTTTGAGCCCCTGACCTCCAGGGTCTTAGATATGGGTGTGGTCATTTTCTCCTATATAACTCAATTTAATCTTGTGACGCAACTCCTCTGACACTATAAAAGATGGACACTTTTTTTTTTTGCAATATGATGGGTCTGTGGTCTAGTTGTGCACCTGATATTTTGTGTGAGCCACTGACCCCCAGGGTCTTAGAAAATGGGAGTGGTCATTTTCTCCTACATGTATATAACTCTATGACTGTACTCTTGTGCTCGCAACTCCCCTTACTCTATAAATGATAGAGACTTCATTCTTTTTGCAATATAATGGGTCTGTGGTTTTGTTGTGCACCTGATATTTTGTTTGAGCACCTGACCCCCAGAGTCTTAGAAAATTGGAGTGGTAATTTCCACCAATATGATTGTGCTCTCAACACTTCTAAAGCTATTAGTGATGGAGTGTTTATTATTTATGCATTATGATGGATCTATAATTTATGTTTCATTTGAGGAAGCAGCCCCTAGCCCCTAGGATCTTGGAAAATGGGTGTAGCTTTTTTTTTAAATACAATGTACTATATTTAGGATACTAGTATTATTAATTAGGGATATGAGGGATATTCTAGTTGCAGTCTAATGGATATGTTGTTTTGTTGTACCTCTCATAATTTGCTAGAGTGCCTGCTCCCTATTGTCTTTGGTTTAAAAAATGGTGATTGATATTTATGTGTTATGTATCTTATTCACTTTTCAATGAGTGAATAAAACAAACAACCAGGAGAGCTACAGTCTCGTCAGAGACTTCTGGTTTTAAATTTCCCATGTCCTTGTACTTCTTAATTTATATCATTGTGTTTTATGTATATATGTATAGTGGTCAAAATATGAAATTTTATTATACATATACAAGGAATTACTCTATAATTTAACTGAAAATCATAGTCTTATATATTGCATGTTTTATATATTTAGATAATTGATGTACATGATGTTTTTCTGACCCATAACCCATTGATAAGATGTGAAGAGGGCTATTGCTGTCTGTAGAATATCCTGTTGGAAGGAACTGGAATTCTGAGGAACATGTTCATAATAATACTCCTTTGCATTGTTACAAATGATATGTGTGTAATATGTATACATTAAAAGGAATAAAGATTAAATTGATTTCTTTATTTTAACTAAATAGAGTTGCCAAGTTCTGTACTGGAGAAAGTGTTACCTCACCTTAGTGCACATGTCCTTCACAAGTTGTCGGAAACGAAGCCAGGTATGTGATATTTGTAGCTGATACAGTGGAGTGAACAATCCAGTCTCTTGGCTTCAGTTACAAGAGACTGAATCCCTTTATGATTGTTACAGAGCTAAGTCTGACAAATCTGTTTTTCCAACGATTTCTCCAAATTTAAACTTTAAATATTGATTTTTTTGCAGAAGGCAGTCATAAGTTAATATTAAACTAACTGTTGATACCCACCTTGCATTTTTTCTCGTTTTCTGATTAGTTGGTTCTTCGAACTTTCAGTTTGTGTGTTTGGTGAGGCAGGGAGTTAAAAATTCACAAAAATGCAATGACCAAGCAAGAAAAAATTGCAAGATGGGTAGCAACAGTTAAATTGATGTAAACTTTAAGTTCCTTCTGCAAGAAATTCAATATTTAAGGTCTTAAATATGGAGAAATGATTCATCAGACTTCGCTCTGTAACAACCATAGTGGGATTCAGTCTCTTGTAACGGCAGCCAAGAGACTGGATTATTCAGTCAACTGATACAGGTATACGTATGTTACCTATTTTATTTTGTCCAATACAGGTATATGTACAATTGGCACAGGTTTGTGGAAAAAAGTTACATTTTAGCTGGCTGGGATGAATGTCCGGAGATATATTGTTTATGTATCCCTGGCATACTGGTGTTGGCGTCTGGTCATATGACTTTAATCTGGGCTTTACATTCTCTTCATTTAGAAGTGTCAGGACTTTATTTTTCACATGTAGATTCTTACAACAGAACCTTTCATATAGGACAGTGAACTTTGACCTAGTGACCTTGATCTTTAAAAATAACTTTAACCTGGACTTTATCTCTTCAATTAAAACATGTGTAAGGGATAGAGCTTTGATGTTTCATATGTCGATTTATCTTAATAAGACCTTTCATGTGAAACCTTGACATTTGACCTAGTGACCTTGGACTTTTACCTACTTTTGAAAAACTTTAAACTGGGCTATATCTCTTAGTTTCAAAAGTATTTTTTATAAAGCAGTTATAAAGCAATATTAGATATCAGTATTGCAGGCATCACCAGAGATATTTGACGGAAAATCTCCCAGTCGAGACTAAGAGATGTTAACATTTTGAGATTATCATATATATGAAAATTTTGAAATGTTTTGAATAAATCACCAGAACTGAATGCTCTGGATTAATTGTGAACAGAACAATAATAATGTATGTTTAACCTTATATTGTAGGACTTTTCCTCAACAATCTTTGGAAGCTGCATGTAACGAAAAGATGGAATCGTGCCGTTACTATGCCAGTATTTGTCACGGATGATGAAGAAGAAGTCCAGGATTATCATAGGCTTTATTTGATCAAACATTTCTTTACTCTTCTTAATGTATGTGGACCTAATGCTTTTTCCCCAGGTAAATTTTATTTATTTCTCCAACCAAGATTGAAAAAAATGTCCCATTTGAATATGAAAAGTACAGTCAAACCCCTCTGAAAGGCCATCTTCTCGCGAAGGTCACTAATAATTTAAAATGACCATTTTAAACATCTACTGATAGCTTTATTATTTTTTGAATAGATTAAACAGTCATCTGCAACAAGTTGTCATGCCATTTCTCATCTAGCCTCTTAGACATTCTTGCTTAAATGACTGAGTTGTTGTATGTTTGTTGCTAAGTTGTTTCATGTAACTCACATTGCTGAATTAATATTTCATTTTATTTGGAATACTGATTATAATTGACTGAAAAATAGAGAAATTTAAATGTATATATGCTTAAAATAGCTAAGTGTTAAGCTGGATGCTGACTTTTATAAATTACCTATTTTGAAGTAAAATGTCACTTAATTGTCTGAAGTGGATACGTTAAAAAAAAAGAACTTGAATGTTTCGAACAGATCACTTGCCAAAATTCATAATGGATGACAAAATGAAGAAAAATGTATGTGGTTGGAATATTTTGTGCTCCTTTTCATTGTTACATCACAATGGAATCTAGTCTTCTATCAGTGATGTCATAATGATAAATAATATCAAAGATTTTGACTTGGACAAAATGGCCATGAATGGTTTATTAAGACCTTTGGGCACAGGTTTGACTGTAGTTTAAATAACAGATTTTTTCACCTTTGGACTTTTTACCTTCCATGTATAACCAAGACCTGCATTTATTTTTGTTTCAGATCCAAGTTTATTATTCCGATGTCCCTTACAAAAGCTGAAGCCATGGGAGGTGTCAAGCTCTTCACATCAGTGTACCAGCCATATGCACCAGTTGTTAGAGTTTGCTCAATATGCAGACTACCTCAGTCTCCTGTCCTCACAGTGTGCCTTCATCTGTTCTCAACCCAAGCTGTTAGAGCGCCTACAACATGTCACACGATCTATCGACCTCTACGTCATAATAGATAGGCATTATGAGGCCATGCGAACACTGCTCTGGAAACTCATAAATGAGGGTAATTTAAAGCATGTGAAATTTTCAAATATATCGTCATTCCTGTCAAAAGAAAATTTACTTGACTTAATGAAGATTTGTGCAGGAATTAAAGTTGAGGCAAAACTCCCCAAAGTAAAAGCCTTTCCAGAAAAACGAGGCATGAAAAGACGTAGACCCAGTGAAAGCAGTACTGAAAACCGACCGTATAAGATTTTCACAACGTTTGTGACTGATACGCAGTCCCCGCTGGTAAAGCGTGTGAGAATCAAGTTGGACGATCCTGATGAATCTCAGTGTGTTAGTGTAGAAACAAGCAATGAAGATGATGTCACTATTTGTAATGTTATAGATTTTACTGCTCACATGGAAAATGATGAATTTAAAGAAGACAGAGACAAACAATCTAGAGTGGATTCTGTCCAAAGACCTAAAAATCCTGGGGAACAAGAGTTGAGTAGGCAGTCACCAGTCGCTAGCAATGAGCAGTGTAAATCTCACATCTCACAAGATGATGTAAATCATGAGATGGCTATGGTAGATTCTTTCAGTAAATGTTCTGGCAGCAAATCTAGATCATCACCTGAGAATGAATACAATTCACGAAAATATGTAGATCACGATGTGGGTAATGTACAAGAAACGAATTGCAGAGGAGAAACAATATCTGTCAATACCCTGGAAATTCCTCAAAGTAGTGAAGATTTCAGTGAAACCAGTGTTCAACATACAATAGAGAACAATGTAATTGTAGGAAGGGATTCAGATGATAGATCAATATGTAGTTCTGGAGTAAACTGCAAAGATTTGGACAATAAAGTTGAAAAATTCGAAGCCATTCCATCCTGTAGCAAAGCAATGTGCAATTCCTCAAATGAACTTGGTAAAAGTAATTATAAAATTGATACCAGCTTGGGGGTGTCAACTTCTCAGGGACTGACTTGTGATGAAAGCAACTTAAGTTCTTGCTCAAGACTTCCCGTACTGCCTGAGAATGATGACATGGCATCATTCCTGCACAGCAAGTCAAGTTCCGATGAAGAAGATGAAATATATATGGATCCAGATGAGATCCTGCTAGGTGATCAGTTTGAGAGTCTCGATGAGTTATACAGGTACCAAGACCTGTACTATGAAGCTCTAGAACCATTAGAGGAAGAAAGAGAAACACAGAAAGCCATGTGGGACCAGCAAGCAGAGCTTCAAGAAAAGGTTGGCAGTTTCTTTAGTGTGGACCTCCCAGATCTTGACACCGACGAGGACCCGCAGGCCGTTGATTCACTTGTAGTCAGTATCCAGGAGGGGTTAGAAGGAATGGAAGTGCCTATACAAGATTGTCTGAAACAGGTACTACCACAATGGACAAACCTCAGGAAACTAGCTATCAGTGACGCAGGTAATTATTTGAAAAAGGCTAATTTTCTGAACAACTTGTTTTAGTGCTTATGTATCTTTAAGATATATTTGTTAAATTTTTATCACTGATATGGCCATGCTAACAACATGTAAAGACCACTTGATGAATTCAAGTTGTAGGAATAATGTATTCAAGGACTGTCCTTTATATACATGTACATATATTATTAATTGGGTTATGCTATATACACCTTTTTAAAGCTATGCATTTGTTTTTAATTTATCAGGAATAAAACTACTGCCCCTGCCATAAATTGCTTTAGACATATGATGATAATGTTATAAATCCAGCCTGTCCCAAAATCTTCTCTTCACAACTCTTTATGAACCCTTTGATGAATTTCAATGTATAATATGTCTTGACCTTTGACCTACTTTTGAACTATAAGGAGTAGGGCTTGAATATTTCACATATATGATAAAGATTCCTCATAACCAGAGTTTTCATTTGATACCATGACTTTTGACCTAGTGACCTTGGCCTTGACCTTGACCTTTGAGCTACTTTTAAACTATAAGGGATAGTTTTACATATACATGTAGGTTCATCATGACCTGAGCTTTCATTTGATACAATGACTTATTGTCCTTGTGACCTTGACCTTTGATACTACTTTTAAACTATAAGAGTTCGGGCTTTGATATTTCACATATAGATTCCTCATAACCAGATCTTTCATTTGATACCATGACTTTTGACCTAATGGCCTTGGCCTTGACTTTTGCCCTGCTTTTGAACTATAAGTGGTAAGGCTTTGATATTTCACATAGATTCCTCATGACCAGAGCATTAATTTGATACCATGACTTTTGACCTAGTGACCTTGGCCTTTGACCTTCTTTTAAACAATAAGGGATAGGGTTTTTATATTTCACATATAGATTCCTCAAGACCAAAGCTTTCATTTGATACCATGACTTTTGACATAGTGACATTGACATTTGACCTTTTTTCAACTATATGTATAAGGGGTAGGGCTTCGATATTGCACGTATAGATTCCTCATGACCAAAGCTTGCATTTTATACCATGACTTAAGCATAGTGACCTTGACATTGACCTTTGACCTACTTTTCTAGTCTGAAAAACCTGACCTAAACCCAGCCTTTGACGGTTATTTGGATGGTGGGGAGCTACTACTTTTCTTGAATTCTAAACTTGGTCATAACTTTTTAATGAAAAGTGATAGGGTCTTTATATTTCATTTATGCATCCCTTTTGAAATTACCTTGCCATAAGTATCAAAGTTTGAAAAGGTAAAAAAAAACTAATTTAAAAGATGACATGTTTTTAGCTCACCTGAGTGTAGCTCTAGTGAGCTATTGTCATAGCGCACTGTCTGTCCATCCATCCATCCATCCATCCTTCCGGTGAAAACTTTTTTACATTTTCAATATCTCCTCTGCAACTTCTGCTTAGAATTCACAAAATCTTACAGGAAGCGTGCTGATAGGTTAACAAATATGGCCTCTGAGGGCTCTGATTGGCAGACACATTTTCGACTTCTCCTGTTTATCCTCCGCACAGAATTTCATGAAACATCACAGGAAGCAAATATCAAGGTTGAGCCTTCACCAGTTGTCCACTGTCATATATTTGTCTGCAACTGAGTGATGTGGCCCCCTTGGGCCTCTTGTTTATTCTCAAAGCCGCTGCCAGGGGTATTTATGTTCCACAAACATAGAGCTTGTTCCATAATAGAATACTTACAGTAAATTTTTCTGTAGTAAAAAAACATTTTTATGTTGCCTGCAATGCAAGAGCGACATACTGGGATACTTTGTCCGGCATCTGTCTGTCTGATTGTCTGTCCATCCGTCTGGTAGCCACACTTTCACATATTTGGCTATAACTTTCTTGATATACATCAGACATCTTTCAAACTTGCAGGGATGGTAAAACATGATCAGACTCACCACCTAATATAGGTTAAGATCACTTTCAATGTCAAGGTCACATATTTAGGGTCAAAATGCAACAGGCAACATACCTGTTCTTGAACAGTTCTGTTATTACAATTAATGATTCAATACTTCCCTTCTACTTAGATTAGGTTAAAATTGACTTATGGAACATATTGTAGATTCCCTTGACAGCATTGTGGACTTGATCCTAGAGAAAGTAGCCAGTCAGAAGCTGAGTCATCTTGTACTAACTGACTGCTATGTGGATGAACATATACTACAGAATCTCCTACATACCATGTACAATAAGTTCAAGTAAGATATTCTCAATCTAAATATTACGTTGATCGTAAATTTCCATCCAAATTTAAAACTCTGTGGTTCTCATACACATTTGAGTTTCCAATATTATACATTACTTCATAGATTCACATACATTGTAAATATAAATTTCTGTGATGCAATAATCTAAGAAAGCAGACAGATTTATAGCTCACCTGTTCAGCACCTTTCATGCATAGCCTGCTGTTTAGCATCTGTCTGGGACATAAAGTAAAACTTTAAACATTTTTAGCTCACCTGAACGAAGCTCAAGTGAGCTATTGCCATAGTGCACTGTCCGTCGTTGTCGTAAATTTTTCAACTTCTTCTCCAGAACCACTGAAGGGATTTTGATTATACTTGGTAGGAATGTAGTATTCATGATCCCCTACAAGAACTGTTGTTTTTTGTCTGGATCTGTCAACAGGTGGCACCACCACAGCCAAAAGTAGGTTATGGGGGTTTATTCCGGGTACCCTCCTTTGACAAACTTCTTCTTCGGGACCGGAGCACATATTGACAAACGAAAGCATCAGGATGATCTAGAAGAATGTCTTAAGAAGTGATGCCATTTTTTGTTCCACTCCGAAGTCAAATTTTTGATGGGTATTTGACTTCTTTTTGGACTATGTCAGAAATGCTCATTTTTGAACTGATTCTTTGAATAACTTTATGAATGTGTGATTTTGTGCACTCATTTACTGCATATTTGTCATATTAATGTAATTGTATGGTTTTATTTTGGTTGAAAATTTTATTTTTCTGATTTTTCAAGATTTTTTTTAAAAATAATTTTCAAGTATGTACAATGAATTGATAGGGAATTTAATTTCATAATGTGATTGAGAGTTGTATTTCTTACATCAATGATAGTGATCGAGAGCTGTATTTCTTACATCAATGGAAAAGGATGCTTTAGCTTAGATAATCAGCTGTCACTCAGCTTAGAGTATACTGAAGAATTGAATGTTTATTTTTGCCATTTTATTGGATGATGAAATGTCAGTTGTCGTATCACAAATTGTGTAAAACTGCGTAGCATAGCAAAGCGGTTTTACACAAAATTTGTGATACTACAACTGACATTTCATCATCCAATAAAATGGCAAAAATAAACATTCAATACTTATAATTACCAAACATATGAATTTATCCAGAATTCGTACAAATTCTAAGGAAAATAAATGATTGAGTACGCGGTGTATGAAAATATTTAAATGGTACGAACTAGTTCCCTAACAACAAAAATGTTGGAGAGATAAAAAAGCAAGTCAGCATTTTATATGGAAAAAAGCATTTCCCCCTTCAGAACCTCAGGATGTGTTACCTATTTGCACTTACTACTGTACTGTTATGACGTAATTTGTGAGGCGTTGTTTATCGAAAGCAGCAGACATGACATTTGAAAGTAGAACATGAAGCAATTTGTGTCGGGATTTATACGGACTCTCAGACAGCATTTCTTGTAGCTGTAGATCTTATGTGTGAAGAAAAAAACACGTTGTTAAGATCTACAGGTATCGGAACATCAGCTGTAAATTATTTCTTTGGAATCAGAACGAAATCGGCATGACAAATTTCGATTGCGTAGCTTTTGCTCAGTACTTTCAAATTTATTTATCCTATATCCATGTGTATTAGATTAACTTTGGTGATTTCAAACAAATAAAGGACAAGTTTTTTTTCATGCATTTCTAGTAGTGGTCAATCATAATTTCCTTGGAAACACAAGCTATCCGTCAACAAACTGCCGTTCATTTGTTGAAGTTTTCAAATCATGCGCGTAGCAACCGATGTAATCTCTGCAAACATTCGCAGTACTGTGCTGTGATGTTTATAAGTCGACACATGGAATGGTCTCTAATTTTAATTGATTATTTGAGACCATTTGTATTGTTTATTTCATGAGTTACCGCAGTAGACAATTCTTGGTTTCTTTTGCGATAGCGTGAAAGTAGTTCAGGTCAATTTTGACATTTTATCATCTCATAACGGAAGTCAAAATGAATGCGATCGACCAATCAAAATGCTAAGAATCAAATAAACAAACACATTTGGTAATTATATGAGTATGAGGTGAGCCTTAAGGCCCCTTGGGCCTCTTGTTAAACTTCTCTTCAATCACTGGTTAGAAGTGACCAAACCATTGCTTCAGCAATATACATTACTTTTGTTTTACCTTTTCAACTATATTTTTCATTTTTGTAGTGTTGATAATGAGAAAAAGGAACCCCCTTTTTGTTTTGAAATTCATCAGTTTGGAAGAGAATTACCATTAGATATTCAAGTTGATTACAGAAGTAAGTATTTTGAGTCATCATAACTGCTTCAATTTTAATTCATTCTTAATGATCCATTTTGTTCTCAAATGTTCACTTTCTTTGTTAGATAACTTTCTTCTTTGCTTACTACTGAATATTTTAGTACATGTACTTCATTGAGAACTTCTTCCTATCATTAGTACAAGTCCCATTTCAACTCTTTCTGATTTTGAGGTGTAGAGAATCCAAATATTACTTTTCATGTAAACATTTATAATTTGTTGTAATTTTAGAGCCTCAGTATGCAGTAGGGAAGCTTGATCTGAGCTGGACGGCATTATCTCCCTTTGCATTTAAGGGCATATGTAAGCTGATACAGTTTGACAATGCTCTGACATCAATTAAGCTGAATGGCTGCTTCCTAAAGGAGTATCAAATCATAGAACTACTCAAAGCTCTTACAGGTTAGTGTTCACATTAAATGCATGGTGAGATTATTTGTGTGTCATATTATGTATTATGAATTATTTGTAATGAATACATGTATGGTAATAAACATCATAGTGTTAAAGATGTAGAATACTGATAAACATAATGGCTTAGCCACAATAAAATATCTTTTTTACATCTTGAAAATTAATATGTAGCATGCAAATTTAGTATTGATTTATGACCCTGCCGTATCAGTATATAGGTTCCTCTTTCATTCACATTACATGTTTCAACTTTATTTTAGAGAAAAGTCAGATACAGACAGTTGTTCTGGGTGGTAACCCAATGTCATCGTCTGAGATAGAGAGAGAGTTACTTCTCTTCCTCCAGAATGTCAAGTCCCTTAAAACTCTACATCTCAACTATACAAATCTCAATCCCTCCTTTGGTATGTATATAAACCAATATCAGTGAACTTCTAATGTATAAATATTGATGAGGTCAATAAAATAAATAAAACACTTGAAAAACAAGACACGTGTTTCCCTCTTGATTGCACAAAAAGAGATACAGCTAAATTTTACCAATAATAAGTCAAACTCAAAAGTCAAGGTCACAGGTAAAAAAATTTGGTCCTGTTACGTAGAGTGTACATGTGAAATATGAAATGAAATCTCCTTTATCAAGTGCACTGTGACCTTATCCTTTGACCTTAGCATAATGTTATGAGATGCCCTTTGGTTCTTATTAAGTTTGCGAAATACTGAAATCAATCCATACTGAAAAGATTGTCCAGGAAAAGATTTTCAACCCCCAAGTATTGTGACCTTGTCCTTTGACCCATGATCTTGTATCAAGGTTATGACACAATTTTGTGCATCGTTATTCATGAGGGCAGTGAAAAATTACGGTCAATATTTTTCAACCCACATGTACTTTGCCCTTGACATTTGACCTGGATCAAGGTCATTATGAAACCTTGTGTCCTGGTTAAGGATTCATGCAGGCAGTGAAAAGTTATGACTCAAACTAGCTTATTAAGCTGAAGGACAGAGGAACAGAAAGACAGACAAAGAGGAAACAAATAGTCCCCTTACCATAAGGGTCCTTCAAACCAAGTTATATGAAAATGGTATTTTGATTTTTGGAATACCTTTCACTGTAATAGTGCAATCTAAGGATGATATTGATAATGTCATTTTGCAGAAAAGATATAATAGCTGTAATGGCAATGTAAGTCTGAATGTAATTGCAGAGACACTTAATTTAATGAAAAGAGTTTTACCTGAGAAAATGTACAAATTTTCTTAAAAAAATTCTTTTTACAGTTTGTAGTGCAGATTTTTCACAATCTATACAGAGGCATTCAGGCTTGAGAGAGTTATCGTTGAAGAATAATCATCTGGGTTTGTTGTTTCATATGCTTTTATTTTTAAAGAATCACATATTTAATGAAGCTTAGAAATCTAAAGGTTTACATGTACAAGCACTATGTTTCACTCGTCTCCCTGCTAATTATTTATCTGTATGTATGCATATTTAGTGATTAAATATCTGTAAAGAAAACCTTTAATGATTACATAAATAATCACAAGAAAAACGTTAATGTATTGAATTGAAAGCATGCTTAATGAATGTGTTACATGTTGTATTGTAGAGGCCCACGCCTGTAGGTTTCTGACAGACATAGGTAGCACAGATACCAACATCTCTTTGACTTCCCTGGACATTGGGTACGTTATGTTTATATTAGAAGGATTAAGTAATTTTACTGATAGCCCTATTCCTTCAAAAGTAAAAATCCTGCTGAAATAAGCACACAAACATAATACATGTACACATGTACATGAACACATAGCTTCATTGTGAAGATATGCAGATCTAATAATGATCTACAAGAAATATCGCAATCGGACATTTTAGGTTGATTTGTATCTACTGAAGATCTGGCTTTACATGCAGTTTTGGATTAGTCATTTTATTTTTCAAATCTCTATGACTCTGGGAAATACATGTAAATATTTTGCTGTTATTTAACTTTTAAAGAAAAATGGCAAGGAGAGGAGAGAAGTACTGTAAATGTGGTTATTTTCAATGGGGAAATTTTGTGATTATAACATCAAGACATTACGCTTAGGGGAAATATTAGCAATATAAACATATCTTCCATTGTAAGAATGCAGCAGGGATATTTTTGCATTGGGGGAAAATTTTCGTGAAATCCATTGATTCGCTAGAGACGTGAATGTTACACCCACCAAAATTTCCATGTAAGCATTGTATAAGCAAGTAGCATAGCAACTTATTGCATTTTAAAAGTCTGTATTGGATTTTAGTTTAGATACATGTGTATATCATACTTAGAATTTACTCAAAGCACTCTGCTGATCAGAAATATATATTTTAGTAGTGAAATGATGACCTTACATTACAGATACAATCTGATTAAAGTAGAGGACCTGCTGAGAGCTGCCGAGTCCATCAGCTCTTACAGAAATAGTAACAGTCTCGGTGGCAGACCTATGTTCAGTAGTCTGGTCCTGAGTGGTAACAGAGTGGACCATAAAGGTCAGTCCAAACTACGACAAGCTTTCAGCAGGATTGTAGCAGATCTAGAGGTGGACTGTACATCTATAGACATCACAAACCCCCACCCTGACCATGTGGCACAAATGTGACAGTCCACTTATATAAAACTATTGGCATGTGTCACAAATGTTACAGCCTACTTACGGGTGTGTACAGGGTCTACAGCAAGGCCCATCATGACTAGTCTCAAAGTCCATGAACAGATTTGATTGAAACTTTACATGAATGTTTTCTCTTACATGTGCAATTGTTACATGTGCAATATATCTGCATCTTGGATTTACTTTTAAGGTTACCTTTAAGGTGTCTTCAAATTCATATTTTCAAAGATTTGCTGAGGAAGAGATGGTGCAGAGTCCTTTATTAGAAAATTTAATTTAGGGAATGATGGTGCCCAATTTTTTTTGTGTTCAGTTCTCTTACATGCAAGCATAGGTTCGTTTTTGCTCTTGAAGTTGACCTTGACAGTGATATTGTTTTTGTTAAAATTTTGTTGGAGGCATTATTTTCAATCTATCCGTTATCTTTTATGCAAGTGCAATAATGCAGTTGGGATTTATGTAATGATTGGAACATTGTCCGAATTGTTAAATTAGAATGGAATGAAAGTTTTATTTGGCATATCTCAATGTATACATTGAAGTGAATTGTATTGCTGCATCTGGGGTTGATTTTGAAAGTATTTAAAGTATTCTTTAAGTATTTGGCTGATCTTTTCTTAGAATTTCAACATAACCCTCAAATATAATGTGAATATGATGATAATACATGTATACTGTTGTAGATGTAGATGTATCTAATTTTGGATTTATTCATGTTTGTTATGATTTTCCTATCATTAATGATATGTCATACATGTTATTTCCATTTCTGTTTTCAGTTATGAATTATATTACAGTTCTTATAATTCGCTTACTTACAATTATTTCAAAGTTGACCTTGTCCTACCTGTTTGGATGGTTTTTCTTTGATATTTCCCAGTTTATTTACAAAGAGAATTGGAATCCTTGTATGAAGAAGTGACAATTTGCAGAACGTACTCTTACAAGATGACCTTTGTTTATTTCATTGCTCTCATTAAGAATAAAATGAATGACACTTTTAATTGCTGCCATGATTTAGTGAAATAAGCGAGTACTCTTGGATTACCCAATGCTTTAGCTCAGTGAAACCAAAGTCCAGAGAGCTATTATCATACCTCTGCCAATGCTGCTGTGGCGGAGTTGTTCATTTACAGAAATTAAACCTTTGTTTTATAAGTAATAGGGTGAGATATTTGGCTTGTAGATTCCTCATGTTCAGAGCTCTCATTTGATACCATAAACTTTGACCTGCTGACCTTGCACTTTTACTTACTTTTGATAAACTTTAGTTCTGAATATTTCCCTATCAAAAAAAAGAAAGATAGCTTTAGTATTTCAATTGTAGAGTCCTTGTGACCATTGTCCATTTACTTCCATGACCTTTGATCTAACAACCTTGCCCTTTGACTTTTGAAACCACAATATTACACAAAGCATAACTGACACAAAAATGGCTTTTAAATGAAACATACATAGGATTCAATGATGATCATTGGAAAGAGTTGATACAACTCAAAGGTCTTGTCACATGGATAACAAATTCTATCTCCTAAAGTTGTCAAACTTTAAGGTCTTTGTTGTAACATAAATAATTTTGGAATCTTGTCACAAGAGGTACACCTGTGAAACGTTGATTCCCTGTTACACACAACACAGACTAAGGTTGAAGCCTTTAAATTCAAAAGGAAGTCGCATGCAAAGGTCAAGGAAACGAGGTAAAAATTATTTTTCAATACAAGAAATGCACATACATGTTGATAAATGGACCAGAGGAAAACTACTAGTATGCCCTGAACCTTCGGTTATAGGGGCATAAAAGTTTGATTTTCTGATGCTGACCTACTTTTCTGCTCCTTGCAGAAAAAAAATCTAGGAAAGGCGTTTATGCTGTTTATGATTTCAATGTAATGTATCAGTTCTAGGCACATAGTAAGTGCTGAACTTGACAGCATAGATTATGAAAATGTTGGACAGATTTTATGTATAACCTTGCCCTCATTTTCTGACCGACAAAGCCCAGAACCAGATGATTCTGTTGGACTGGTGTTGCTGTAATTTTACTTATTCTTTCTTACGATGAAACTGAAAATGGTGCATGTTATGTTAATATTTCATTCATTTCTGACATTATTAATTGAAGTAAGATATGCTCTGGCGAGCTGTTTTGTCATAATGCCAACTCGCGGTCTTTTATTAATTTGGACATCTCCGGATTTAACACAGTCAATCCGAAAGTCACCAGACATATCAGACAAACCTGGTAAAATTTGCTTCGGTCTGGTAATATATTTCAACTTTTTATTAATAAACATGTTTGAATTTCTAAAAAAGTTAAAAAATGTCTGGTAAGTCGTAAAAACTTTCGCGATGTCTGTTAACACGTTTCTATTTGGTGGGTGTTGCTTGTAGTCAGATGACGCTTACTCCTCCCGGGCACCTGGTCCTGCCTCCTTTCGGGTGTTCGCGATTGCCTTGTTAATTGAGATTGACACGGTTGTGCCATGTTCCCTGGATCTGTGACTCCAGAACAACGATTGGTACAGCTGGTATATACTGACTCCCGTGAGATAAAGAAAAGATTTTAATGGCTCCTCCCAAAATATTCCGAAATCACCAAGGACACTTTCTATTTACATTAAATGTCAGAACATTTATTTCCAAACAAAGTCTGATCGAAACAAATGATATGGAAACATCTAAATGTGGCATGCTTAAATCCTGGAATGAAACGTTATTTCGAAGTTTTCTGCATTGTGCAGGCGATATTCTGTGTAAATAACCATGAAATAGGATGTAATGCAAACGCAAAATCGAGGAATATAAATGCAATTTTGATTATGATTGAAACGTTTAACAAATTGATGGTGGGGGACTGCAGCGATTTACAAATTGATAGTGGAAGAAACAATGGAATGGTTGGAGTGAAATATGTGAATAAAACCAGCTTTGGAGTGGGATATTGGGAGTTTCTAGACATTTGTTCTGGTAACCTACTTCCTACATACTTCATATACGTGAGTAATGTCGGAATGGCTATGTTACAGCTGCCGGGTGCTGGTCTGACAGACAATGCGTGATCTCGATGATTTAGCTAATGGTATCTGACCTCCAATCCAATGATCTGTTTCTATCTGCATTATCACAGAAAGGGATTAAGATCTATTTGAAGGATTTTTTCTTGTCATAAATAATTGAGAACTATGGATCAGCCCTTGCAGGACGTAATCGCGGACATTAGGTTCTTTCCGATAAAAAGAACGAGTTTTATTGCATGTAAGATAATGTTCGTATCCTGCTTACGCAGTGCGCTGTAATAAAACATAATAGTTGACACAGATCGTAATTAGAACGGCAAGGTTAGGGACGATACGTAAGAAACTTTATGTGCTTGTTGCAAAGATACTTTTCGATGGCACAATTCAGCAAGACCTCTCATAATATCATATTTCGGAACATTTCTAACAAAAGAGCAGAACAGAATTAATTCGGTATATTTGAAGAAATTCGACTGATGGACGGACATATGGAGATGTCCGAGATTACTATGTACTCTTACTTGTAATTGTATAAAAGGCGGACAACAATTTAAAAAACAAAAGACGATAAGTCGACTCATGTACATACCGATACACTCATATATAAAAGACCAAGATCAACCCATCTAACGCAAACACTGATGGTAAAAGTCAACACGAACAATCAGACACAAACACACACAAAGACACTGACTACAAGACAAACCACGACAAAGCATTATATGTATCTGTTCAACAAAATATAAACATAAGAGGGTAAAGGCCAACAACTAGACACAGGTACTGACACTGAAACACGAACATAAGGTAAAAATCCAACAACACAACACATATACAAGTTACCAACGAAACATTGACAAAAAGGCTAGCACCAACAACTACACAACAAATAATACTAACAAGAAAGATAAAACCCAACGACTATAACCAAACACATCAAGACATTGGCGAAAAAGATGTACAATAACACTGACACAATAACACTGACAAAATAGACCAGTGCCGAGACGCGTACACCACAACACGGACAAGAAAGAAAAACACCATTAACCAGACTTGCTAAACCACAAATATTTGGGCTGAAACACCAATCCATAAGCACAAACCAATGCTTACAGGACCAGTACGTATTAATATACTCAGACATTGACATAAAAACAATGCTTAACACAACAAAACAATGATGAAGAAAATCAAGCCAACTATCAGGCACTAGCACAATGACGCTGACGAAAAAATTCCAACGCGCAAACAATACAACAGTACACATCAATGCACAAAAGGAGATCGCCAACAGCCAGAGGTAAAGATGGAGCAATGACAGCACTCACATAAAGGTACAGCAAGATTCATAAACACTAGTTTGAAGTATAAAAGAACACATAAGTACAAGAACCAAATCTTCACTGAACTTCAGCGGAATATTTTCTGCAAATCGGATGCAAAAATCTACTGTAAGGTGCTAGATCACGTGATAGGGTAATTATCCCTCAACATAGCCAATCAGAAAACGTCATGGCGTCATTTTATCAATGTCGACGTCATTAATGAATTGGTATAGAAATTTTCATGGAATGAATTGTCTGTTTTTTCTAAAAATGATTGCAAGAGCGACATCACTTTTATCTCGTGATCTTTCTTATTTGCCCAGACGAATTACAGAGGAATTGAATTTCAACGGTCAGTAAACAATTTCTATGAAAGCTTATCAACAACTACCGTGGGCTGCTCTAACACGACAATCCGTATTCATTCCAGAAGATCTAGAAGTGACATGACCTAGAAAAATATCTTGAACATTTTCTAATATTTACATTACCAGTAGATTTCCCATGTTGAACTCCCATTAGGCAACTAAAATTATATTCCAATAACTTGGGTTGCCTAATGTGACGTAACGCGCACATTTTGAAGTTGGGAGAATTTACCAACGTTAGAATACTTTTGGTGCTGTGATTCGCTGTATAAGCAATGTTCGTGCAAGAATGGGGTCTCTTATATTTAGCAAAAATGTAAATATAAGAAATGACTGTCTTACTTTTGGTGTTCATGGGTGTATAATTCTGGTTGGCACACGTGCAAATTTTCCGAGAATCGCTTCGCGATTCACGGAATTTGCACGTGACCAACCAGAATTATACACCCATGAACGCCAAAAGTAAGACAGTCATTTCTTAAGTGTATTATTAGACATATATATTTACAACACTTCTACATAAAACATCGGTCGACTAGTTTCACAGTGTTTGATCTACATTTGTAAATTCTCCCTCACAAAATTGGAATATTCTAAAACTGATCATATAGCTCTGTCACTAGCAGTGTCATCGGGAGAAATTTTATGTAAATGTGAGACTTTTGCTCTTCGTGGTTTCATATTATATGGATTTCCTCTTTCTCGACCTGGAGCATCACTGATGACACATAACTCGTTGAAATGCGCATATAGTGCAATGAAATTTTATTATAGATCATATATTTAAATATTGACACATACATACATTTGTATATATATAATTCAATATCGACACACACACACACATATGGCTATATATATATATATTTACATTACTAGTAGATTCCCCATGTTAAACGCCCATTAGGCAACTAGAATTATATTCCAATAACTTGGGTTGCTAACGTGCAAGTTTTGCATGTAGGGAGAATTTACCAACGTTCAAATACATTTGACACTAAAACAGGCAAAATATGCGAAGTGTATGAAAATAAAAATGACAGATATTTAGAAATGTAAATATAAGTAATGACTGTCTTACTTTTGGTGTTCATGGGTGTATAATTCTGGTTGGACACGTGCAAATTTTCCGAGAATCGCTTCGCGATTCACGGAATTTGCACGTGTCCAACCAGAATTATACACCCATGAACACCAAAAGTAAGACAGTCATTTCTTAAATGTATTTACCGAAAGAATAACTTCATTACTTGGCTGGTATCACTAATTACAATTTATAGATAAATAGATTAATGAACAACTAAATAAAACAAGATCTCAATAGTACACAATTAACCAATTGCCAAACATTGAATATACATGACAACACATAATTCTGAGAGATCAATGGACAGCCGTAGACAACTCGGTGCGTCCAAGCACCAAACGAATAGCAATGTTAAAGTTAACCCGATTACCTACGTAAGACTCCCACTTCCTTAAACTTCCCATGTCTCCATATACACACAAGACACCGTGATGTGGCGGATTAAGACAATTGAATGTATGTCTATTCAAGAATTTACCAAAATGTTAATCGAATTATTGAAATACTCGACTGAATTGTTTCTTAAACAAAATACGAACACATAATTAAGCTGAACAACATGTTATAACAAATAGAATAAACGATAAGTAGTCACTTAATATACAGCTATGTATTACTGTTATAGTTTTCAACTGCCAGCAAGTGCTGTAGGGTGAATGTACTCCCTGGTTAAAAGTTAGCGACAATCATAAATCAAGAACATTGTTCTAAAACAACTGTATATTTCCTCAACGGTATGGATAACAATCACTTTAAATTTGATAGAACGTGATAACTAAAGTCGCGTTTCCTTTTTCTGTGATTTAGAGTGGACCACCAGGGAAATTTGACGTGATTTGACAACACCCTTTACGTAGTATCCGTTTATGTTATAGCAAGTAACAAATCTGAGCTCTCCCGGGGAATCATGATAATGGCGCTGTAAACCATATCCGGTTTACGTAGAGGAAAAAAAACCATACGTGTATTCATGCAGGACTTTTCCCCACGCTTCTCAAAACGGTCGACATTTTGTTATTCAATCCACCAACAAGGATTATATCAGAATCACATTTTAATCATTTTTATTAAAATCCCCCATATGTTATTTCTGAAATTCCTTTATGTATACGAGTGTCACTGTTATAGAGCCCTTTTTCCCCCATAGCAGATTTTCCCATCGGAAAAACTACTATATAGTAGAATTTCCTACAGGGGGGAGATTCTACTATGAGGTCAAGTTTCCCCCCAATTTTACCGTTCTCACTCTGAATTTTATTTTCATTACAAGTAGCGTAGCCGCTGGTGAAGGGGGAAAATCTACTATATAGTAAATCATCCCCCTTGTTTTCTTGTCATCTACTCACTACTTAGTAAGGAGGTCAATGATGTCAGAATGTTCACATGCATGGCTCTGTAGTCCCTTACCGACAAAGCCGGACATTTTTATAGGAAACGGATAGAGAAGGAGAAGTTGAGGTGAAATTTAATACATGTGTACAGCTCTTGTATACATACTATATTAGTATTTTCTGCCGTTGCTAATATTGAACTTTTTTAGTACATCTCGGTGTAGTATAGACCAAATCTTTGTCATATTTTATTAACCTTTTTACCTTTATGTTAAACGTCTTCAAATTCAATAGCATCATTTATAAACGGATAAATTTGCAGCATGGACCAGACATGCACGTTTCTGGTACTCAACCTCGTCAGTGATCCTCAATCTAAACAATGTAATATGGCCAAAGAGGGTGAAAATTATTATGTCAAAAATATACCAAAAGATGTAGCAGGATGGGTGGGATATGATGCTACAGGACCCACGTTTTAGAAATTTCAAGAATTTTGGTACCAGAAAATTTTGAATGCGTTGAAGAGACAGACGATCAACCGAAGTTGATCGAACTTGGCTACATGTGCCCTCGGGGACTCCTGGTCCACAAGCAGTGACACTCACCAAGTAGTTCAAATGTTAAACGTCTTCAAATTCAATATCATACTTTATTAACTTTTTTTTACAAATACATGTATTAAGATTGAGATCATTTTAATGGTTTAGATTTATATCAGTACGAGACATTTTCGGAAGGTGTATCAAAACTTATTTGATATGTACCAGAGAGAATCATGGTATACTAGCATATTCTTTAAGGCCAGGGTCACACAGTGCCGACTTGGCTCCTAGACTCTCCCTCGACTTAAAATTTTGCAGAGGTCGGGAAGGTCGGCGTTGAGATGTTCCCGCTTTGTCATTACGACGACTCTGCCCCGGCATAGCGCCGACTAATGACGACATAGATCCGAATTCACGTCCACTGACCTCCGACCTGTCCAGATTAGCCCCGACTTGCGCAGACTTAGCCTCAATTTATAACGTTCTGGACCGACTGCAGGACTCCAACCTATGCAGATTGGATTCCGACCTACGAGGACTACGCGGACTTGATCCCGACCTATGCCGACTTGACGTCGACCTACATCATCATCTTTCACATTTTTCATTTACAAATAACATGTTTTGACACGAGTCCAACGTCTTGAAATTCTACAATTCGTTCGAGTTTTGGAATTAATTTTTCTCGCACATTGGATAGGCTGATTCCCCTTTTCAGCAGTGCTGGAGAATTCGATCCGGCACCCCTGATCCGGCACTTTTGATTGTTCCTTTATGACAACACAGACAAACTGACGTACGTTATTTCACGTGCACATATAATTAGCATGACGTCCAGTCATTCTGATGCGTAAACAAGCGGGCTTTGAAGGTTTCAATGTGCGAGAAAAATAATCAAGCACCACATTTGAGTTCCGGATAGATAAATATCAGTCTCGGGTGGGATGATCAACGTCCCAACCTCGGCTAACGCCTCGGTTGGGACTTGATCAATCCCACCCTCGACTGATATTTTTCTATCCGGAACTCAAAGTGGTGCTAGATTCTATTAATCCTGGGTTCCTTGGCAATACTGACACTAAATCATTCAGGGTGAAATGGTATAATTTAAAAAAATGTATCTAGTCGGGGTAAAGTCAGGACAATCGGTATAAGATCGACATTTATCAAGCAGGTCGGGACAAAGTCTTGAGTGAAGTCTTGGTTAGTCGGTATAAAGTTGGAGTGAAGTCGGGGTGACTCGTAGTTATGTCGAGAGGAACGTTTGCTCCATATTGAGCATATCATGTAGGAGTCCAGTCGAGACAGATTATCATGAATCAAGGCTAAGTCTGCATAAGTCGGGGCTTTTCAGGACAGGTTGTTGTTATGATGGATAAGTCAGAGGTAAATTGGCATGAGGCTGGGACAATGTCGTCATTAGCCGGGGCTAGACTTGAAATGTAGTAGGCTTTCCGTGGGGAAAACTCGCTATATAGCAGACCTTCCACGGGGGAAGACCGGCTATATAGTAGACTTTCCCCCGGGGGAGGACTGGCTATTTAGTAGACTTTAATAGGGGAGGAATGGCTATATAGTAGACTTTCTTCGAGGGGGACTGGCTATATGATAGACATTCCCCGGGGAGGACTGCCTATATAGTAGACTTTCCACGGGGTAAGACTGGCTATATAGTAGACTTTCCTCGGGGGAGGACTGGCTTTATAGTAGACTTTCCCCGGGGGAGGACTGACTATATAGTAGACTTTCCCTGGGGAAGACTAGCTATATAGTAGACTTTCCCCTGGAAGAACTGGCTATATAGTAGACTTCCCCCCGGGGTAAGACTGGCTGTATAGTAGACTTTCCTCGGAGAGGACTGACTATATAGTAGACTTTCTTCGGGGAGGACTGTCTATATAGTAGACTTTCAAGGAGGGGGACTGGCTATATAGTAGACTTTCCCCCGGGGGAAGACTGGCTATATAGTAGACTTTCCCCCGATGAGGCAACCGGATATGATATAAAGAAAATTTTTAAATATTTTTTTTTAACTTTGGGTCAGACCCAACCTTATGTATAAATTTTATCAAAATCTGAGACATGCCGTGCCATGCGTCCTTCATAAAAGTGCAAATGCTAACAGAGATATTCCCCATGGGAAGACTACATGGCTATATAAGAACAGGGAGAAGATCTCCAATAAGACCCCGCTGCAGCACCAACAGCAAAACACCAATACACCCGATTTGAAAACACAAAGACGAGCATACTAAGAGACGAAAAAGAGACATACGACACATAAAGGTCAAACACAAAAGACTACAAATAAACCAACGAGAAAAATGGGCAACCGGTGCCGACTTTGGACGGCATTTTGCCACACAAATGAGTGAAAGAAGATCCTGACGATTATCTCAACAGCACTTACAATAGAGCACAAAATTAAGCATCGATGGACCCCTAGCAAGCCAGAGGTGGGACCAGGTGCCACACAAGTAGCAAATGGTGTGGTTATCCTGGATTACATGGGCACTACCCTCTCACTTCTCCGATTACCCAGAGGTCTCGAAGAACGTAAATTTGCGATGTAAAACAACCGCCTCACTGTTAGATGACCACATACAAACAAGACCGCAAAACACAGGGACCTAAGCAACGTACGTAATACTGTCCGTGCTCTGCCGGCTGTAGCGAGCTCATGTATGTTATCACCCGAGGAGTCCGACTGACATTCAGAGAGGACAGGTGGTCGTGCCCTGTCTTCTCTAAAGAGGTTTTGACATGGCCTGTTATGGAGTCCCGTCGTCAGTCAATCAGAGTGCAAGTCTCAAGAATGCGCTGGTACAAGACTGTAGATTGGTCAAGTACCAAGCCTAGTGTCTGGTGACATTAGGATCATATCCACGGTATAAAAGGCGTTTGATGATTCTGACGCATTTTCGATGGTTATGCTGTCTACCTTTGATCCTTCTAATTTTTTCACTTGGGGAGGACTGGGGACTGGCTTATCGGAACAGATCGTTCCTATGATGGAACATTTCGGGGGCAGGCCGACATAAAGTTAGAGCAATGTCGTCACTAGCGAAGCAAGCTTAAAGTGTAAGTGTATGGCGAGCGAAGCGAGCCGAAAGTTATTTTTTAAGTTTTAAGAAATGTAGGCCAGAATACATTTTCTGCTACCAAGATGGTCAGATTTCAACGTTTTCTGGGTCAGAATATTTATTTAAAAAAAAACTGCCACCCCCCCCCCCAATCAGGATCAAAGGGAAGTTTGATAAACCCTGGAAGGAAGTACAGTTAGTCTAGGAATATGGGACCCCCTTAGTTTAGCCAAACTAGAGAAAAAGCTGTTAAGATAAGGCGTAAAATCTGCCCTGAAAAGTCGAAATTTCAAAATGCAAAATTTGATAATTTTTTTTCGGTAGTTACTTGGTCCACTTATGAATCTGCTGTCAGATGGGATAATTTATGCAAAATAAGACTGATATTTGGGTCAAAATGAGCGTTTTTACACAGAAATCAACGGAAAACGGAAAAGTTATATACAACATCGTTCCTCCCTCGCTTTGCAATGCCACTTTCACCGAAGGTGTATATCAATAAAATACATTTTCTGGCCGAGTGGGGCTCTGAAGCGAGGGGGGGGGGGAACAATGTCCCAGAGGCGAAAAACGAAAAAGGGGGGGGGGGGGGTGGATGAATATTAATAAATTTGCCTCTAGAGCGATAAAGTAGGTTATATTGCCATCTTTTTCATTTTATATCACGGAACAATCTATTCAGAGTGTGTTCCGATCAAATTTTTAACCGTTTGGAAGGAAAGAAACGAGAAAGTTGTCTATTTCTACACGTACCGTGTGTATTTCGCTCCAGAAAGCTACATAAATGGCTGAGAAGAACGAATTCTAATAAAACCGTTTTTCAGTCTCCGGATTGCAGAGTTTGCCGATTATATTGATACAATAACCTCAAAGTTAATTTCGCTTATCCAATTTTGATATGAAAAGGTAACAGAAGCATAATAAACATAAAAATGTGTAAAATAATGCATTTTTTGCACAGTTTCGTTCGATATTCGACGTTTTTCGTCATCTGTACCCCTACCTCTTCAACCCGTAATCATAACACCTTTCATCAATTTTTTTTAAATGAAATACCTACTATGAAATTTATAATACTACATATTTTTATCCTGACCAACTTTTATCTTAATTGGAAGGACAGCGCCCGAGAAATAATCAAGTGATTTCAGGGCTAAATCCGGCCCTTATCTTAACAGCTCCTTGCAACATTTTGTTTCTAAGCGGGAAAATGAAGTGATGATCGTGTACCATATATATACACGTACAACATATAACACATTTAGAAAAAAATTGTGAAGGGAAAAGTTATTATTAGAGCGATTAAAATTTGCTTGAATCGAAAAAGTAAAACTCTTTGTCGATAAAGTAAAAGTCTGAAATTTCAGAACTCTGCGTGTTTCGAGGTTTACCGTACGGTATACATTAATTGAGATAATGTTAATACGATATAATTTATATAGAACATTCCCAATAAATATGATTCATTTATATGAGTTTAGAATTAAGTTAGAGGAATAGAAATAAATTAAAGATTTAGAAATACCACTCATTAATGCCCAGTGTATCATATGTGATACACACACAAAAATGTTAAAGAGGTAGTTTTTTCTTTAATTTTCTTCGGTTTTGTCTCTACATTTTGGTAACATATCTACATGGAATTCTTTTCAAAGTTAAATAATCCCTGTATGTCATTCACTAGACTCCAACAATACACTGTGGTGTTTACGAGGGTTGATTGGTATGTTGTGAGCCTCGTAAAATGTGACGTTCGCAACGTCAGTTCTCGTTTTACCGCCGTCACTATTGAGCAAACAACCAACGGCATTCAACGTTAAATATACATGTAGCGACATTGCATTAGAATGTAATTTTTACGCAGTTCTAACGCAATTCATGCGTAATTCATACTCGTATGTGCGCAATACATACACGATTCTTACGCAAAGTTAGCGATTTTCACGACCGTTTCACGTATGTCTGCGTATGTTTAATGAACAACAGATCACTTATAAAAAAAGATGGGATGCGCTAGATTTACGATAGAATCACGCACGATTCATGCAAGAAACGTGTATGAGGACAGGGTGTATAGATTGCTCGATTTCCGACAGCTGCATCAGCTAGTCTCCATCATGAGCCTAAATAAAATAACTGTCATACCACACGTCTTTGAAATGTGTGCATGGAAATTACAACAATATTTTTTGACAAACTGACTTTAAAAGTTGTCTTCCATGCCGTGTTTGTGAAGAAATGCAGCGGAGTGGTAGACATGTTGTGGACGCGATAGAAATACCAAGCAGAGTATGCGAGGAACCTGGACAATCTAAGCTTACTATATGGCCAATCTTCCCCTGGGGAAAGTCTACTATATAGCCAGTCTTCCCCCGGGGAAAGTCTACTATATAGCCAGTCTTCCCCCGGGGAAAGTATACTATATAGCCAGTCTCCCCCCGGGGAAAGTATACTATATAGCCAGTCTCCCCCCGGGAAAAGTCTACTATATAGCCAGTCTTCCCCCGGGGAAAGTCTGCTATATATATATAGTCATTGTTCCCCCGGGGAAAGTCTACTATAAAGCCAGTCTCCCCCCGGGAAAAGTCTACTATATAGCCAGTCTTCCCCCGGGGAAAGTCTACTATATAGCCAGTCTTCCCCCGGGGAAAGTCTACTATATAGCCAGTCTTCCCCCGGGGAAAGTATACTATATAGCCAGTTTCCCCCCGGGAAAAGTCTACTATATAGCCAGTCTTCCCTCAGGGAAAGTCTACTATATAGCCAGTCTTCCCCAGGGAAAGTCTGCTATATATATATAGTCATTGTTCCCCCGGGGAAAGTCTACTATAAAGCAGTCTTCCCCCGATGAAAGTCTTCATTTTTCACTTGAAATATTCCTCAATTCCCTTTTGGAAAGCTTAGTACATACCAAGCCAGTCTTCCCCAGGAGAAAGCCTTCAATATAGCCAGTATTCCCCAAAGAAAGTCTACTATATAGCCAGTCTTCCCCCGGGGAAAGTCTGCTATATGGTCATTGTTCCCCCGGGGAAAGTCGACTATATAGCCAGTCTTCCCCCGGGGAAAGTCTGCTATATAGTCATTGTTCCCCCGGGAAAAGTCTACTATAGTCAGTCTTCTCCGGGAAGTCTACTACTACGGAGTGGAAGACACGTTGTAGACGCGATAGAAATATCATTGGCAAGCAGAGAATGCGAGGAAACCTGGACAATTTAAGCTTAATATATAGCCAATCTTCCCCAGGGAAAATGTACTATATAGCCAGTATTCCTCCAGGAAAGTCTACTATATAGCCAGTCTTCCCCCGGGGAAAGTTTGCTACATAGTCATTTTTCCCCCAGAAAAAGTCTATATAGTCATTGTTCCCCCAGGGAAAGTCTACTATATAGTCAGTCTTCCCCCGATGAAAGTCTACATTTTTTTCACGTGAAATATTCTTCAGTTCCCGTTTGGAAAGCTTACTACATACCAAATATTCTTCCGGAGAAAATCTTCTATACAGTCATTCCCCCTAGGGAAAGTGTACTATATAGCCAGTATTCCCCCAAGAAAGTCTACTTTAAAGCCAGCTTCCCCCCGAGGAAATTCTGCTATGAATTCATTGTTCCTCCGGGGAAAGTCTATTATATAGCCAGTCTTCCCCCCGAGGAAAGTCTACACTTTTCAAGTGAAATATTCTTCAGTTCCCCTTGGGAAACCTTACTACATACCAAGCCTTCTTCGGAGGAAAGATTTCTATATAGTCAGGCCCCCAGGGAAAGTGTACTACATTGTATATAGCCAGGAAAGTCTGCTTAACAGTCATTGTTCCCCCGGGGAAAGTCTACTATAATGCCAGTCTTCCCCCAGGAGAAAGCCTTCTATATAGTCAGTCTTCACCCATTGGAAAGTCTTCTATATACATGGGGCAAAGTATATATCCATGCTTCCCTTGGAATGTTGACTTAATAACTTTCCTTCACCGGGAAAAGTTTTCTAAATTGGCAGTCTACCCTCGAGAAAAGTCTACCATATAATAATACTTACCTTGGGAAAGCTTACTGCATACCAAGTCTTCTTCCGGAGAAATTTTTCTATATAGTCAACCCCCCCCCCCCCCCCCCGCCTCCAGGGAAAGTGTTCTATATAGAGCCAGTATTCCCCCAGGAAAGTCTACTATATAGCCAGTTTTCCCCCGGGAAAAGTCTGCTATTATATATTCATTGTCCCCCCGGGGAAAGTCTACTATATATAGCCAGTCTTCCCCCGGGGAAAGTCTGCTATATAGTCATTGTTCCCCCAGGAAAGTCTACTATATAGCCAGTCTTCCCCCGGGGAAAGTCTACTATATAGCCAGTCTTCCCCCGGGGAAAGTCTGCTATATAGTCATTGTTCCCCCGGGGAGAGTCTACTTTATAGCCAGTCTTCCCCAGGGGAAGGTCTACCATATAGTCAGTCTTCCCCATTAGAAAGTCTACTATATACATGTACATGGGGGAAGTATATAGCCATGCTCCCCCTTGGAATGCTGACTTAATAGCTTTCCTTCACCGAGAAAAGTTTTCTAAATCGGCAGTCTACAATCGGGAAAAGTTTACCATATAATGATACTTACCACATTTTGCAATTATTTATTTTCAAAGTGATCGTCACCTAATAGATCTAATAGATACGGCCTCGGTTTAGAATCATTACATCCCCCATACGTCATTTGCAACACTTCCCATTTGGAATAGCTTAAAATTCTATTCTTTTGATTTTATATCTGCTTCTGGTTTCGGTAGTTAAGTGTTATTAAAATGTAATTTGAAAACCATCATTTTAATGCATTTTTTCCAAACGATAACCTTGATATTTGACACGCTATATTCCCCAAACTCAATAGACTTCGATCTTTCCATCCTAATAAGTAAGTATATATTCAAATTTGATGTTAATAGGTGAAACGGTATTTTAGATCTATTTTTTCTAGCATTGATCTTCTTCCTCTTTTGACAATGAGCCTGACCTTTTTCATACTAGTATATTCCTAATACTCCATAAACTTCTCCCCCTCCAAATGTGTAAATATCTATCCAAAATTGGTGTGGATAGATAAAAGGGTTCTACAACTTGAGTTATCGTCTGGAAACCGTGAGTTAAAGAGTATCTTTTTTAACAATGACCTTGACCTTTTTCCTTTCTGACCCTAAACTTAATAAGCGCTTTTCACTCATGACAAAAAAGTATATATCCAAATTTGGTGTGGATAAGTGAAACGGCTCTTGAATTATCATCTGCAAAGTATGATTTTGAATGTATTTTCCCCAACAGTGACCTTGACCTTTGACCCTTTGGCCTTTACTGATCCCAAACTGAATAGGCATCTTCCTTTCTTAATAAGTAAGCATATATCCAAATTTGGTTTGAATATAAGAAAGTGTTCTTGAGTTACCATATGTAAACCATGAATTTAAGTGTATTTTACTAAAAGTGACATTGAGCTTTGACATACTGACCAAAAAGCAATAAGCATATTTCCATCTTGACAAGTGACCATATATTCAAATATATCTAATACCGGTATTGGTTTAAATACGCGAAAGGGTTCTTGGGTAAATTGAAAGCGGGACGGAATGACTGACAATGCAGACTAAATTCATTTTGTACATGAACATTACTATCAAATTCGGATATACAATTCTAAGTAATTTTCCCAGATGGACTTACACTGACGTTCACGCAATTTATTGGATCAAAAAGCAGACAAAATATGAGAAAAGCTCAGAAATTACACAAAAGTGCCTCTAAAAGTTGGTTACATGAGTGATAAAATCGAAGATAGAAAGTAAGAAATCAGCATATTAAAAAGTTCTTCGAATCAAACAACAATTTATTTAGCAATAAAGCAATCTTCATGCAAAATCTAATGCCAATCGAAATAAAAAATCTTAAATAATCAAAAACGATTATAATTTATATTCTGGACATGAGAAATAAAACCAAACATTCTAGTAATAGTGCAATGTTTCAATGAAACTAATATTTCAATCCCAAAATACACATTTAAATGGGATATGGAACTCATATTTTGCACCAAAACAAAATACGATATGTTCTGAATAATGAGCTTGTTACAATTTAGACAGTATCGACAGATAAGTCAGTCTCGACATGTATATGTGCTATTATACAGAAAGGCAACTTAGCCTCTAGCTTGTTCCTACGCTTCTGAGCTTATTTTCCGGAAAAACGGTGGGTGGGATAAAGTACTATATAGCAGTTTTTCCCCCGGGGGGAAAATATACTATTTTCCCCCCATTTTGACGGAAAATCCACTATATAGTAGATTTTCCCCCGGGGATTTTCTACTATATAGCAGATTTTCCGAGGGGAAGAACTACTATAGAGTAGATTTTCCGGGGAGTCAATTCACTATATAGTCACATTTCCGGGGGGAAAATCTACTATATAGTAGGATGTACCCGGAAAAACTGCTATGGGGGAAAAACGGCTCTATAACATCACCCCATGCGCAAACATTTTAAGGTATCCGTTGTACAAATAAATATCAAGTGTATTATACAGTTAGAATCATGGCATATTTTGAAATAAATATACGGTAACCTAATAAAACATAAAAATGATTTCTATCATCAAGGGTCAACATGCCGACCGTCGCTCAAGCCACGGAAACTATCGAGTCACTGCCGAGGATAACCGAGATAATTTTAACACTGTTTAAATGGACGAGACGTCAGCGAGATCTTCATTTGTACATTGGATACGTTAAATAGCGAAACTGTGAAACACTTGTATTTAAAAAAATGCTTAAAGTATTATCTCCCAAAAGGATGACTATACGTATATTCTGGCTCACTGAAGGTACATTTGCAGTCAGCAAGAACATGCACTTTTATGTTTACAAATATCTTTCGTATTTTCCGATTGAATTTTTCATTGTCAAAGTCATTTGCTTGAAAGAAACACACATAAGTAATTGTATTCTTGATTGCATTTGTCATCATCATTTCCGATTGTGAGCGATGTAGACCATTGGTCTCTTGTTTTCAATGAAACTGATTGAAATAAATGTGATGCAATGGTTCGATACGATGAGAATTTATGAAATATCGCAATATATCGATATATATTGTTACACCCTTGATACCCCATGTCACTGCGTATGACACAACTGTATAATACTCATAATAAATGCATGCTGTTTGACAAAAAGTGAAAGATCCCATATTCAGTTCAAGGTCCAAACAGGAGTGATACTAATATTAAAATGGAATGGTGAGAAGATATGTAAACAATCTGTAATTTCTGAGATATGGCTTTGAATCTCCCACTAGAGAAAGTCGTAAGTAATTTAAAGTACCCTATACATAAATGATCCATCGACAATTAATTACAAACAAATTCTAAGAGGCTTTTATTTTTATGTCCTCTGACATTGTGAATTTGTCCGAAAGTGCAACTTTGCGCATAATTATAGGCCACATATGTTGAATTCTTTGTGAAAGGGGGAATTTATCTCCAACAAGACAATATTGCGCTGATCACAGCGGAAAACAAGCTCGAGATTGAAACAACGTTAACAGACAGCAAGGGACAACGAAGGACATGACGACGACCACACTAAATAGAACAATCAATAAACAAAGCAGACACATTGAAACAAAACAACTCATTAAGTACCACTGATATGCATGTCTGCTGTGCCGTATTTAGATTTGTTATCCAGGCGCCTGCTCTCTAGCGATAGAGTTGGACGCCTTTTTTTATAAAAATAAATACCGGTAGTAGGGAGACCAATGTCACCTTGCACCGACTTGGGAAGGTTATGCATAGCAAATAGATAAGAGAGGTTATCCGGTTTAAAACCGACCGACGTATCCTTAGACAGGATAGAAGGGTTTGGTTAGCATCATGTCGGAAAAGGATAAGAAAAACAGATAGATCTAGTCGGGATTGAACGATATGCCATGGAACACTATTGTATCAGTTACGGGAAAAATGCTGGTCATCTCACCATAATCGCCAAATTAGAAATTCATCACTTGGGTAGAGCTATAGGGCACATGTATACTATTTTGCCTAATGGTAGTTTATTCTTTTGTCCACCTATAGATACGTGGAGTTTTGGTTATATATATTAATTGCAAGTGAGGGGGATATGTAGATTTATTAAAAAAACCCAAAACAATCATCCCTCCCAAAAAACCAGCAAAACAAACAAACAAAAACAATTTCAAAACAAAACACCCCCTCAAAACAAAAACAAAACACCCCATAAAAAGCAAACAATCAAAAACAAAACCAAAACAATGTGCAAACCCTGAAATATAAGTTATGTTATAGTCTTCTCAATAAGTCGCCTTGTAGTTTGAGCTGCCTGCTCTGGAGTAGCATATCAATTGCGATATGAGTACACAATAAGAATGGGATGAAGGAATGTTTCTATCTAGGTGAAACAAGTTTCTAATGTCTTACTGTGTCACCTTCGCAATTTACAGCTCTACTCATTGTAATGGATGATCTAAAGACATAGATCTATGAAACTAGCTGTCAGCTTGGTACGAACTAAAGAATTCAGTTGAAAAGGCACTATATGTACTAGTTTTTAAATTCCCTCTCTCTCTCTCTCTCTCTCTCTCTCTCTCTCTCTCCTATTTCTATACCATAGACGATCCAATTTCTGACACAGAGATCTGTAGGAAAACAGATCTTTAAAGAACAAAGTGATTAATACAGACAAATACATTTCATTACTATTAGTATTCTGCTTGCAAATTGAGAGGAAATAGGAGTGTAGAATTGTCTCGTACAGATCCCATCAGCCGACTCTAGCGTATGGGCATCCTTGATTATTTTTGTTATTAGCACCACCATATTAGACGCGAACTGTCGAAACTTATCAATGACATTAAGATTACGGTCAGGTCTCCTAAAGGACAATCTTCTTACAGGGGACTTCCGTGCGAACCAACTGACAAAACATAAGCCGATTTCTCAACGCCGTCTCCATGACTTTATACTATGTTTGATTTAATAAACAATTAATTATCTTATTAATTAAGCGTTTCAAATGACATCCGTTTGACAGCAGTTTATACCGTATTGAAGTTAATCCATTTACTGTCTACACACATTCTACTATGTAGAACTTTTTACCATAATACTGAATTTATTCTCTGAATCGTTTGAACCTAAAGTACCACTGCTGAAGACTCCTTATCCGACCCATGTATGTTTGGTCATATTTATGTCCAGAAGGCGGCTATATGGCAAAAGAGTTGAAACACTTCGTTTTTCTTTATCATTCACGCCATTTTGTTGCAATGTTGAGCTGATGACAAAAGGTTCCAGAGAATGAGTATTTACAGTGTTTAATAATTTACCTTCAAACCCTTGTTCCGGAGGGATTTTTTTTCTTGTTATCGAAACACCGTCTATGAAAAACTTCCTTTTTTATTCTAAATCATCAACAACATAGGATCTAAACATACTTGCCTGCTGAAATGGTTTTTGGTTATATTTGTCATTTGATTACACATCTGAATAGACCAACAAAAATTGTCAATTTTCACATTACCGCAGAAGACTTGAATTTTATTCAAGCCAAAACCCGACATTACAACATTTGACGTAGACTGATCTATGACGTCATAATAAAAGGTAACGTCAAAAGTTGTGATGTCGGATCTTGGATTGTCTAAATTGCAAGTCTGGCTGTAATATGCTACTTGAAAGTTTTGAAAAAATCATTATACCGAATCCGATCGGATACGAGTTTTGCTTTTGGTGAAAGATTCATTATCCCAAATATACTTTTATGTTACACCGAATATGAATCGTTTTTTGTCCAGAAGGCAAGATAGGAATTTCTTTCTATAAACAAGAGACATATCTAAGTGTTTGATGTACATGCAATTGGGCGTTTTCTATCAGATGAGCTATATTTTTTCTGTTTTTGATGACAAATATTGATAATGACCATATCCTCGTACATAGTACAAAATCGATAATTCAGAAAATCATAAACCGAAAAATCAGGAAAAAACAGGAACCAAAGCAAACAAACAAAAACCTCCACCACATGAAAAAAAAAAAAAACAAAAAAAAAAAAAACAAAACAAAAAAAAAAAAAAAAAAAAAAAACAAAAAAAAAACAAAACAAAAAAACAAAAAAACAAAACAAAACGAACTCCCGAAATGGGAGTGAGACCAGGTGCCTAGGAAAAGTCAGCATCTCCTGCTTGCATGCAACAAACATCGCTTCAATTAGGTGGAATTGTCACATCCAGTTACTTCCGTTTCGGAAGATAAAGAACATTCTGTGGTTGGATGGTGCAAATGGTGTAAGACAGAATATCATCCACCATTCTGGACTGTGGGACATCATATGACGAGTTCCACATATCGACCTTAAAACTTCCTCAGTGACGATGTTAGTCGGTCACAAGCGTATCCCTGACTGAGAAGCTTATCTGAAAGACGCCTAGCTCTCAGAACAAAATCTGTATATTTGGTACTTGCTCTGGTATAGCGTATCAATTAGGATATGAACATGCCATAAGCAGGCGAGGAAGGGGTATTGCTACTCAGAAAAGGAAAATTTGTGATGCTGAAATTGAAGTCGTCACGTTTGTCATAGAGTGAGGTGTTCATGTGACCATCAGTGTCGTGGGACAACATCATGTCCAAATAGGATGCTGAATTATTTGTCTCTGTAGTTTCTTTGACTTAAAGCTCCGAGGGATAGATTCTGCTTAGGTAATCCGCGAATTTTGGATTATTGATTGACAACACATCGTCTATATATTTGTAATTGAAGTTAAAGTCAGAAGCTAAGTATCTTTTCCCTTCAGAGATCAAAGATTGAATGAATTCAGCTTCGTACGAGTGGAGAAAAATGTCGGCCGAAAAATTGGACAGAAAACTGCATCAACGTGCATAGCGCGTATTGTGATCAAACATGTTAACTTGAATCTGAAAAGTGAGCCAGTGATAAACTTATTAGTATGTGCAATATATCAATAATGTGTGAAGTCATTTGCCGTGAACCCACATAGATTCAAAGAAAAAATATTTGTCTTTTGCGTGTTGTTAGAATAGATATATGCGTCTGAAATAGAGATGTATCACTCCCCCACTCAGTATGCTACTCGACCCCCACTTATCACTCAAGTTATAAAAAAATTGATTTTGATTATATAATTGACGACCATATCATTTCCGGTAAGGTGCTGATCTGATCAATCGTTATTAACAAGGTCAAGATATTAGTAACCTAGTGAATCTGTATGGTTCGAATGTAGCTTAAAGCGTATTAAGACATTTGTCCACCCCAAAGATCCATAACAATATAATCATGATACTGTTGAATGTACGAATTGTATCAAAATATAATTATTACATTATAAGATAACAGAACTTTCCATCAAATTCTGTTGTAAGGCAAGCGACTCTAGATATCACTTGTAAACAAAGATAAGTAAGACGAAAATGCCATTGATATATAACAATATTCACGACTCATTTAATTCGCATGTAATCTAATCCATAAGCACAACGAAGAATGCATTCATTCTTGAATAATATATATCACCTTAGTTGAAACATGTATTTATCATCACCTTATTATCACCTTCTACGTGAAAGGCTAAGTGAAACACTGGTTTGCCATTCCTCCTGTTGGTCCAAACTCAAACATGTTTGAAAATGCATATAAAGTATTCTCACTGTAAGGTGACAAAATTGTATCAATTTTCAATAAAGGATATAAAAATAGCAGAACAGTCATAATAAATTAATGAATAAATCATAAACATACAAAGAAATTACTATTTAGCAAATAACCGCATATTCAAATGCTCTCAATTGTCATAAGTCTGCTCAGAATATTTAGAATTTCATTCAGGTATGTCATCGATCAGAAGCTGTCATACCATTCACAAATAACTAACCGTAAATAGAAAAGCATAATATGCAGCTCAGACTTAGTATATCACATTAAGCATCATTGCGTCATGTAATATCATTTGTGGACAAAGCATGATTAGTCTAGGTGATATTCTCAGGAGAAGTATTGTTTTAACTGATGATCATGGTTGGTCTTCACTTGCAAGGGTAACATATCCACTGTTCTCCAATGAGGATTTTTTTTCAGACTTAATTAGAAAAAGGGTTCAAACTTTTCAGTCAGTGAGCGGCCTTCAAAAATAGGTGTTTTTTTTTGGATGATGAATCCTATTCAGCGGCACTTAAAGTTTAAAGATTAAAGAAAAGCAAAAGTAATTTAATGGCCCCTTCCTAGTTTTAACCAAAAAGAGACAGCAAATAAACCATTCCAACAACATTTGTATCGGATTCTATAATATATACGTTACTAATAGAAATCAAGAATGTCTACATAATGACAAGGAATTTAAATAGATAATCCTTTCGACTTTAATCTCGCTGTAAATGGCTTTTCTTTTAAAACATTCATGATCTTAATTGTATTTTCAACCATAAGACCACCATTCCCTGGAATTCATCTGAATTTCTCGACAGCATCTGCCACAATTTACCTTTAACTGTTTATTTCTCCTTCCAAATTGCCTACTTTGATGAATTATTCCCTCGTGGAATTGTCCATGACTACAAATTCCTATGAAATAGGTCTTTAAGAAAATCCAAATTAAAACATTTTAGCCCAAGAGAGGAAAAAGTTTGTGCGAAATCTTATTACATTAATTGACATCAATTTTGTGACATAAATTGGATTGACGCAATTTTTTTTATTTGTGAAACTAAAAGAGAAAGCATTTTATTCTGCTCTAATCTGTTTTCAAAGAAAATGACGTAAATACTGATTTCTGTTCTTAAAAGACAGAAATCGGAGAAAGCAGCTTTCATTGGAGAATTGCATTAATAAGAGGGAAAACTGAGGTGCTCGAATAAATGACTCGATTACTCCTGGTATATATTTCTGTAATTAATACTACCACAATAATTAAATGTTTCCGTCGATTCGCGGAAATCCTTAAAATATGATTCCAATATTGAATCAGTCTAAATCTGGAGCAGTCCTCAGAATCCTCTTTCTATGGTTGTCGGTAGGAAAATATCAGACATGTCTTAAATATGAATGTCAGCCTGTCGTTCTAAGAAAACCTTAAAAGGGAATTTCAAAAGATTTAGGATAAAAAAAAACAAGGGTTGCTAAATTTAAATGTAACTAGCCGAAATACTGTATATGTTAACGAATGTTTGGGGAAAATGCTTCATACGATCCAATGAAAATACAATATAAAAACTATAACATCTCTTTGTCCATAATGTTTTTTTTAAATGTTACACATCTTCAAATGCACAGCAACATTGACCAGACATGCACGTTTCGGATACTTAACCCTCGTCCAACCCAAACTATGAAATATGACCAAAGACTGTGAAAGTTATGTCCAAAAATACCAAAAGACGTAGTAGGATGGGTGGTATATGATGCCACAGGACCATTTGTTTCAGAAATTTTGAGAAAATTTTATAAACAGAAATTTTCGCATGCGTTTGAAGAACGATCAACGAAAGATCAAAGGACACCTTGTCCCACCTCTAGCTTACTAGGGGTCCGTCGATGCTCAATTTGGTGGTCTATTGTGAGTGCTGTTGAGATTATCATGAGGATCTTCTTTACTCATCTGTATCAAATTAAGACGTTATTTCTATTTAGACACATAAAGATTTGTACCTCCTAAGATACCTCTTGTTTCTCGGGAAGGGAGGGTGAACGTACCCTATTTTATTTAAAAAAATTATAATCAATCGCGTATAGCTCAAATAACAAAGCAAATGTTTTAAAATCATATTGGCCATGAAACTTACGTGGTTCTTGGTCTCGTTGGTTTACTTTCTAAGATATGATATGGTGTTCCTAGTCCCTTTTGCGTCTCTTTCTGTGAGTGTCTGCTTTGTGTTTTTGCATTGGGTGTTTTGGAGTTTTGCTGTGGATGCTGCAACTGAGTGTTTTTGGAGATCCCCTCCTTTTGTTGTTACCGCCAATTTGAAAACATTCTTAAGCCTACCGATGTTGAAGTTATGATGTTGTACGTTCTTCGAGATCTCTTGGTAATCGGAAAAGTGGGAGGGTTGTGCGCACGTTATACAGGATAACCACGCCTTCTGCAATTTTCGGCAGATGGCCGTTCTAAGTCGGCACCGGTTGCCCATTGGTCTCGTTGGTTTATGTGTAGTCCTTTGTGTTTGATGTTTCTGTGTTGTGCGTTGACTTTCCTTGTCCCGTATGCATCTCTTTCTGTGCTTGTCTGCTTTGTGTTTTTGCATTGGGTGTTTTGGGGTTTTGCTGTGGGTGGTGCAACCTGGTGTTGTTGGAGAACCCCTCCTTTGTTTTATCTACAAATAAATGTGACAATTGATTCCTTTCAATTTTGTTTGTAAAACAAATGGAAAGTTAACTACGATCAGTGTTAAACATACGTAATTAAATCAAAATATTTTCAGTGTGAAAGTTCAAAAGCTACTGTGCATTAAGGAGAAATGAATTAATTGAATTCAATCTGATTTTTTATGCAATTATTATTACTTTTTAATACCACATTCGCATGTTATGTCGATTTGACACTTCCAAGTGCAATTTTTAGACATCACATTATCTTTCCCCAAAGGATTCAACTCATCAAATGTGCATTAAAATCATATCGAAAGACTAGTGCTCTTATGGCGTATAATTTAATAAAACAAAATAACAAAATAAACATATGTACGTTCGTATTGGAGGTATTTGTCTTTTTTCTTTTGATTTATTACACTACATGACCTCCTATATTTTCTGTTTTAATCATGCCATCAGCTTAGTACATCTAGAATACAAAGTCTAAACAATGATAAGTTTGCATCAGGTATTGTGCACAAATAAAAGTTAATGATGTTAAAATGATCCAGTTTAATGATGACATAACATTATTATCGACAATATGATAATCATTATAAGGTACTATCGTCTGTTTTCAATATGCCTGAGATTATTCAACTCGCACTGGCAGTACGCCAGAACACTCCTCTAGGTAAGTGCACTGAGCTATGAATTCATTGCATGGAAATGCATGACGAAAGTACATGAGGTTGAAATTCCCTAGGAATTCTGCAGATTTTCATACACAAGTAGATTAAAGTCCTCATAAACAGTTTGGTTTGGTTTTAATGATTTCAAAGTGTAAAAGAACAATACAAAAGCACCTGATTTGACACAATTCCCAATACCGAATTTTTTTCTGCAAGGCTGATGTAACGGGTGTGATTATGAATGACAAATATGGATAACGACCATATCCCTATGTTCAGGTTCTATTTTTGGATCTTGTATTTGATTTTCACATAGTGATAGATTATGTCTTTGGTCTTACTTGCTTATGACCATCGTCCTATTTGTTATGTGAACACAAAAAGTGCCGTACCATATATGTTTTGTTCCTTGTTTTCTTCTTTAATTAAGCAGTCTTTTTAGTAACATACATAAATAAAGGTTCGTAGATGAATCCTCTTTCGCTGAAAGAGAGGATGTACGAAAACCACTCGATTCTTCATGCATCAACTTCGCAATAAAAAAAAAAAAAAAAACAAAGATTAAAAGAAGGAAAAGCAATGTTTTTAATAGATTCTAATTTTTTTTCTCGAAGACATTCTGAGAGAAAGGGACATGCCAATCAATTGTTATTTGTGACTTGTGATTTAGGTTTTGTGTTTCACTTACTCATAATATCAAGAACAAAATAATCTGTTAAAAATATTTTGGTCTTAAAAGTTATAAAGGATATGAAGAATCTGGATGAGATGTATCGATACCGACATTTTGAAATCTTTCTTAATTCGAAAATATGTGGAGACTTCTTTTTCAAACTAGTTCCAAACTGATCACTACGACAAATGAAAAAGTTTACTACACTGCCGAACAGACATTAAACCAAAAAATTTTCAGTGCAAAAAGTTCACATGCTACTGTACATTTGGGAGCCATTAATGTATATTGGATTTAAGCTTGTTTCCTTTTATGTCGCAAATAGAAACATTTGTATTAGCTACTGCATTGTCTAGACTTTTTGTGTTTAGTATTTCACATCTATGTTTTGCCATTTTATCTAAATGTAATCATGTATGTTAAGTGTTACGCTCCTAAGGACTCTGATATGGAAATAAATAATCATGAATCTAATATATAAAATATGTATCATTTTCGCATAACTTTTCCATTTGAAAGTTCCAGTTACAATTTTAGACATCACAATATCTCTCCCTAAAGGATTCAAATAATCAAATGCGACTGCATTAAAAGCAAAAACAAAGACCAGTTATCTCATATGGCGTATGAGTTTATAAAAAAATTCGCAACAGAATAGTTCGAGACTGACTTTCTAAACAATTGAAAACAAAAAGAAATTTAAATTTGATTTTAAACTAAATTCAGTTTGCATTTATACAGTTTTGCCCTTTGTTAGTCTTTAGTACCGCCAACTAACCATTTTTCTCCGTTCAATACCAGTAGTCTTTTCTGTGGACTAACTTGTTTTTCATACGCTGGAGTCCTTTGATCATTGCTTATTTATCTGAGTATGTGCACATTTAGGCATATGGAAAAAGGAACATGTCTTGAAATTAAGTCTATGTAAATCTGCTATTTCATTCCAAATTTTCCTCATAATAGAGGAATTAATGCCTTTGCACCATAACTCCAATGGTTTTGGTTACCTGTTTCATTGAATTATGCATCTAAAGAAACAAATAGATCCTACAGATTGTTAATACTGAAATATATGTTCTATTGTAAAATTTCAGTGCATTAAATGCGCATTTCAACAAGTTATGTCTCATCAGGGATGCTTAAAAAGAGGAAATACAAATAATATGAAATTATGAATAGCAAAGGTCGTAACTTGACCCGAAAATTCTACCAAAGTACGCTCTATGTCATCAGTGAGATATCCCTCAGTTTCAGAGAACTATGACAGAGAATTTACAAATGTATCTCAAGTCAAGAGCCGAAACACTGTGAAACTAGACAAACGATATCCTCGGGGATTATCAATTGAACCAGCTAACTATTTACAAACTAGATATCTGAGATTAAGAAATTAAACGCGGGGCATCACAGTTAATTATCTTTTTAACTTTGAGTCATTTTGACTTACATTTGCACTGATGAGTAGTCGTTAACTGAAACATGCAATGCACCACATTCAGATATTTCTATCAAGAGGGCCGTTCTCTGGCATTGCTGGAGACTTCATTTTTCTTGGTTATGAACTTGAAAGATCAGTTTTCTTTCAGATCGCAAGACAAATAAATAGGAAATGCTATTTTTATGATATTTCTTTTGAGCATATAAACAAACTTTTGTCTATGGCACAGATTCTCTATATCTAAAAATATACAAAATACTTGACAATAGTCGATAGTCATTATTTTTGTTTATCAATATCATATTTTCCTATTATCTGTAGTCTTATTGGAGATATATTTTACCCCTTATGAAAAACACCAGATTAAAAAACCATCTTTTCATTCCAGACAATGAAATTAAAAAGAAATTTAGATAAATTAGAAATTTCTTAAAATTGATGGATTTGCATCAGATATTATGGACAAATATAAGTGAATGGTATTGAAATGATCAAGTATAATGTTGTAATAACATTGTTTCCTACAATATATAATGATTATAATTAAGTACTTCCGTCTGTTTTCAATACGTCTGGGATTATTCCTCTCATAAAACTACTGTCAAAACACACCTCAAGGTAAGTGCATTGGGCCATGGATTTATTACATGGAAACACATGACGAAAGTACATGTTTGAAATCATTCAAAAAGGAGGGTTTAAATTCCCAAGGAATATTGCAGCGTTTTCATAAACAAATGAATTAAAGAAATTGCAAACAGGGTTGTTTGGAGTCTCTTTAAATGAGGAAAAACATGAAAGTTTCATTATTAGCATTACGTCATCAAATTATCAAAGAAAGGAGCGGATCTCCAACAGGAAGGTCGGTTGCAGCAGCTATAGCAAAACATCAAAATTCGGAATGGACAGGCGGGTAACTATCTCTAGGCGGGTAAATATCAAGAACGATACTTAAGGAGGAGATCTCAGAAATGACAACGTTGCATTGACACAGCGGGACAACAATTCAAAGCTACTCAAATAAACAAACAAACGGAAACAACGAGAACAATAAAATTACATCAATGAAACACGAGGATACCGTAAAAATATTTCGTTTGAATTAATATGAATTTGCGCATTTTTCTAGATAGCAAATTGGATAATTGCCCATTTGCATTTTTCCTGCACACTTCTTTTAAAAGGTACCCTCAAGTGGACGTAAAACAAAATATTTTCATGCTTTGGTCTACAAATTCAATCATGTAAAATGGAGAACAAGTGGAGATAAGTTTTGATACACAGAAATCCCTTTTAACAAATAAAATCATGCATCGAGGCGAACTCACTCTGTGAGGAATTTATTACACGGAGACACATGGCGGAAGTGCATTACAGATATCATTAAGATATTAGAATTCAAATCCCTTGCTATACTGCAAAAATTGAAAATCAAATTAATTAAAGGAAATGTAGATAATGCTTAGAAGATACAATCCTTGCTTGTCATGGAATGTTATAAAATACAGACAAAGGCTTATTAGACCTTAATGGAGAATTAAGCCAATAGATAAATTTATATAAAGGAAAAACACTATCAAATTGGAAAAGGATGTTTATTTACTTTTTCCTGATAGACTAGAAATCTTGTATTCTGAAAATGTTTTTCTTCCATGAAGCACGAATTGATGCAAGAAAATTGACTTTTTGAGATGTTAGATGTCAGATCCATTTTTGTCGAAGAGTTTCAACGGTAAATGACAAATGTAAGACTGCAAGTCACTATCAGAATATGTTATTAATGAAGACAATGTATCGAATCCTAGCTTTTTCAAAAGATAATTAGTCATTCTATATGATTTGCATGCACTTAGCTAAAATGTATTCGACGATTCGTATTGCTGCCTTATGACAACAATAGGACTCATATCATTAAGGGCTGAGATAATCTACAGTAACTTTATTTTGGAAATTTGCTATATCACTAACATAGCTTTTTATCCTATAAAGACATATTGATATAACATGGTACTACCTTTTCATAGTATTCTGTCACCGTGGTAGTCTATGAAATCATTTTTTAGAAGTATTTTTACCAAATAGAAAAAAGCCCCCCAAAACATAGTATATTGAGGTTACATAAAGTGTGAAAATGTTACTCTATGTAATATCAATGACAAATATGGATAATGACCATATCCCTGTTTACAGCACAAAATCGATAACCCAGAAAATCAGAAACCGAAGGCATACAAAATCAGGATAAAACAGAAACAGAGTGTCCTTATAGAATATAGAATTTCTTCATGGTATAGCAAAATGAGATAATAGAATAATGAGGTGACAGAGCCGGATGAAAACGTAGCTCCATGTTTTATCAAAATGTCTTTAAAGTATTGGAATTTAAGGTTCATAGTTACACCCTTTCCAAAACTCCCCAAAACACGGTTTAACATCATAGGTTAAGTTTTATTGATTTTAATGGAAGAAAACAAAGTAATGTATAGAATTTTGATGAAAAAAGTATATGTCAACGAACTTCCAATGGATTTATTACCTTCCAAAGAAGTGCATGTCCACTTTTTCAAGAATTTTCCCAAAATTTGCATCATATCATCAATATACCCCTATTATTTTAAACTTGATGCATGAATGTATATGGTCATTCTTTTAATAACGAAAGAAGGTCTAAAACAAATAAAAAATAGAAAATACATCAATACTGGTACGTCATATTCTATGAAATAGTAAATATTGTAACCTTTTTTGCTCTTTTCTTGACGGCATTATTTTTAGAGTCAAACTGGTAAATAACGGGTTTAAGTACCTTGTTAACATGCCAGTGAAAGGAAAATTTGCTATCTTAATTTAAGTTAACATATCTTTCAAAAATAAAAAAGAAATGTAGCAATCATCGCGCAAAATCTCAAGTTTGATACAAAATTATAAACCTACGTATACCCCCCCTCTCAGATTTTGTTAAAAAATGCCGGCAAGAGATCCCGTCCGTACTCTATTTGGATTAATATTTCCTGAACCGTTCATCTAAATTACTCCCTTTTCATCCATATATCAATTGGAAATAGAACTGATCAAAAAAGTGAAATCTGTAAACCATTTAATAATATTTACCCATTATATCAGTAATATTTTACGCCTGCAACAGTGTTACGCAAATGACTTCAAGGGATGCTTTGGCTATTTAAACGTCAAAACGTCACGTTGGCAAAGAAAAAACGGTCCTGAATGAAATAGGGCGATGAAAACAACTTAAGAAAAGAATGATTAATTTATAGAATGTATTCAGACAATTGAATGCGCAAAGAATATTACTAATACTTCAATCACACGTTATATATGAAATATGATTTGTATGTTGTTATCCATTATAGTTTTGGATGAGGAGAAAAGCCGGGAATGGCTAAAGTCGGCCTAGTGACTTCTGAATATCTTTTTGAAATGAACAAAACAAATTGAATTCCTATATTTTTGAAAAATCATATTTATTTCCGCATGACATCTGTTTTTTTCTAAGAATAAAACTGAGAAAAGGGTTAGTAATACATGTAGATACAATACGGCGTTGCCTTGTAGTTATTGAGATAAAAATCTGGTTTTGAAAACAGAAAACATTTCAAAAGATATTTTGTACTTTAACAAACAAAAACAAAAACAAAAACAAAAACAAAAACAAAACAAAACAAAACAAACACTAAGGAAAAAAGCAAACAAATAAAAGTACATTTAATTCATTTAGACAATGTAAAATGCAATTAGCTTTTTTATATCACAGTAAAACAAGTAAGTAAAGTCCTGCAACTGAGTTTTATCTTCGATAAATATTATTTACGTTCAAGCGCGGATCCAAAGGTCGGGGGGGGGGGGGGGGGGGGGAGGCGGGTCCGGCCCATGACGTTCAATAACGTTTCTTTTCGTTTCACTTGTCTACTTGCACATATTTCATTTCACCATTATAATCGCTAGATGACAAATTCTTTCTTGACTGTAAGATAGTTTTACATGTACAATGTAAGAAGATAAAAAAACAGTATGCCTTGCATTTACGAATTTATGAAGTGATCATATAATGTAAGTCCAGCATTTTTCCAGCATTATGACATCCAACGTGGGTCAAGGTCATCCTCAAGGTCAGTGTGACTTATTCAGGATAAAAAAAGGCTTTGGATAATTTTAAAATGTGTATGTACTCTCCATCCCTTTATTACACGTATACTAACTTAAAGCATCCTCCATTAATAATAATTCACTGCCGGGGAGAGAGTTCAGGCGATAACACTGAAATCAATGATTCATGAATATTCGCATTGTAAGAAAATGTGAAAGAATAATGTAAAAAAGACATTTTTTTTTCAAAAAGAGGATTCACTTTCAGAAGATTTGACTTCTGCTTCTTGTACTTTGTAATTCGTATATCGCATATCACTCGTCGTAAAAATTCTTCTTTTCGATAAATTCAAAGTAAATCTTACACATAAGGGAGAGAATAGCGACATAACATCATTACCCCTCCCCCTTCCTCTCATCGCTATTCTTGCTGTTCTAAATATCACTCCTAGATCTAGAAATTGTGCGCGAAATGTCCATACATTTATTTAATCCAAATCCCGCATGTATTAACTTAGGAGATGCTTCCTAATATAATGGACAATTTTGTGAGATCTAGTTCATTTTAGCCCGCGTTTAAAAAAGGCTACGCTTGTTTCATTAATGATATTATAACACATACAATTTTAATCAAACGGTTGTTTACAAATAAAACAAGCATTTATTAAATTTTTTGGCGATTTTCTCATAGAGATAACGGCGAGCGGCAGAATGCGCTGTCAGTCTTTTCTCTGACTGAACACACCCATCAAAGAATTGTTTTAAACCCATTTTTAATCAAGATTTATAGGAGAACACGATAGAATTCTCAATCTAATCAAAATACAGCAGTTTCATTTTGCAAAATTCCTAAAATACTAGTTCATGTTTCAGGACGTAGATTAGTCAGCATCAAATAATATGAGTGCCGATGCAATTTTGGCGCGTTTTTCGTGACGTCATAGATAACGTGACGTCGATTTTGGCGACGAGAGAGACTCCGAAGTGATATGTTGTTCGGATGGTGTATCCATGAACCTTAAGCTGTCCGCGCAGCTCACTTCAGAAATCGGAAAATTGAAGTTTTCTCTACTTTGAAGGCAATTTTTACGATTATAATTTATATAGGGGTATAAATCTCGAACTCTCATAACTAACGGTGTATGATATATGTACCTAAAACTAAAACTACATTCACAGTGAAAGAAAATGTTTTTAGATAGGGAGTTTTCTATGGTAATTTTAGCGCGACGTCGCCGATGTTTAACACTGAGTCTATGGAGAACGTTGACCACGTCATGCTAAATTTACATAGAAATCTCCTCATCTAAAATTATTATCTTTCACTGTGAGCATAATATTGGTCGCACAGACATATATCATACACCGTTAGTAATGAGAGTTTGAGATCTATTTCCCTATATAAATTTTAATCGCAAAAATTGCAGATAAAGAGAAAAAACTTCAATTTTCCGATTTCTGAAGTGAGCTGCGCGGACAGTAATTAGTTGATAATTCTGAAAAGTTAGAAAATAGTGCATTTGCACTAGACAACTCAAGTCACAGTAATTCATAAATTGCTTGACCTGGTCGGTAGGAAAATACCATTATAACGCAAATTAACTTGACCAATCAAAAGCCTTTCAGTATATATTCGCGGGAAAAGCGGAGAGTTCCGATTAAAGAATTTGGGGGAAATAAGGGGAAACTTCTAGAAAAAAATCAAAGCGCTGAAGGTACTGAAAGCGAATAGCTTAAATATCACTATATGTATCATTTATTATGTATGTAATCAATCTTTCCTTCGTAGACAAGTTTATGAAAATATACAATAATACTAAAATGCAAATCCATAAAGATTTCATTAGAATTAAAAGAACACAGTTCTCGAACTTGCATTTTCCAAAGAGTCAATACTTCTAGTGGCCGACCCAGAGGGTTGACTAATGGAATAGGGCAGGTGAGTCAAGTTGAAGGGGAAGTGGGTTGTTGAGCAATCTGAGACCGTCTTTAACAAATACTAGTATCTTCCGTTAAATTAATACTCCTTGAATTTTCCAAAGATCAAATGAATAAATAAATTGCCTTTCATTGGAAAAGGCTGTTAATACATAACTGGATAATTAAATGAGTTTACCCGATTAGATCGAGGCTGCCATGGAGCCCTATGCAGAACTATATCCAGTGGCGGATCCAGCGCGCCCTTTGCCGGGGGGTCAAAGGGCGAATTTTGCCGATTTTTACTGAAAATGGGCAAAAAATGTAGGGTTTTTTGGAAAATTTTGGGCCAGTGCCGGGGGCGGACGCACCCTCCGCACCCCCCCTCTGAATCCACCACTGATATCAGCGGCTGCCATGGACCCGGGGCCGACTCACCCCTAGGCAGATCATGAAGACATAGAGAGGGAGATTATATACCGGCAGTGTAATGCGTTCAATTTCTAAAAAGATTAAAATGCATTCAAGGCCTATATTGTTTTTCATTATGTTTGTACGTCCTTGATAATGTTTAACACGCTAAAATTCTTCTTCCATTTCCAATCTAAAACCTGAAAACCTTTACATATTCTTCAGTGTGATTTGGAATGCCTCAATTCCTAGAAATGGGCGATGTTCAGTAAATACATTTGTAAATGTAAATTTTAAAAGTATACGCATACGCACGTCGTGAGGTAGTCGTAATGTAACACCTGAAAGAGCTTTTTATTATAAACAACTAAGCCGTATCTTCTCGATTTTTTAAGACATAGAAACATCCCTGGGACTAAGCCGTTGTTATAAACAACTAAGCCGTATCTTCTCGATTTTTTTAAACATAGAAACACCCCTGGGACTAAGCCGTAGAAATGGGGATGACGAGACGGGTGCATGCAACGCGAAGTGGTTCTAATTTTTTAAATCATTTTCTTTCTGAAAATATTATGAAAACTGGCAAGGGTGACAAGCTCGAAAATTTTAAAAAATACAGAATTACTTGTGTCTAAAAGAACAATGATAAACAAAAATAATTATTACAGTTTTATCCTTCAAACCGGCGAGCGGAATGAGAAGGTAATTTTTTGAATAAATGTACATTGTACCTGGGTATATATATTTTTTCAGTTTTATAAAGTTTCTAGAAAATGATATGGTGTAATAATGAACGAAAGTTTTTTTAACGTTGGGTTTTCAATTATGATTGACCTCTCCCGTAACAAAATTCGTTCATGATGAATTGTCGTTGTACATGTTGTATTCCCTATTTATCTCTTACTTCACATCCACATATTCAATTTTCGATCCAACAGAAAAGTACAGCTACTTAAAATTAGTTAATACTGCTTCGGTCCCCTCCCCGAGGTATGGATCCACGCATGTGCATTGTTCTATTTTTATCTCACGTTTATAGACAACACGTGTTTATATCCCGATGCTACAAACTTGTACTGGCGTTAAAAAAAAGAGATTGTCATCGGCCGGCGCCAGCTATCATTTGTAGGTGGCAAGGAACCAATCTCTTTCGCGGAAGGGGGGGGGGGGGGGGGGCTAAATAGTAGACGTATCAGGAATTTTTCTATATACGACCCTGGACGTATTAATGAATGGAACATTCCTGCATATTAATTAGCGCGCCAAAGGAAGATTGCACTAAAAGTGGGACTCATATGCAGGATCGGAAAAAATAAATAAAGAAAACGAACGAATTGTAAGGAAAAGAAATAAGGAGAAAAGAAATATATCCATATACAAATACAAAAATCGTACGACTGAAGTACTGAACCCATATATCGAGCCTTTTTGTTCTCAAAGTAGGTCCAGGAATCCTCCAATTAGAACATGACGTTATCTTCGTTTGCAGTCGGTCGTTTCCGTCGACAGCTTGCTTCCTGTCATTAGAACAGGCAGATTGCTCGTATGCTACCTCTTCGAAGTATGTGCGGAAGTAAAAAACATCCCTAGTGTGTCCAGCTTCAGGAAGCCGACAATAAGTAACACGACATAAATAGAGTTACATCGTTTACACATTTCAAAGCAGCAGTGACCCTTCTCTTTCAGAAGACGTCATACGTCACACGATGTGAATTCCTGTGATTTGATTGGTTCGTGCTACAAATTATACAGAATTGGGGCTCTCTAGCGTGAAAAAATTCAGGTGATCTCTTAAAGCTATTCGCTTAAAAATCCTAATAAATTATGTTACTACGCACAGTCTTATCGATTTTTATATCGCTCATAAAATTCTTTGTTGCATTTATCAATTTGTCTTTGGAAAGAAAATATACAAACAAAATGGAGTATCCTGAACGAAACAGCTTAGTCGGCTGGATGGTGAGAAATTTTTTAATTATCCCACTGGCAGCCTCGCATTCTAAGTATCCAAACGTTTTTTTGATGCAATGGATCCAAGGATCCCGAAATGACATTAGGGATTTTGAAGGCATAGGGTTTACTGTATCACACACTAATTGGTCTAAAAGTAAAAATTGTTCAAGAAAAAAAATATCATTGTAGATAATACGTTAATGTGCAATATTTCAATTCAGAATTGCGATGCCAAAGCGTTGTCATTACGACATGTCCTACTTTTGTGAAGTGGATAGCTCTTGTCACGTGTTTTTCACTAGTCATAAGAATGTTTCTTTCTATCGGACAATTGCCCCTATTGCAATGTTGAATCTGATGAATCAAATCGAAAGTTGACAAACCTGTACAAATCTAGAATTAGTCGATATCTTGATATCGACTAACAAGACATAGGAGTACAGTGATGTGACAAAATAGTATTAAAGAGTTGCTTAGTATTATAATGAGATTTATTAGTGCAAACATATATCTTTATGATATAGCGAGAGCACATAACAGTATAATGAGGTGACATAGTGTAAACAGGTGACTCCATGTCTTTGTAGTATGAACAATTCCTTCATGATATAGTGAAATGAATACATAGAATGGCAAGATGACAGAAAACTATGAAAAGGTAGCTCCATATGATATCAATATGTCTTAAATTATCTTAGCGAATTGCCAGAGTATTACAGTCAAACCCTTAATGACGTAACTATCGTTGTTATAAGGCAGCTGTGGCATTCCATAGATTTGAATCCCTTGTAAATGGAACTGTAAAATCGACAAATATACTTAAAAGAAGGGAGGAGATCTCCAACAAGACCCCTTTGCAGCATCAACAGTAAAACACCAAAACACCCGATGCAAAAACACAAAAGACGAGTACAGTATGAGACGGAAAAGAGACATACGACATGTAAACATCAAACACAAAAGACTACACATAAACCGACGAGACCAATGGATAACCGGTGCCGACTTTGGACGGCCATCTGTCACGCAAGTAGCAAATGGTGTGGTTATCCTGGATTACGTGCGCATAACCCTCTCACTTCTCCAATTACCCAGAGGTCTCGAAGAACGTACAATTGTGGTGTAAAACAACCTCCTCACTGTAATATGACATCACACAAACAAGACCGCGAAACGCAGAGGCCCCAGAGACACAGATGAATATGTAAATGGATATAAAAAGAGGGCATGCGTAATACAGTCCGCGCTCTGCCGGCTGTAGCGAGCTCATGTATGTAATCACCCGAGGAGTCCGACTGACATTCAGAGAGGACAGGTGGTCGGGGCCCTGTCTTCTCTAAAGAGGTTTGGACAGGGCCCGTCATGGAGTCCCGTCGTCACAGTCAGTCAGAGTGCAAGTCTCAAGGATGCGCTTGTACAAGACTGTAGATTGGTCAAGTACCAAGCCTAGTGTCCGTCTGGTGACATTAGGATCATATCTACGATATAAAAGGCGTTTGATGATTCTGACGCATTTTCGATGGTTATGCTGCCTACCTTTGATCCTTTTTATTTTGTTTATCATATCACCATAAAAGACAGGTTGTGTAATACCCATAGTAATGTACTCCGTTGCATGTATAGATCCGAATTTTAAAAGAAGTTGACTGTAATTCTTGTAAAATTTCCAGAAAGTCTTAACTAGTTTATGAAAGCGGAAACCTTGACTTAAAAGTTTTTTGGTAATTTGTAAATTTCTACTGTGAAAATCCAAAATATCAGTACATGCTCTAGCGTACCGGATGAGCTGTGATATGTAAATGCCATATGACGGTAATCTTGGAACATCACCGTCAAGCCAAGGGAAATTTACTATGTTGAATCAAAAATCATCCCTTTTGTCATATACACTTGTAAGAATCTTTCCGTTTACAATTTTGATATTTAGGTCCAAAAAGGGTGTTTCTGTATTTGAAAGGTTTGCCTTGTTAAGGGTTAATTCTTGTGGATAAATTTCATTCTTATATAATTCAAAAGCAGGATTGTCAATGGTTAGAATATCATCCAGATACCTAGAAGTATTATTGAAACATTTCAGCTCATCAAATTTTCTTTGCTTTTGAAGATTTTGGATAAATTCTTTTTCATAAGTGTATAAAAATAAATCTGCAACAAGAGGCGCACAGTTAGTACCCATAGGAATTCCTACAACCTGCTTGTATAGATCCTCACCAAATCTAACATAAATATTGTCCAAGAGGAAGGACAAGGCATTACACAGGTCACTACATGTCCATGATTTGTATGATTTGTAGTCTGTCGAGGAAAAGAAACCCTTCGATTCAGATGTACAAATGTAAGTTTTTCGCTCTCGATCAAAACACCATTTAATGAGATAAGATAATCGATCATTAATTTTGTCATGAGGAAGTGTGGTGTACATATTAGAGAAGTCGTATGAAGAAATCGTATTGGCTTGGAAATTTACAGATTTCATTTTTTCAATCACATCCCCTGAATTCTTAATAGACCAAAATAAATTAACATCGTTCCTGTTTAGAACCGTTTCACAATATCTAGTTATGTGTTCTTTAATAGCAGTAAGTGCTGACGTCAGATTTCTAGACAAAATTGTAGTGGAGCAGTTACTAGAATTAGCAATAAATCGAAATTTGTAAGGAGACTTGTGCAGTTTCGGTATGCAATATAGTGTTGGAAGATCCAATTTAGAAATAGAGATATTGAATGAAGACAGTTCACTGTTATGCTTGCCTAAAATGTTAGATGCACTTTCATTGCTTTTGATATATGTATTAGTAGACGAAAGTTCCGAAATCAAAGTTGATATGTAGTAACGTTTTCAAATGATAATGGTGTTGTTGGCTGCTTTATCAGCTGGTGCTAAGACATATTTTTCATGTAATTTACTTAGTTTGGATTTGAAATATCTTTCTGATTTGGAACGTGGATTTTGAAAAAGATGAGGGTTTTTATGGAAGTTATCTATTCGAATATCCGTTATATCTAAAATGAGGTTTTTCCAGTCATTCAGAGCATGCGAATCGACTCCTTCTGATTTACACCATCTTTTCGTATAATTATCTAAGGCTTCCGTAAGCACTTCACGGCATTTGACAAAATCTATCTTGGATGGGATTCTATACTTAGGTCCTTTTTTAAGAAGACCACGGAGCTGTCTGTCTTGGATAATTGAAAAGTCACCTGTAACAACATGGCCAGCTGGTTTGTAGAGATATTTAGAAGTTGCACATTCTCAAGAAGCAGGACACGATTCAAGCATGCCAGGATCCGTTGTAACTTTATTATAGTTAAAAAGAAAGTTTCGAATAGGTTTCTTGTACTTATAACAAATAAGAGGTGGCTCTAAATTTTCAAAATATTGAGGAATGGTACTTTGTACGCGATGATCCCGAAAAATATTAGAGATGTTTAGAAGATCAAAACCTTTGTTAATAAACGGGATTTTTATGAATCGTCTTTTCGGTGAGGTGTTTTTCACAATAGGATAAAGTTTATACTGAGCGAATGAGACAATGATATTAAGTCTGAATCAGTCAGTGTTTCTTAGGAATGCAACCTCTGCTTCATCCAAGATAGATTTCAAGTGCATAACTGGTATTGACGACAGAGCATGTAACAGCTCATGTCTTCCGCCATTGCGTGCTATAGTAAGTAAATCGTTGAGAGAGTGGTATATTCTGGATCGTTTTCTTTTTTGTCTGTTTCGTCTTTTCCCGTGTGACCTGTATTTCCTTTTCGTGTTTGGGCGAATTGAAAAGATGTTGATATTGGTAGAAGCTGAGGAAATGTTTCCTTGTCCATAAATTTGATCGTTTAAACCAAGAGGGTACGCAGTCTGAAGTTTGGTGATCCAGGCAAGTTCAGCTTGTAGTCGGCGTTTTTTAATTTCGGTCTTACTTTCATTTTTACGTTTTGGAAAAGTCTGAACTGGGGTAATGGTGATATCCGAAATAGAATGATTATATTTAATAAAGTGATTATAAAGAAAGTTTCTGTGTTTTTGTTGACGTGAGGTTCTGATCTTATAAGAATGGTTCCTAAAACGAGATTTTAAAGGTTGGCCTGTCTCACCTACATATTGTGCGCCACATCCCCTGGCATTTCAAGTCATTACGTAAATAAGATCCTGAGATGATCAATCGATGTCCTGGTCTACCTCGATTTTGAATTTCTGCCCATTTACACTGGATGTTATTATGGAGTCGCAGTTGATGAGGTGACACAACGAGCATCTTTTACTTTTGCACTTAGAAATAATTGAGAACCCTCTGTGTCTGTTGTTGAATGTAGAGCCTGCAGATGGAGAAGTGCGTAAATACGACTGTGGGGTCTAAATTTGAGAGGTGATAAGAGTACTCTTGGTGAGGAAAAAAGTTTTTTACTGTTGAATGTCGATGATGGTAAAGTGACTGTAGTGACAGAGGGTAATCTCAATGGGGTTAGTTTGATACGAGGCGACCTTAAAAATGCCATAATGCGATAATGGAAGAAAAGTGAATTAGAGTCTTACGTAGAAGACACTACAACAAAGCCAAGTTAGAGAACACAATGAAATTTAAACACTTCAAACATCGGGTCGCGGGGAATTGCTTTACCAACTCCACACTGCAACACGAAATAAGTGTAGATATAAAAAGAAGGGAGGAGATCTCCAACAAGACCCCTTTGCAGCATCAACAGTAAAACACCAAAACACCCGATGCAAAAACACAAAAGACGAGTACAGTATGAGACGGAAAAGAGACATACGACATGTAAACATCAAACACAAAAGACTACACATAAACCGACGAGACCAATGGATAACCGGTGCCGACTTTGGACGGCCATCTGTCACGCAAGTAGCAAATGGTGTGGTTATCCTGGATTACGTGCGCACAACCCTCTCACTTCAAGTGATTTGAAATACCTCGCACTAAAATATGATCAACATTCCTGTAGGGTCGATTCAGTAGCATATCTAAATAAAATATATGTTCAAAATAGCATTGGAGGGATGGTGCTATGATAAAATGACAAGTTTCCGAAATGGTAAAAAGAATATGTGAAGTCAAATGGATAAAGGACCAAAACAAAGCTTCTTCCAGGCGACAGAGCTGGAAAGAAGTAATTTATACACTTAACAAACATCAAGTCACGGGCAGGATATTAATTGCACCACACCGCAACAACATAAAAATAGGAAGAGGTGTTTAAATTAATAATACGGAAGTGTTCCAACTAAATACCTTCTTGAAGAAATTTTCATACCAATTTTCACGCACCAGACACGTGTTTCGAATATTAAATTCTCATCAGTGATGCTTCCAGTCAAAGTACTTTTCATAACTTTCACACCCTTTGGTCATATTACATTGTTTAGATTAAGGATCACTGGCCCTAAACGTGTTTGGCAAATCGCTACTGAATTTAAAGAATTTAACATTGTGTTTAATGATAAGGGCAGTACTTTTTGGTGAACCCCCTCTGAACTGATTGTTTGTGAAATGAGTTCTATACCCAAAATATAGAATTTCGACATATCTTAATATTTCAACTGGATAGACAAGCACATTCTAACTGGTCCGAGAGGAAAGATTTTTTCAAATTGAAATAAATAGATTAATCAAAACATGTGATCTGGAATAGTAACACGAATAATGAGGCACTTGTAACTCTGATTTTTGTTTCCAATAAACTCTCATTTTGTTAACAAGTGGCGATAAATTATTCATCCTTTTCCATTACGAATAAGAAATGAAAGGAATAAAAGCGAGGAAAGTCATAATTCCATCCGATCATTCACGTCAATGTCCGACTATAAATCAAATGATGGAATAATTTCTACATTAATTATGCACCTGACAAATCTTTGTAAGTGTGTGGAAGCATTTTACGTAGAAGACAATCCTCAGAAGTGCCGTTGTGCTCCGTTTAGTTGACACCGTGGGCATTGATTCTTATATCTGCAGTCTGTATTCGTATTCACCCTATGAAGTTTACCCATCTGAACTGTACTCATCCCGACAATCAGGTCTCTGTTTCCAAAACAAATTCACAAAAAAGGAAAATACATCCAAGTAATCAGTCCACCTCCCAGTTTAAAAGACGAGATGAATAAAAAGTTCCGAATGAAATTTATCAAATTGAAGCCTTGCTCAAATCGATTGATTAATCTTTTTAAGTCTTGAAGTCTGTGTCGGAGAATTTAATCTAATCAGCTGGATATGAATAATTTAAAATGAAGTATTTCTATATACCTTAAGTAATACGAGATGAATCGGTAGACCTTCCTTCACTTTTTACTGGGTGTAAAGTATAAGCTGTCACAATAACTCCATATTCTTTGAAAGTCATATCTCATCATATGATGAAAGGCATTCATATTTCCATCCCAATACCGACACTTTATACATTTGATATTTGAAACCTAAGAAATGCCTCGGCATTTCGCATGTAAATTTCAGCTTTAATGTAAAGGAGTATATATGGTTTATATAGTAAAGTGGCCCCCTAAAATCGACTTCTCAAAAATCAAATTTTGGTGTCAGTTTTAGAGAGTTAAATATCTATATTTCAAGAAATCTAGTTATAAAAGCTACTTATGGCTATTTTTTTTAAAGAAATGTAGCATAATTCTGGATTGTTTTCATTGAGATAACATCGAGCGGGAGCGTGAACAACTTTTTCCTTTGGCATGCACTTAGAGATGTGCAAAGGAAACAACATATCAAAGATAAAAGTAGTTCAGAAGCCCGCTCGATACTTGCTTATAGGAAGTTTGTTGTGAGTTCCAGAAATTTGGCAAAATATACCATTTTCGAAGCCCAAATTCTAAGAAATTGAGAGGGATTATTAAAGGATATGTATCATTTCATAAGTAGCCGGCACCTGGTCTCACTCCCATATCGGGAGTTTGCTTTTTTTCATATGGTGGATGTTTTTGTTTGTTTGCTTTGGTTCCTGTTTTATCCTGATTTTGTATGCCTTCGGTTTCTGATTTTCTGAATTATCGATTTGTGCTGTATACAGGGATATGGTCATTATCCATATTTGTCAATCATTGTAGAATAAATATTGGTACGTTTTCTTTACCTTATGAAAAATTAAGATTTTGCCCTGAAAGGGGGCCACTTTACAATGTAAACCAAATATAGTCCCTTTAAACGTTTTGTTATTTAAATGTCAATATGAAAATGACTGCCTTTTTTATACTTGTCTTACTGTGCACATCGTCTAAATTTTTTCGACATCTTTCTGACAAAGTCTTGAGACAGAAAAAAATAATTACAGGATAAAGAAAAAATCTCAATAACAACATGTTGTTTTGACAACAGCGGAATACAAATTGCTGCAAATATTGATACTTAACAATTATAGCGGATTCAATGACAACGTTTACATCAAATGGACAAACAACTAAAGAAACAATGAAAGCCATCATTGGATCACGAAACATAAAAGGTCAGATTCTTTATAGCAGCCGGTGCCCACTTTGGACGTCTTTCTGTCAAATTCATAGTAAATAAGATTATCCCGATTACATGTCCAGAACCCTTCAAATCAGACACAAATATGTCTCCTATGTGGTTTTTTATGTTTCATGTTTCTATGGTATGTGTTGGTGTTCCTTGTCCCTTTAGCGTCTCTTTCTGTGGATGTCTGCTCCGTTTTTTTGCATTGGGTGTTTTGAAGTTATGCTGCAACCGAGTATTGTTGGAGATCCCCTCCTTTCTATTACTGCATTTGTACGTCTGCTCTCTTAATTTTCGATACTTATATTCAGATTATGATTAAGTGAGTGTATGAAAGTCAAACACGTAACCAAATCGGATTACAAAAAATCACAATTTTATATGACATACGAGGAAAGGACGTTTTGCAAAAGAAAAAAAAAGTCCATACAAACTCCCAAACAATCTGCATAGGAGCAAAATTTGAGTTCAGAATAGCAACGTCAACCACATTAGAAGTTGAGAAAAAAAATTAGTCGCTCACAAATTTACCCCTTGATGTACAATGTCTCTTTTTAAAAGCCACTTTTCTCTTAGAGCGTAGTCGTATGAATATACCATAGGCATTGGAACAAGTAAAATTACTTCTTATGAATCTGAAATATGTTATTGTTTTGCCAATGTGAATTTAATGCTATCACGGGCTTTATAAAATTGAACTGTAACATTGATCTGTAAAATATCTATACCTAGTAAGCTAACCCCTATAACTATCCCCTACTGCACTTTAATGTGATAGATAAAAATTAAATGACATTATCTGTAGATGATCTACATACAAGGTTATCCTCTCCTCGGGATCTCTCAAAATCTAAGTCAAATAATATTTGGTTGTCATGATAAGGCGGATGTAATTACGACTTGTGTCACACTCATCAGCATCGGAACTGGTCATCAAACGAGACACGACCGCGATCTTAATTGGATTTCAAAAACTTTACGTTTTCTTTGACACAATAATACAATCGGGAAAGTTAATAGTTTGTTATTCATAAAGGAAACGAGATGCCAGTTTGCAATATACCGCTTGATGTTAAAGGAATAAATCTGGTCATGCTTGCTTTTTGAAAATCTGAAATGAAAAAAAGAAAAAAAAGAAATATAGCACACTCAACCGTTTCTTCATCGGGTGTTTTGGTGTTTTACTGTTGATGCTGCAAAGGGGTCTTGTTGGAGATCTCCTCCCTTCTTTTCAAATTTTTTTTTCGTTTTTGAGTGTTTGTGTTGATTTATTTGAAAAATAAAGCTTCGAAAGAAACAGTTAAGATACATAATTTGCAGTAAATCAGACTATTTTGTAAGTGAAGCCTCTATGAGATGAATAGTATATTCACATACAAATTTAACAATTGATGAAAGTATCACGAATATTCATAATTTTGATACAATCTGAAAATATACCTTGAATCATATATCCATATACGCCCAATTCTTGTAATGCTCAAAGCAACCCAAAAGGTATACATGCATATCTAAAGAGTTCAATTTCGAATGTATCTTGATATTTGTCCAAGAAACATTTAAAGATAAGGTTGTATTGTCAGATCACCATGTGTGCATTTTGGCAGATGACAAATATGGATAATGACCATATCCTTGTCTACAGTACAAAATCGATAATTCAGAAAATCAGAAACCGAAGGCATACAAAATCAGGATAAAACAGGAACCAAAGCAAACAAAAACCTCCACCATATGAAAAGAAGCGAACTCCCGATATGAGAGTGAGATCAGGTACCCTGGAAGAGTAAGCATCTCCTGATAATGACTATATATTAATGATCGATACCAAACTGAATTAAACGTATGAATATTTGAAGATGTTTATTCAAATGCTGACATAAAATGATAAAAGAACCAGCAAAGGACTAGCTAAGCGTTAGGGAGATATGCCTTAAATTCCAGATTTATATAAATAAACATCGAATTAATCAGTTATTCAGTATAAAAGTCGAGAAGCCAAGACAAAATAATCGAAATAAACAGTATTCCAAAGTGAGACCAGGTGACCGGGAAGAGTCAGTGTCGCCTGTTTGCATGCAACAACCGTCGCAACAGTTTCACGAGAACTTGTCAAATTTGGTGATGGTCTCGATGATGATGTACATATTAAGATGAAATATCTTGTTTAGTAATCTTGTCAGTCACAATATAGAATGTCAGTGATCATTCTGGAAAGAGGGATCTCACTTGCTTTTCTAAGATCCCCGTAGTGACAAAAGAACTTCTTCAATGGTGATTTCAGCCGTTGTGTAATATAACCCTAAGGGGTAATTTACTAGCAAGCTGTCTGGTTCTAATGATAAAGTCGCCATATTTGGAACATGCCTTGGAGTGCCGAATTAGCTGAGAAGCAAAAACGCCGTAATCAGGAGAAGACGGAATGAGGGAAGTTAGTTATGTGGAATTTGGAGCTGTGCACTCTCAGTAAGAAAATGGGCGAATTTAGATAAAAAAATAAAACCAGAGGGCGCTACTGAAATAATCGCTTTGGCTAGAAACATCACTGGTGAGGATTTAATAGCCGAAACACGTGTCTGGTTCATAATGAATTGGTTTGGAATTTTCTTCAAAAAGGTATACAGTTGGAACACTTCCGATTTATTGAAATAATCATGCTTTTCATACAGTGACGTGTTCAACTGGCTGTGTCAAAAGGTAGAAGTATATTCAAGTACGAAGCGGATCGGACATTCTCGGTTGTTCCCGTGATCTCTAATTCATTAGGATAAATATCATGATCCTTAAAATTCGGTTAACATTTAATTCCGTCACAGAAAGTTTCGGATAGATTATCAATTTAATGTTTATAGTGAAATACTGATAGATAAAAGTCCGAAGATACCGAACGTACAATCTAGGGGAACAAACAAAACATATCAATTTGAAGTCACAGTGCAACATAAACCCTTATGGGTTTAGTGATATTTTATAAGAAGTTTATTGCATCATCCGGACTATTGCTTCACTGGCTTGACTTGATCTGAACAAAAAGGAAGTGTCCACTGTACTTTATAACGATCTACCAATTTAAGGTGACGGTTCTGGCATACACTATACTTTACAACGATCTACCGATGTAAGGTGACGGTTCTGGTATACACTGTACTTTACAACGATCTACCGATGTAAGGTGACGGTTCTGGTAAACATTGTACTTTACAACGATCTACCGATGTAAGGTGACGGTTCTGGCATACACTGTACTTTACAACGATCTACCGATGTAAGGTGACGGTTCGTCATACACTGTACTTTACAACGATCTACCGATGTAAGGTGACGGTTCTGGCATACACTGTACTTTACAACGATCTACCGATGCAAGGAAACGTTCTGGCATACACTGTACTTTACAATGATCTACTGATGTAAGGTGACGGTTCTTGTATACACTGTACTTTACAACGATCTACCGATGTAAGGTGACGGTTCTGGCATACACTGTACTTTACAACGATCTACCGATGCAAGGAGACGTTCTGGCATACACTGTACTTTACAATGATCTACCGATGTAAGGTGACGGTTCTGGTATACATCAGGAGATTCTTACTCTTTTCGGGCACCTGATCGCATAAAATGTTTGAAGTTCTGTGTACACTGTAGACGTTGTTGTTTTTGTTTGCCTTTTCTCCAGTTATGCTTGGTTTTGTATGCCCTTTAATTTGAGATGTTCGGAAATGCAATTTTGACTTTTACTTGTTTTATCCTTATTTTCAATTTGATCATTCTGAAAAGCAATTTTTAATACGTCTTTACTTGACTATGATAAAAATACCAACAAAGAAAAATACCTACTCGCAAACGTAACAAAAATATTATCGTATTTTTTTCCCAATGGGAATGCTAAAACGCTGACACAGATTCACGATTCATGGCAACAATTAAAGCAATCGCTTGGAACACACAAAAATAATTTTCCATTGAAACATTTTATCTAACATTCCCGTAACAAACTTTATTTTTGAATTGTCAATGATTTCTTTGGTGTCGTTGACCTCTTTTCATCATACACTTGATCAAACTCTATACATTACAAGAACATTCCCTTTTCAATGACGTAAGTATGATCCAAATATTTCTGCCACACGCAGCCATTGTATCGATTTAAACCTCTTGTGTATTTTCGTGTACTAGTAAATGACTTCATGTATCTCAGTACAACACAGATATGCACTCACCCCACAGGCATTGCCAGAATATCAGGTCGCAGAAATTCAAGAATCGTGTCCCTTATTTTCTATAGTATGATCATTAAAAGTAGCAGTATCATTTCATATTATGTCTTTTACATGAAAAAACTGTCGTCTTTGTTATGTCAATAATTACCAACAGTGTCTAATTATACCAGTACAAGCATTCTGATTGGCTGACGCTATTTTTAGCGACTTCCGTTATGACGTGATAAAATGTCAAAATTTGCCGGAACTACTTTCGCCATGTAAATGTAGGTCAAACCTTTAAAACTATGATAACAATAAAAGAAATACAAAAACGAAGTTTGTATTTGTCTTTTTATGCATTTCAATGAAAAAATAATGAAGCAGATAAATTGTTTATAAAATTTACGAAGGATATCGATAGTCTACATCGATCGTCTGTATCGATTATTCGATCTCGATATCGATGGCAAGGTGTTTTGCGATGAGTGACCTACAAAATTCCTCTCCCGTGATTGATTTCAACCTTGGGTTCGATCCAATGATAGATGTTGAATATGAGGAATATCATGAATTCCAAGATTGTGAAGAAATCGATAGTTTAATGGCTCAAATAGCCACTGGGGAGGCAGAATTGACCCCTCAGGAAGGTCCAGGTCAAGACGAGGCCTTGAGCTCAAATGTAGAGCAAAATGCAAACCAAATGGTGACAGAAACTGCTGAATGTATGCAAATGAGTGACAGAGAAGGTACTTGAACAAAGAAAACTATCTGCTTATTTTGAAGTTTTATTACAAATAGTAAATAACGTGGAAAAACACACAATAAAATGACAAAACTAGGTAATTAAAGAATCCTCATAATGAATTTCTCCTTTTCAATGAAATACAGTATATTGTATATTGTCACAACACTGAAAGTAAAAAAAAACATTCTCAGGGGAGCACGGTCATGATCTGGAGCAAGAGGATCCACCTGAAAAGATAAAAAGATTTAAAAGCTTGTCTGCTGAGGACCTCGCAGAAATCGAGAGACATAAGGATAGCGAGTCCACAAAGCGAAATACTAAATGGGGTCTAAATTTGTTTGCAGGTATGATAAAATAAACAGAATATTTTTTATCTGAAATAAAATTAAATTATCAATTAAAAACCAAAGGAAACCATGTCAGAAAGGGTCACATGCTTTTTTATAAATTTTATAATGAAACCAAAAAATAAAAAATCAAGAAAAATATAATGAAAAAAAAAAGAAAAAAAAAAAAACCACACACACACCCTCCCTCTCACACACACACAAAAGTGAAGGTAAATTTGTTTCCTTTGTTTTTCCATATAGAGGTGCCCATTAAAAAAAAATTAAACATCCTCTTATTTAATAATTTAAGGTGGCCTTTTATTTACACCAGCACTTAATAATTTATAGAAAGAATATGAAAATAACAAATTTGATTTTGAATAATCAAAAGTCATTATTTCACAAAGTCCTTGCAATAAAATTTTTAGCTAGATGATAGATCTACTTAAACTTCCTTATCTGTGAAACTAAAGAATAATTAATATATACACATGAAATAAAACACACAATATATATACATGTTACGATTTTAGAATGGTGCATTGAGGCTGGATATCCCATGGTTGAATTCGAAAATGTGGATCCAAATTATTTGGCAAACTTATTAAGAGAATTTTATGCATCGGCAACACCAAAACTTACAGAAGGACGCCAGAAAAGTCTACCCCCCAACCAGGCGCAAGAGTACCATAAAAACACCTTGCGAAATCTACGTGCTGCCATCAACAGGCATCTTAGAAATCTAGGAAGCGAAATTGATATTGTTAAAGATCGAGCATTTGCAAAGGCAAATGCTCTCCTAGATGCAAAACTGAAGCTCATGGTGAAAACAGGAAGTTCAAGACCTACACAACACAAGAAAATTATTTCTGAAAATGATCTAAAGAAAATTTGTACTTATCTTGATAATGATGATGACCCTCAGATTTTGCAATACAAGGTGTGGTACTATCTGGCTATCCATTTTGTTTCGAGGGGGCTCGAGTTCCATCATCAGCTGACTCTGCATTCCTTTCTCTTTCTATTTGACGATACTGGGCGGGAATATGTAACTCTTGGGCATGAAACGCAACAAAAAAACATCCAGGGAGGGTTGTCAAATCAAGAAGCGGTAGGCGACAAGAGGATGTATGCTACAGGTGTGAAAGGTTGTCCCGTTGGAGCATTACGTAAGTTCTTAGGTCACTGTGATCCCTGCGCTCCAGCTTTGTTTTGTAGGCTAAAGGTCAGGGTCAATGGCGAAATATGGTATACATGCAAACCATTATCAAAGCGACTCTTCTCTAAATTCATGGCTGATATTTGTAAGAATGCAGAGTGCAGTTTGACATATACTGCTCACAGTGTCAGGGCTACTGCCATTCAGCTGTTGAGCCATTCTGGGGTAGAGACACGTCACATAATGATGATGTCGGGCCACAGGAACGAGGCATCTGTAAGGTCGTATAGTAGGGACTGTTCTGAGAGTCTAAAAAGAAAAATGAGCGATCGTTTAGCCAATGTTAGTGATAGTTCCATACCCAGTTCCTCAACAGCGCTCATGCCAATCTCAAAACAGCTGCAAACAACGGTCTCGGTCGATGTAAACAATGTGAGCGTTCCGAATTCGCTCTCAAGTTTGGCACTTCCCTCCAATTCCATCGGGTCTGAGGCATCACAGCTTAAGTTTATGAACTCAATGACATCTTTATCATCTGCTCAGGGTATTCTTACCCACTCTTCTTTCAACAACTGTCAGTTTTCTTTTGTAATAGGCAAAGGTTCTCAGTAATTTCTCCACGCACTGTCTTGTCTGCCATGTTGTTGTCGTTCGAACGTGTGGTGGCGGATGAATACAAAGAACTATATTCATGTTTACAAACGCTTTTCTTTGATTTGTAACTTATATCTACTATATTTCTGATGTAATTAATTCACTTATTCATGAGAAATGAATAAAATCACAAAACCTTTCTTCAGATATCAGTATTTTTAATATTCATATGCGAACTACTTCGTGTATCACAATTTGCGATCAGCTGATTTTAGTAGCGTAGAGGCACCAAAGGGGGGAAATTGAAACTCGTGTAAGTAAAAAAAAGTCGAGTGTTGGTAATTATAAGTATTGAATGTTTATTTTTGTCATTTTATTGGATGATGAAATGTCAGTTGTCGTATCACAAATTTGGTGTAAAACCGCTTCGCTACGCTACGCGGTTTTACACAATTTGTGATACGACAACTGACATTTCATCATCCAATAAAATGACAAAAATAAACATTCAATTCTTAATTTAAATAAAAAAGAAAGAGAAATTTGAGGCTTCCTCTAGTTCTTGAAAATAAGATTTAAACATAGACCTAAAAAGAGGGAAACCTCCAGGAGGACTCAGTTGCAGCTCCCTCAGCAAAAATACCCAAATGCAAAAACATAGTGCACAAGAACAAGAAGAGACACCAAAGGGACAAGGAAGACCAAACAGCAAAGCGCCAACATAAAACACAAAAAAAAACCACGTACATGTATAAACCAACAAAACAATAGGCAAACGTGCCGACTAAGGACAGACATTTTCAACGTTAGTAGCGAATGGTGTAATTATCCGGATTAAGTGCGCAAAAACCACCAACTTGTCAACCTTAGAAAAAAATACAAAATAACAAAAACGGAACAAACTCATTAAGAAAATGAGAACAATAAAATTACATCATAAAAACATGAAGAACAATATGGACAATCTCAGGTGCACCTCGAATAAATAAATTCGCCGTCAGTCAAACTTTAAATAGTTCAAACAAATGCAGTATAGTGATGTTATCGAAACTAGTATAATAATATAATCTGGCTGCGTAGAACCGAATCAGATGTGTTCTGCCGATGAAATAAACTGAATCTTGATATGAAAAAGGCGACTTATAAAAAAGAAATGAGGAAAAGTACGTGGCACTAACGAGAGTGTGGGAAACTTTTAACAAGAATGCATTTAGGTGTTACGGGGGCGCTCTATAAATACTATCTTGACAGACTTGTACATTACATTCACAACTCCCTATGAAGTACGCAACATTCCTAACTTTAAAACAGATTTAAGCGCTGCACTCTTAAAACATTTGAAGATATTGTACCTGTATAACCAGAAATTTTCGCGAGTATCAAATTTCGCTATTTTAATGTAAAATAGATGAAGAAGATCCTGATAACAATCACAACAGCATTCACAATAGAGCACCAAATTGAGTATCGACGCTAGCAAGCTAGAGGTGGGACCAGGTGCCCGGGAGGAGTAAGCATCCCCTGTTTGGCTAGTCGCATCCGCCGTCGATGAGTGTCTTTATTTTCGCGAGTACAATTTATCGCGATTCCTTAATTACAAACAGCTTTACATGTATGTTCATATGATGTTAATATTTGTACCTATAATTATTGAAGTTTTAGCAAGTGTTTGACTGTCAATCAATCATCTGACTATGAGGCATGGAGAAGTTAATAGTTGTTCTCCGCCATGGAATTATTTTTGGAGGGGACTTCGAAGGAATCTATAGTTGTGGTGAGATGTGTGGAACGCTTTTTAAAAATGATAGTTGATCAAACGTTTGTTTCACAAAGTATCAATGATAAAAGTGACCAAAAGTTACCAACTTCTTCCTTGTCACGCAATCTGCATATAAAACCAAGTGCAGATTGCGTGACAGAATTGAAATATAGCTTATAAAGAAGATGTGATACGTGTTAATCAGATTGATTGGTTATGATTTTGCAAAGTGATTGTCTCGGCTGAAGTGTTCCAATTCTTAAACTTCTTGAAGAACCAATTTTAATGCATCATATACGTGTTTCGGATAGTAAATCCTCATCAGTGATGCTTCCAGCCAAAGTGATTTTCAAACACAGCCAAACTTTATTTCAGTAGCGCCCTCTGATGTTATTTTTTTTTCATTTACTTGTAAACAATGATACTCATAGAAAAGTAACGCATAGTATGTGTTCATTTGATCCTTAGTCATACGATGCATGATGATGTTTCATTCTATGACGTCATCCAAAGTTCGCCGCATTCCATGAATTTGCAAATCAGTTTTATCGAGAGAAATTTGTTTCACAAGGAGGAAAAGCCTCTATTACAGACTATTACTCACTTACAAATGGGAGTCATTCGATCACGTCGCAATGTTCAAACATATGGCATCGGATATTGTAAGCATGCAGTGCATTATAGCGGAAGTGACCCGAAAAAGTGAAAGTCGATATTTTTTCATGGACATCAGCGAACTTTGACTTCGGCATAATTCAAATTCCTAATTGACATGGAAATGCATAAAAACATAAACAGTTGAAAAGTAAAAATTACTTGTTTTTACCGAAAAGAGTTTTTTGATAATAAAACAAATCTTACTTTAGCCCCAAACTGTTTTCCTATCTCTATACCATCATAAGGTCGCATAAGCAATAGCTTGTGCATATTGAATAATAATATTGCATTATATGATATTGTTCTATGCGTTTCTTCTTTTGAAGAGTATACTTTGCGCGGTTCCAAATTTCCTGTAGGGTCGATTCAGTAATATAGTTAAATGTTAAGGATAACTTTATAATGATCCATTGCGGAGCACTCTTGCGGATGGTGCAACTTAACTTCAAAATTCAAAACGTAGGCTTCAAACAATGCAAATCAAGTGCCACTAAAGTACAAAGATAATAACTTAGAGTTTAAAGACTCCAATAAATAATAAGAAATAGACAGGGGAGTTTATTCTTTAAGGCTACATTAATGAATATCTTTTGTCACGTCCCAAATCTATCTTCACATGATAATCATAAAACGCAAATTTCAGTTAGAAAACACTTTTTCTATCGACTTGAATACATGCCTATGTGATCATAGAATCCCAGGTGATTTCAATCTGTTGACTCTTGTTTCGTTTAATTTTGTTTGGTATTTTCGATGAATTTCAATTAGGTGTAAAGAAGAATGAACCATCGGGACTTTTAATCCATTTTTGTGAAATGAAGAAATGATGTATCTTTAACAAAGCTGACGGAAATAGATTTGATAGCCACTTTTAAAAGCGTAACCACCATCACCACCACCACCACCACCACAGCCATATGAAACACAACAATTATAAGAAACAATTTCCAGTGCATATAGACACTGAAGAAATTCAAATACGCACTTGGCAAGGGTATCAGAGTGATCGGAGCCGACTCAGCTTGGGAACAGGGAAAAAAGGTGATTATTAGGATAACTCGTCGTGTACCATCAAACTTTGCTCTAAAAGCTTTAACTCAGGTACGACGCTACCCGCTCTTATAGGTACGAATTAATTTATTTCAATCGAAAGAAATGAAACGCCGAACTCTGAATACTTTTTATGATCCTAAAGTTAGAGACGTAGATCTTTGTGCATCTGTCTGACTCTTAGTATAGCCTGTTTTTCTTTGTGTTTTTATATATCTGTATCTATTCCTGTGACATATCTTTTGAATGGTGAAAGATCTTTCATATTTTAGATATGCATTTCTTGTGACAATACTTTTCTATTGATTTGACCCATGAGTTCCAAAATATTTGACTTGATCGTTGAGTTTGAACATCTTTTGAAAAAAATAAGCATGCAGCAAACCGAAAAAGCAGAATTTTCGAGAGATACAAGGTCAAGAAGTTGCATAAATTTCACTTTCAGTTTCTGGAGGTTACATATATGCGCTATTTTTAATTGTCTAAAGACCTTGGTAAAATTGATTAGATATAATGTAATTACATCATAAATCATGGGAAGAATGACAAGAAATCTATAAAGATTGATACAAACATCAACGCCTATCATTCTTCATTTCAAATCGGATAAATTTTTTACTCGCAAAAATAAGGACATCGTTTTGCGCTTTTAAAAATCACGAAATTTCATACTCGCGTAAAATTCTGGTTATACGGTTTCTCGCGTAAAATTCTGGTTATACGGTTTTGCCGTATGGAGCTCGTAAAAAAGTTCCCCGCGAGGGGTTTGACAGTTTTGAATATTTTCTCCTGACATGGTCGCCATATCACTTTCTATAAAGACATAACCTCAGACAGTGCAGTGCATGTATTTTGTATGTTGTTTTCATTATCGTGCATGAACATCGACGGCGGGTGCGGCTAGCCAACAAGGGATGCTTACTCCTCCCGGGCACCTGGTCCCACCTCTAGCTTGCTAGGGGTCCGTCGATGCTCAATTTGGTGCTCTATTGTGAGTGCTGTTGAGATTAGTGTCAGGATCTTCTTTAACTCATGATATACGATGCAAATGCTTATAAAAAGAGTTTCCATCAGAAATAATATTTTCACCTCGGAATGTGATATGCAAGTAAATTTTAGTTGTATTTCTTTGATGCAGTCTAGGGGAATAAATGTTTTAGCAGGAATTATATCATTAATTAAAAAAATAAATCATTAAAAATATATATTTGTTATTTATATATATAAACAAAAAATCTCCTTTACCCTCCTCATTTTCCGATCGTTTTTAGAAACAAATCAACACTTAAACGTGCAACGGTGATGACAAAATTTATTTTCTAGTACGGAAGGACAGTAATGGATATCTATCCATTGTTAACTATTCTCAGCAAAGCTATTCAAGGATGATATCTTACTGTATAATTGTATTTAGCCAAATGTTAAGTAACATTGTTGTGTAACCGGTTGTCAACAACAGCGGACGTCAGCTTCACTTATATTACCGAATTTGACACGTTTCCATGTGGCATTCGTGGTAGGTGTTGTGTGTAATCAGAGGACGCTCACTCCTCCCGGGCATCTGGTCCTGCCTCCGTTCGGGGGCTCGTGATTGCCTCGTTAATTTATGTCATATTCCCTGGATCTTTGACTCCTGACCTACGATTGTTGCCTTTTTTCTGGTTTACCTTAGCTTATTTTAAGGATGCAAAAACGAATCCATAAAAACAGCAATTCATTGCTGGTCATCCAGGTGTTCAACAATGTCTCTCATGATTTTGCTTACGAAAAAGTATCACTCACATCAAAGACAGTCATATCCGAAACACGTGTCTAGCACAATAAAATTGGTACTATAGAACATATATTTCAATATTGACAATCAATCAGATGTGGATCATCAAAAAACCCATAAGATCTGTTGGACCATCTCAATCTCCAACCTTCAACCTCATTACAAGCTTTAAATCTTGATTTTTTCTACTCTGTAGTTTCAACTGGTTTTATTTTTTAAATCAAAGTATTTCCTTTTGTACTTGGGTTTTATTTAAGGTTTAATGGAAATTTCATAGTGAAAAGGCAGTCCGTACTCCAGCTATAACGTTAATGTTATAGCTTTTAATCCATAACGGACAATTTCTTCAGAAAGAGTTTCTATGACTGCGGCATTACTTATATCCAAGTTACTTGAGATCCTTTGGGACATTTCAGTAAACGTTACTTATTTGCTGTCTATAACAGGATTATTTCATATCTCTCTCTATTGCTCTCTGCAGAGTTGCAATGATATAACAGATGTCCGATGAATAATGCCAAAAGCACATAAAAAAATATCCTTACTGTACGTTCATCGAATTTCTCGAAACTTTAGAAGGATAGAATAAATGCTAGAGTTGAGGAATCAGGATTTTGACATTTTGTGTGAACTCTTCCACGGATTCGACCTTCTCATCAACTAACAACAATGTGGATAACGGTATCCATAATAAAGGAAAATGACAGTTATCAAATAATGGGATGAGAAAACGACAGGAAAAGAAGTAATAGGGATTACTACCGTAAATAATTGTCTATGGATTCTATAAATCTTTATTGCAGAGCACACATATTTTATTTCGTCAATCTTGACAATATTCTTTCCCATTTCTTCAGAACGTGATAATAGAATAGAACTAATTTAAAAGAATTCCAACATTTTGAGTTAAATGTATTGAGGAGTGCTTTAATTCATATATGTTACATTCGGTCATTATCAAGTTACAAAAATTACATAATATTTTTAAAGAAATAAACTTTCTTAAACGTTGTCAAGTAGATAATGTTCATACTCAAGCTTTTTACGTAAAAGCTACAAAATAAACATATCACCAGTTCTTACCCTCAAATTTTATTCCAGAAAGTCTTGGACTCTCTTGCGAAGCTTTCAACCAAAATTAGAATTAAAAAAAAATCTACATAATAAATCGAGATTAAAAAGAACCTGACGTAGAATTCAATTATTCTTCGATTTTAGCGATTGAAGAGATTTGACATTTTCGATGTATAAGCACAAAATTGCACGTTGTATTGACATTGAAATTGTCTTAAAATTGGGGAACTACATATTTTTTTTACAGTAAAAAAGGTATCATGTAATTCATATTGACGTAAAAATGTAAAAACCATTCAATCGATACCTCAAGGTGACTATCTGAGAAGAACGTCGAACTCGAATATTCTGTATTTTTCGATGAGGTCCAAAACTTTCAACTTTGCATAATCTTGAAATGTCATGAACATTTTTATAGAACCTTCGAAACATGTACTACGCTATCATATTATTCGACGTCTTCCTGCCTGTCCGTCCGTTTGTGTTTTCAGCTGTCTGTTTCTGAGATACACTTTCACACATTTGTCTATAACTTGCTGGATATCATGCTTTCATTGACTGTCAAGGTCATAGAGATCTCCGACATGATTTGACTCAACAACTAATAAGAATTAATGCCAAATAGACAAGGTAAAGATCAAATGTTGTAGGTAAAAAATATGACATACCTGTTCTAATCTTGAACAGCGTAGTAATATAGTAATATGTTTCTTACATGGAACAAATGCAGGACATGGCTGTTGAATGAGGAATTCATTCATTCCAAAGGAAAAAAATATATTTGTCAATTAGTTGATTGATGTAAATCAGTGATTTTTGACCATGTAGGCTCGTACGTGTATGACTTTGTTTATCAATAATTCATCGTTTTAGATTTCAAATTCCTTATTTCTCGTTGTCCTAATTGGTACAGAGAATCGTACCTTTTTTATTCTTTTATCATTATTTCACGATTTCTACGTCTGAGTTTATGATTTTGTTTGTCAATTATTCAAGCTCATAACTTTTAGTGACCCCGCTACACGTTTTGTTATCCATATGATTCGATATTCTATGGCTTTTTGTTGTTAGTTTACGTGAATAACATGACAATATTCCAATAATCTCATTTTTTGTATCAAATTATTATTGAATAGTTCTGACTATTTGCTTCTGTTTTAGTGAATGAAAAAAAATCACTTTCATCCATTTACCAACATTCATACTGCCAATGTTCGGAAGATAAGACAAAGTTGTGACAATCTTGAATTCATGTCAAAGAGCTGTATGCAATAAATCTTATTTTGTCATGCGGAAGGATGTTTTTATAATTATTGCAACTGACATGTCCTTGATCTTCTTTAAATTAGAGGTACTTTTATCACCGACAATGATTTCATATAATTATATGTGACCATGTATGTTTTATTTCCTTTTTTATTTATCAATTTGTAAAAAAAGAGACCAAAATGTCATTTGTATTCTAAAATAAGATAGCAAATGGTGCTAGAATGTTCAATCAGTAGGGTTCAAAATAAGTCTGACTATCCATAAAAACCATTTAAGGACATTATTGGGATCGTTATGTAGGGTTCCCTCCAGATAGCTACTTGTGCTATACAATACCATGACCACCTCAGTTTCGTAAAGTAAAAAGCAATGAAGAGAAAATATTGAATAGGAAACATGATTTTATCCGATGATGAAAAATGTAGATCAAGATAACTTTTTAATTGGTAGGATGAGGTTGACGATTTGAGCTTGAACACAGTCAAGGTTGACCAACACAAAAAAATTGTCCACATGTAGATTAATTAAAGTTACAAACGGTCTCGTAAAGATCAAACCATGAATAAAGTATATTGTCATTTTTTTTCATGGAAGCGAGTCTATAGCATACTTTAAATCAGAAACTAGCTGGTTATACAAGTATTAGCTTTCCAAAAAGCTTGGTCGATATCAACATTTATTTAAAAGCGAAAAAAAAATTTAGGTTCAATTTAGGTTTAAAATTTTGACTCTTAGAATAGAGAGTAAAGAGTAGTATTAGTAAGGCTATGCATGAAATTCACACACAAAAAACTGGTTACACAATAGGAACTTATGTGTTGATAATTCTGAAAAGTTAGAAAATAGTACATTTGCACTAGACAACTCAAGTCACAGTCATTCATCAATTGCTTGACCTGTGCGGTAGGAAAATTCCATTATAACGCAAATTAACTTGACCAATCAAAAGCCTTTCAGTATATATTCGCGGGAAAAGCGGAGAGTTCCGATTAAAGAATTTGGGGGAAATGAGGGGAAACTTCTAAAAAAAATTCCTATTAAATTATGTGACTACGCACAGTCTTATCGATTTTTATATCGCTCATTAATTTCTTTGTTGCATTTATCAATTTGTCTTTGAAAATATACAAACAAAATGGAGTATCCTCAACGAAACAGCTTAGTCGGCTGGATGGTGAGAAACTTTTTAATTAGCCCACTGGCAGCCTCGCATTCTAAGTTTGATGCAACGGATCCAAGGATCCAGAAATGTCATTAGGGATTTTGAAGGCATAGGGTTTACTGTATCACACACTAATTGGTCTAAAAGTAAAAATTGTTCAAGAAAAAATATCATTGTAGATATTACGTTAATGTGCAATATTTCAATTCAGAATTGCGATGCTAAAGCGTTGTCATGACGACATGTCCTACTTTTTGAAGTGGATAGTGAAATGGTCACGTGTTTTTCACTAGTCACAAGAATGTTTCTTTCTATCGGACAATTGCCCCTATTGCAATGTTGAATCTGATGAATCAAATCGAAAGTTGACAAACCTGTACAAATCTAGAATTAGTCGATATCTTGATATCGACTAATCAGTCACTTATGCCCTCGCTAAATGTACCGAAATATGCTAAATCATTGTAAAAAAAATGGGTACCCTAACATAACCTAGTTTTCTCCAAAGAAGAACGAATGGAACACGTGTAAACACTTATTTGCATAGACTTGTACTGTAGCAAAACAAAACAACATGGTGGACGGATAACACATGGAACGAAAACAAATCGACAATTTTCAGAATCTGAGAAGAGAAAAAATGTAATAAATAATAAAAATAAAGAATTAGTATGAGCAGGGCATTGGACAGATGGAGACCTTGGAGGACGACCGTGAATTAAGAATTAAATTTTAGCCATTGTTCATGTACATGTTCATGTATATGTATATATACATGATGTGTATACATATATTTCTAAATACTGTATATGCAAATAACGATTTCCGAAGTTTACCGAAATCGTGTGTACCCGAGCATAAGAACGTCCATGAAACAATAATTTGAATCAAGCGGACTCCTCGGGTGATAACATACATGAGCTCGCGGCGGCAGAGCACGGATTGTATTACGTACGCCTTCTTTTTATATCCATTTACATATTCATCTGTGTTGCTTGTGCCCCTGCGTTTTGCGGTCTTGTTTGTGTGTGGTCATCTGACAGTGAGGAGGTTGTTTTATATCACAATTGTACGTTCTTCGAGACCTCTGGGTAATCGGAAAAGTGGGAAGGTTGTGCGCACGTAATCCAGGATAACCACAACTTCTGCTTTTTCCGTGGCAGATGGCCGTCCTCAGTCTTCATCGGTTGGTCTCGTTGGTTAACCGTTTATGTGTAGTCCTTTGTGTTTGATGTTTCTGTGTTGTGCGTTGACGTTCCTTGTCTCTTTTTTTGTCTCTTTCGGTGCTCGTCTGCTCTTTGTTTTTGCATTGGGTGTTTGGGGGTTTTGCTGTGTTGCTGCAACCTGGTGTTGTTGAAATAATTTGTGCAAGTATAAGTTGGATGTTCAAATGGAAGTATTTAAAACCCATTTACGGGAAAATTTCGTCATCGACGTATCCATTTGTTACTTTATATGATGCCTTGAATTCTAGGATAGAACACATATACTGCAATATTAACAATTTCAACACTAGTTTTTTGTTGGTGGATTGTTTAGTCCCCGAGAATATCGTTCGCCTAGTTTCGCAAATATAATTGTAAATTTGTGAATTCTTCGTTACAAAATTTAATGAAACTGTTCTCAAACTAAGGGATGTATCCTTGAAGGCATAGATCTGTCCTTAGTAGGTTATTGGCAGTAATTTAGGCCAAGTTGGGATTTTTGCTCTTCAATATTTCATATCATTTGGAATCCCCCCTTTCCAACCTCGAGCATCTCTGAAGAGATATATCTAGTTGAAATACACTGAAATTTTATAATAGAGCACATACAATGTAATTCAATTCTGAACATTTTTGCCTTGTAGAGGATATGTCCCGATGGTGACACAATTTAATACTACATGTGTACATGTATTTCCAAATTAGAAGGAGGGAATCGGATCACACGTGACCTCCTTAACTGTTCCATCTAATCATATGCCATCGTTATTCTATAGACACAAATCTTTTTCCGGCCATTGATGCTAGTCTCTTTGAGAGTATCTTTGATAACAAGCTGTTCTCTGGATAATAATTTGATACCAATACATCCTCTCTCATTCTTCCCTGCTACATAAATCAATCAACCGACTACTACTGTGTGGCCAAAATCCTCGCTGAACTTAACGAATGAACAAGACATGATGTATTACGGACGTTGAAATAGAAGAGAAAGCATCCGGCATATGAATTTATAGCACGGAACATGAAACATTGTCTTTAAGACTTCTCAGAGTACTAATCAGCTTACAATATAAACTATGGATGGTTCTCATTAATCTATGTCTTCTTGTAAAAATATTGTAAAGATTGTTTTTACAATAGTTTCTTTAAGCTGATTTAAAATCGACACCTATGATGTCGTATTACATCCTTGTTTATTACAATTGAATAATATTGAATAAAATTCCTTTTAGCAACAACTTGTACGAATTTATAGTGTTTCACAACAATGCACCCGATTTTGTTAAGAAAAATATGGAAGAATTTTCCAGAAATTTTTTTTGCACCGAACACAGAGGAACACATGCGCATTATGCTTCAAAAATCAGACAAACAACCTCAACAAACAACAGGAGACAACGGGGGACAACCACACCGGACGGTCAAACAAACAATCAAAATAGGCACGCCACAAAATGAAACATGAATGACAAAAGATAAATTGAAGAAGAGCTGTGTGCACCCGGAGCCGACAGAGGACGATCATCAGCAATGTAAGTCATTTGGTTGTTCGGATAAGGTTTGCACAATCCTCCCACTTACCCGGATGCACATAAGTCTCCCAGATGTAAAACCGGCTTACAAATAAAAAGTCTTTTCTCTGTAAGGTGAAATCAAAAGCATGATAGAAATGCACAATGGCTCTTTAGAGAAGACAGGACCCCAACCGCCTCTCCTCTCTGAATGTCAGTCGGACTCCTCGGTTGATAACATATATGAGCTCGCTACAGCCGACAGAGCACATACTGTATTACGCACGTCCTCCTCTTATATCCATTTACATATTCATCTGTGTTGCTTTGACCCTTGTGTTTAACGGTCTTGTTTGTGTATGGTCATCTAACAAGGAGGAGGTTGTTTTACACCATAATTGTGCGTTCTGGGAAATCGGAATAGTGGGAGGGTTATACGTACGTCATCCAAGATAACCCACCATCTGCTACTTACGTGACAGATGGCCGTCCTAAGTCGGCACCGGTTGCCCATTGGTCTCGTTGGTTTATATGTGGTCTTTTATGTTTAATGTTTCTATGGTGTGAGTTGGTGTTCCTTGTCCATTTTGCGTCTCTTTCTGTGGGTGTCTGTTCTGTGTTATTTGCATTGGGTGTTTTGGGGTTTAGCTTTGGGTGCTGCAACCTAGTGTTATTGGAGATATTCTCCTTTCTTTGGTAATACAAAAGCTATGTCGATGGATTTCAAAAACAAGCATTGGGCAAACGAAATTCTCTCCGTCTTATGTGAATTGAAGTGAGTTCATATCAATCTCCCAAGAAGATTTTTACAGGGCCCGTCTTGTTGTCACATGATCATGGTTGGTTAGAGTGTCTGTCTGGTGACATAAGGATCATATCCATGGTATTCTCTTTAGAGCTAAAATTGAACCCCCTTTTATACCGTGGATATGATCTTGCTGTCACGCGATGGACTCTTGGTTAGGTACTTGAACAATCTACAGCCTTGTACCTGCGCATTAGTAAGAATTGCAATCTGACTGACTGTGACGAAAGGACTCCATGACGGACCCTGTCAAAACCTCATTAGAGAAGACTGGGCCCCGACAACCTCCCCTCTCTGAATGTCAGTCGGACTTCTTGGGTGCTAACAACAGCAGACAACACACGATCTGTATTTAGTACGCCCTCTTTTCTTATATCCATTTACTTATCCATCTGTGTGTTGCTTGGGTGCCTGCGTTATGCTGTCTGTTTGAATGGTCATCTTGCAGTGAGGAGGTTATTTATATCACTATTGTGCATTCTTCATAGTAACCGGAAAAGTGGGAGGGTTGTTCGCATGTAATCCGGATAACCCCGCCATTTGCTACTGACGTACCCGATTACCATCTCAAGTCGGTACCGGTTGCCAATTGGTCTCGTTCGTATATATTACTTCTTTCTCTAAAAGACTTGATGGATTCAGCTCCATTGTGAATCAAGGAGAAAAGAAGGAATGGGGGGCAATATGAATACCTACTGCAACGCCAACAGCTTGTCGGAAAATCTTTCCACTAAATTCACAAAAATCTAATCCTTCAGATAGGACAAGTCTCGGTGTTCTGGATTTTAGATTCAATTTTTCACCAAATAATTTTTGTGGAAAATTAAGGTAAGGGATCTAAAAGTTAATACAGTTGATACTTGGGTAAACTATTTTTTTTAACACTGGAGAATCTTTATATTTCAATTTCGAATTCGAGTTATGTTTGTGATTCGAATGAATTTCATTTCTGTTTGTTGATTTCAGATTGAGAATGCGTTTCAATCATCAAGGTTCCACATCAGTCTGACAAATTTTCTAGACTATACATTATCACAGCAACTATGGAGTCCAGCTTTTATCCCAGACAAAGGTTTTATAAACAAGATAGATACAGATTTATTGAAACACATTAAGGAACAAGGAAGTGATGAAGTCAGCTGAGAATTTTATTGTAAATGCTATTGACATCTATCACTTTCAAATATAGTCTTTTTTCTCGTCCTTTTACCAGATAATTTTATCTCTAGATACGTCATACAAAGCATCTTTTCCACTTAGATGACATTAAGGATTCTGTAAACATCCATGAGGAGAGGACGATGAGATGGTTCCTAATCTCGCTACAATCTGGCTAGATCTGGCATATAAAACAAGATTGAAGTGTTCCATAACGTTACTTCCTTTACTAAAGCCAAAAACCAACCCTAAGGCATCAGACCCGCGCCTCAGAGAGCTAATCTCCCCCAAGCCATAGCGACCCTCAGACACAGTCAAATGTAATCCAGAAGCACCTTCAGTATTGTTTTTTTATTTGAATTTGTGCATTTACTTTGCAAACAGTGCACGGCTTCAAATTTTTCAAAGGGTCGACTCAGTTGAGCAGACAAACAAAACATACATGTATTACCATTAAGTGTCGTGTTACTAATCCAAATCATCTGATCAAATTCATCATACCAGAATTTTGCTAATGCCAAACGTAGTACAACCATAGGATAACATCACTTTGAGAAGCAGAGTGAAGGAAGGTACAATCCGGATCACATACATCATGTAATAAAAGTACACGAGAAAGGAGGGGATCTCCTACAACAATCGGTTGCAGCACCCACAGCAAAAATCCAAAAACACCCAGTGGAAAAACACAGAGCAGACTCCCACAGAAAGAGACGCAAAAGGGACAATAGGAACACTAACTCACATCATAGAAACATGAAGCACAAAGGACCAAGGAACGCCAATTCACATAGAAACATCAAGGTACAATGAACGCCAAATCACATAGAAACATCAAACGCAAATGACTACACATAAACCAACGAGACCAATGGGCAGTCGGTGCCAACTTAGGACGGCCATCTGTCACGTCTGTAGCAGACGGTGTAGTTTTCCTGGATAACGTTCGCACAACTCTCCCACTTTCCCGATTACCCAGAGGTCTCGAAGAACGAACGCTTGCGGTGTAAAACAACCTCCTCACTGTTAGATGACTACACACAAACAAGACGCAAAAACGCAGGGACCAAGCGACACCTGTAGATTAATATGTAAACGGATATAAAAAGAGGGCGTACGTTATATAGTCCGTGCTCTGTCGGCTGTAGCGAGCCCATGTATGTTATCATCCGAGAAGTCCGACTGACATTCAGAGAGGAGAGGCGGTTTGGGCCCTGTCTTCTCTAAAGAGGTTGAGACAGGGCCCGACATGGAGTCCCGTCGTCACATTCAATCATAGTGCAAGTTTTAAGAATGCGCTGGTACAAGACTGTAGACTGGTCAAGTACCAAGCCTAGTGTCTGTTTTATATTAATATATATTTGTTTTAACAACTTTGGCCGTTTTATATTCAAGGAATGAGTGTCTTATTTTTGCGTTCATGCTTTTAGCCTCTGGTTTGACAGGCGCAAATCTCGTGAACGGCGAAGAGGTTCTCGAAAAAATTGCACTATCGAACCAGAGTGAAAAAGCAATGAACGCAAAAATTAAGATACTCGTTCCTTATATTTACATTCAGATGTAAAACATCTTTGAAAATATCATCGAAATTTTATATAAATTAAGTGGAAATTCAGATCTAAGTGTCTCACATGTTTCAATTCTCCCTACCAGGAAGGGCAAGAAATACTCCATTGCAAAAGACCAAAATATACGGTTTGATATTAACAATTATCGAATAGTTTTTTTTATAAAACGTTTTCACGATGAGTCTTAATTTTTTGTAAACAATTTGAAGAGAATAAGGCCTTATTTATAATTAGAAAAGTTAGTGCTGCATAAATTCAATTCAGTAGCGCCATCTACATTCAAGCATACATGAACTCTGAGGAAGTTCACATTTAGAAATGGACTGTACAACGTTTTCACAATATTGCAAATATCTGCTAACACGTGTTCATGATGAATTTTAACTTTTATAAACAATTTAAAGAGAATAAAGCCTTATTTATAATATCAGAGTAGTCAGTGCTACATATCATTTCGATAGCGCCATCTACATCGCAATACACATGAACTCTATGGAAACTGTACTTATGTACACGTACATAGAGTTGTTATACATATTTCAATGGTTTGAAGGATTTTTTGGATGTCCCCGTCTGTTTCTTCTTTTTGATATCGTCTCATTCCCCGTACTCATGTTTGGAATCTCTTCCTGATCGCAAATTCAGCATCAGTATGCCCCGCCCACTGTTAGAACGGCTTCTTGCGCGCACGTTATGTGATTGGGGCCAACCTGTGTTCATCGTGAAATGAACGTCAAAATTGAATAGGCGTTTAACATAGGAAATCAACTTGCAATGTAAATATAAGTTGACATTTGTTTTAACAACTTTGATCTCATTATCAAGAAAGTAAGGAAAGCCAATTACATAAAACTGCCATGTTGGCAATGAAGATGTTTATTATGTTTAGTTAGATATTACAAAGCACGGATGACTAGAGATTTTGATACTCGGTATTCACATAACAAACACATGCTTACATGATATTGACAAATTTCGAACAAAACAATTTGTTATGTATCGTTTGATCTCAAGAAAACCAGATGTTCATACAACCAAAAAATATTGGCACTGCTCTTACACCGTTTTCTGTGGAGATTGTTCATCAAGATTAATAGAATCTAGCAAGGGATAGTAAAAATACAAGTCGAGTTTGGGAGCGATCGGGTCCCAACCCAATGAGACTGATCTTTTCGATCAGGAACTCAAATATGATGCTTGATTATTTCTCTCGCACACTGAAACATTCAAATTCCTCTCGTTTTTGCATCAGAATGACTGAACGTCATGTTGATTGTATGTGCACTTGAAATAACGTACGTCAGTTTGTTTGTGACCATAATGAAACAACCAACGGTGTTGGATCAGGGGTGCCGAATCGAAATTTCAGCACTTCTAAAATAGAAGTCATCCTTTACCCCACCTCTGTCAAGTTAGCCTGTAAATCCCGGAAAACCATTGGCTGAAAACGGTCAAATGAAGACGATGTATACCGGATGCCTATCCTTTTATGTCAGACCTCCATTACGCCACAATGTTGTATTCACGTTACGTCGTAGCTTGATCAGACAATGACGTCCAAAAACTTCATGAAAATTAAAAAAAATAGGCGGAGAAAATTCGTTACCTAGTCATCTAGTTTCGCCTCGCCGGTACAAAACCTAGTGACCTGGTATCATCCCGTATCAGGTCACTATATGACCAGGTCACTTATCATATGTGTGAAAAAAATGTTGTCCTTTTTATGGTGTTGTGTTCTTGTCTCTGTTTGTCCGCTATTTCTCGTCTCTTGAGAATTTGTTCCGTTGATTTCATTGATACATGTAGGGATCTTCTCCCTCAAAGAAGGGAGGAGATCTCCAACAAGACCCCGTTGCAACATCAACAGCAGAACACCAAAACACCCGATGCAAAAACACAAAAGACGAGTACAGCACGAGACGGAAAAGAGACACACGACATGTAAACATCAAACACAAAAGAATTCTGGATTCTGATTTTGAGTTTTGTAATTGACTTTTATTCACTGATTATTATATATGAATCGTTTGTGATTAATCTTCACCGGGTACCGAATTTGGGCTGCCGACTGTGATATATCGGGAGAAGGTGTAGTTATCCAGGTTATGTACACGTGGCCCTTCTAATTTTTCTTTTTACACAGACATCTTCCAAGACGTACATCTGTTGTTTAAACAGATAAGGTAAGGTGTTATCACGAACAAAACAGCTAGTAATGCATGGCCATAAGTAACACATAGAGAAAAAGTGTCTTAATTTGTGTTTCTTATGCATTGTGACGTCACGAGCGTTAACGTACGAATTGCAGCACGTTCCTTTTGATAGTTTCATCTCAGGGAATATCATTGATATCTTAAGCATTGATATAAGGAAAACAGATATGCTTTGCAGATTTTAAGAGATGACAAATATGGATAATGACCATATCCCTGTACACAGCACAAAATCGATAATTCAGAAAATCAGAAACCGAAGGCATACAAAATCGGAGAAAACAGGAACCAAAGCAAACAAACAAAAACCTCCACCACATGAAAAGAAGCGAACACCCGATATGGGAGTGAGGCCAGGTGCCCAGGAAGAGTAAGCATCTCCTGCTTGCATTCAACACCCGCCGCTTCAATTCGGTAGAACTGGCACATCCCGAGAACTGAGAGCTCGTATTCAAACTATTTGAATTTCAACCATCGGTGAATTCCGTCACGTTTCCAAATAGTTTCCATACGTTGACCATAGAACGAAAGTGTTTACTATTTGTTTGAATTTCTTCGTCTTTCCTGTATAATGCATATACTTTCCGCTGTGATAACGTCTTCATGTTGGGATCTCGGTCTAACCTTACTTGACGAAAATAATGAAGAACATAAGGCTTCCGGTATCTTTTTTCTGAAAAAATTAGGATTGGTAAAACATACCATAACTAAAATCAAGAAGAAAATTAAAAAAGAATGTTTGTCGAAAAATAACCCCCCCAACCAGATGGGTCCCAAGTTACTTTGACCTTGGTCACATGACCTCACACCAAGATGATGCGAAACTTTTGAGCCATGGGCAACACCACGGAGGTGATTCATTATAATGATTAGCACATTCTACTTCATATAAGCATAATGGATGATCTTGACCTTGGTCACATGACCTTGGGTATATGTGATCTGAAACCTATGAATAATGAGCAACATCAAAATGAATGAGTGACTGGATACACAATTCAAAAGATATAGCCTGGGACAAGAACATACTAAAATATGAAAGCGATGGGGTGAACAGTTCAAGAAATATAGCCGGGACATGAATGTATGTACAATTCATTAGAAATGTACTATGATTTTGACCTAGGTCACATGATCTTAGGTCAAGGTGATGTGAAACCTTCGAGTCATAAGGAACAACATACTAGATTATGGAAGCGATCTGATAAACGGTACAAGAGATATAGCCCGGACAGAAATGTATGTACAATTTCAATAAAAATGTACGAAGTGACCTTGATCTCGGTCACATGATCTTAGGTCTAGGTGATGTGAAACCTTTGGGTCATAAGCAACAGCATACTAAAATATTGAAGCGATCCGGTAAACGGTACAAGTGACACAGCCCGGACAAGAATGTATGTACAATTTCATTAAAAATGTACTAAGTGACCTTGACCTTGATCACATGACCTTGGGTTAAGATGATGTGAAACCTTCGGGTCATAAGCAACAACATGCTAAAATATAACAGTGATTCAGTGAACGGTTTAGGAGATATAGCTCGGACAGGAATGTATGTACTATTTCATTAAAAAATAGAAATCCAAGGAGTGCTTGTGTCGCCTGCGAAGCGGTTTATTATTCTAGAAAGTGGATCAAAATCATTGGTATCAGTAGAAAAGTTTTGTCAAATGAAATTCATCTGAAATATCAGACCTCTTAATTACAAATTAAAAGATTTGGTGATTCTCAAATTTTCAGAAAAGAGTGTCAATCATCTAGGTCAAGGTCACTACATAACTACTGGTAACAAAAAGGTCTCGTCATAAGAAATATTAAAGACCTATCACCTACCAATTAAAAGATATATACAACCTTAATTTCTGAGAAAAGAAGGTCAAATAGCTAAGTCAAGGTCAAAAGGCAAAAAAATGATGGTATGTGTAGAAAGGCATTGTTACAAGGAAAATACATGTTAAATATGAAAGCCCTATCACCTACCAATCAAAAGATATAGCCAATTTTACTTTTCTTGAAAAGTAGGTCAAATATCTAGGTCAATGTCACAAGGTCAAATTTCATGGTCTGTGTAGAAAGGTCTTGTCACAAGGAATACACATGTGAAATACCAAAGCCCTATCACTTACCAATCAAAAGATATATACAATCTTAATTATTTTGAAAAGTAAGTCAAATATCTAGGTCAAGGTCAATAGGTAAAAAAGTATGGTATGTGTAGAAAGGTCTTGCCACAAGGAATACACATGTGAAATATCAAAGCCCTATCACTTACCAATCAAAAGATATAGCGAATCTTATCTTTTTTTCAAAAGTAGGTCAAATATTTAGGTCAAGGTCACAAGGTCAAAAATTATGGTATGTGTAGAAAGGTCTTGCCAAAAGGAATACACATGTGAAATATCAAAGCCCTATCACTTACCAATAAAAAGATCAAGCGAATCTTATCTTTTGTTCAAAAGTAGGTCAAATATCTAGGTCAAGGTCACAAGGTTAAAAAATTATCGTATGTGTAGAAAGGTCTTGCCACAAGGAATACACATGTGAAATATCAAAGCCCTATCACTTACCAATCAAAAGATATAGCGAATCTTATCTTTTTTTCAAAAGTAGGTCAAATATTTAGGTCAAGGTCACTAGGTCAAAATTTATGGTATTTGTAGAAAGGTCTTGCCATAAGGATTGCATGTGTGAAATATAAAGGTCCTAATATTTACCAATCAAAAGATATATTCATTCTTAATTTTTTTCAAAAGTAGGTCAAATAATTAGGTCAAGGTCACCAGGTCAAAAATTATGGTATGTGTAAGAAGGTCTTGTCACAAGGAATACACATGTGAAATATCAAAGCCCTATCACTTACCAATCAAAAGTTATGGGCTGTGACACCCAAAGTGTGACAGACAGACAGACGGACAGACGGACAACGGACAAAGTGATCCCCAAGTGTCGCTATGCTTCGCAGGCGACACAAAAAAGTACTAAGTGACCTTGGTCACATGACCTTGGGTCAAGGTGATGTGAAACCTTCGGGTCATAAGCAACAACATACTAAAATATGAAATGGAACCTGCAAACTGCTCAGGAGATATAGCCCGGAAACGACGTGTGACAGATGGACGCGAAGGCAAAAATATGTTTCCTTCCGTTGGGGGGGGGGGGGCATAATTAGTTCGGCATTATCACTTCTATGCCAGTTCTCAATCGAGTATTTCCAAAAGAAGAAACAATATTTTACATCGTATCCATTTTATTTTTCCTCTTAAAATAGATCAATCGAATAAACATTGAAAATTTATTCATGTAAATCTAACATGTATGACTTTATGACACGAAATAAGACATGTTGGATCAAGTGTTCTTTGGTAATATATAATTCAAAAACAGCCTATCTAGCATAGTTGTCTACATATTGTTCAATGTGAATAATAGTTGGTCACGTATGTACACTGAGATCACGTGTTCACAACGGACCTGATCCTGAGCATTTCTGTCTGCTCGCCTCCTGAGTCTGATGAGTCTTTGGTCGTAATAAGTCCAACTCCTCTTCTGTCACCTGCTCTTCTGAAACGGGAATAAAATGAAATGAAAATATTAAAAACTTACATTTTCAAAATATTGTAGATAAAATTCTCTGCAATATTTCTTATTCTTTTTAAATGAATATTATCAATTTAAAAGAATTTATTTTGTTCTGAAAATATAACAGAACTGTAGAACCCATGTTCTGAAAAACACCAAGATTAAAAGAAAATATGATTTATCACTGCTGTAGTGGTATCTTTTCTTACCTCTTTCTAGTTCTTCGGCATGCTTAGAGAGAGAAGTTACAAGTGAAATGTTATTACACTTTGGACAGAAATTTTGTGAATATTCTAATAGATTATTCTTTGAACGAGTATCATCTCAGATATTTACAAAAGTACTATTAAATTCTCTAGGGAACACAGAAAATTGAGTATATGATATTGTTTTAAAAAGCTTACCATTTAGACTAGAACAGCTTTGATGTTTGGAAAGCAGACAAGAACAAGCAACTTTAAATTCTTTTCTGAATTTATCTGAAATCAAAATCAAATATAATGAGTATTTTTCATTCAAAACAATTATGTAAAAGTCAACATCCCGCTGTTTCCATTTCTGAGAATAAGTTATTAATCGTTATGTACTTCGCATGCTTTTATTGGTTATTCTAATCTTAAATGATCGAATTCTACATGTTAATGGGATATTTATGTCTTTAATCGTTACTTCCAGTTCACCTCTTAGTGCAGCTTAATTGTTTCAGTACAAAAAAATCCTGACAGAGCATATGTACTTACCGCTCATGAAATTGTAGATAATTGGATTAATAGAGGAATTAAAATAGCAAAGCCAATGTGACAGAAGAGCCAACGTTTTCATTATGTAGTCCATAGATTTATCAATCACTTTAACGTATCTGCAATAAAAACAAATCAATTTATCATTAGAAATACATTTATCATTTGCATCGATCTCAGCCTCATATCCTCGTTTGAGCAAATCTTTTTTCCGGGAAGTCCTCAGAGAGTAAACATTTTCTCAGGAAATCCTCACATTCTCATTTTTTATCGCTCATATTCCACAATAGGAATTACCATCCTCTTTTCTCTTTCTTTTCACTGGAATCCCTTCTGCCTTATTGAGACATATATCATCGGCAAAAAGTGTTGTTTTTTTCATTAAAAGTGTGACAAAGAAGCATGAAAAGGATTATTCTCATGACAGTTTTTTATGGAAATCCATAATACTTTTATATCCAGCAAAATACCTTGATTGAATAGAACCATTTCTTACATACTAGTATTTCAATTACATACAAGTGATTGCCTATGTCAGAAGTGTCATATGTATGATCCAAGGTTAGTTGTAATTTTCCAGTTGTCAGTTCTCCATATTCAACTGATTTAAGATCTGTAGATTTCCTGGAGATATCTTTTCTATTGGATCTTAATCAAAGGGTTATTTTGATGTTTCCTTAATTGCTACGAAATATCAAGAGCCCATCGTCGTTCTTACTGATAAATACATTTCGAATTTTCTGAATCTAAAATAGGAGTTGTCTTGATTGAATGAAAAAATCCTAAAATAGCAGATTCAAACATTCTAAACAGTAAAACTGGGAAGGAATCACCAACAGGATTATGTAAAGATAATGATATTACAATGAACAGAAGTCATCCTGTTGGGTAACCACAGAAACAAGACTTGATACTGGGACATACATTTGTAAAATAATCTATTTCAGGGGACGCCATTTGAATGGCAAAGAGGGAAATTGATAAAGAATGTTTAGGAAGATTAACAGAAATGACACCGGAATACATTAAGCGTCACTCAGAAGGAGCATTACAAGAAATAGAGGGTAATGTACTTATTCAATCAAAAATACAACCAAACATGGACCATATTGAAGCATATAAAAGTACGGATATTGAGTATACTATAAAGGTAACCGAACAAGTGGAGGGTTGTGCGCACGTAACCCCAATAACTACAGGCCGTCCTAAGTCGGCACCGATTGTCCTTAAGTTTCGTTGATTTATGTGTGGTATCTTGTGTTTGGATGTTGTGTTTGATAGTTCTTGTACCTTTTGTGTTTCTTTTTGTGTTTATCTACATTGTGTTTTTACGTATGTGTGTTTTTATATTTTGATGTGGGTACTGTAACCAAGTCTTGTTTAAGATCCCCATCTTTGTTATAAAATCCAACTATGTTTAATACTTATTATAATTAAACAAGTATAATAGGAAAAAAATATTCTCAAGCCTAGATATGTACTCGTGTTTTTTTGGTCATGTTTTATGATAAGGGAACATACAAATGTATGGTGTTTTACATCAATTTGTTCAACACATGAATGTAAAACACCATACATTTGGATGTTCCCTTATCATAACACACATTGCGTTATTTCAAAATCGATAGACAAGGAAAGTAAGAGTAGGTTTTACTATAGCATAGGTTTTTCCTATTACAACATAATTTTGTTTTCGATTCCATCTCAAATAAAATTTATTCACCTATGCAGTGATTATAAGACGTCTCATCCTTCCCCTACTCTCTTTTCTTTCGTTTAATTTCATGTTTCTCGTCGCTCTTTGTCAATACGGCGGAAATGAACAGAAAAATGTGTTTTGATGTTTTGTTGTGGGTGCTGCAACCTAGTCTTGTTGGAGATCCCCTACTTTCTTGCTGTGGTTGCTACAACCTAGTCTTGTTGGAGATCCCCTTCTTTCTTGCTGTGGGTGCTACAACCTAGTCTTGTTGGAGAACCCCTCCTTTCTTGCTGTGGGTTCAACGACCTAATCTTGTTGGAGATTCCCTCCTTTCTTGCTGTGGGTGCTACAACCTAGTCTTGTTGGAGAACCCCTCCTTTCTTGCTGTGGGTTCAACGACCTAATCTTGTTGGAGATTCCCTTCTTTCTTGCTGTGGGTGCTACAACCTAGTCTTGTTGGAGATCCCCTTCTTTCTTGCTGTGGGTGCTGCAACCTAGTCTTGTTGGAGATCCCCTACTTTCTTGCTGTGGTTGCTACAACCTAGTCTTGTTGGAGATCCCCTTCTTTCTTGCTGTGGGTGCTACAACCTAGTCTTGTTAGAGATATCCTCCTTTCTTGCTGTGGGTTCAACGACCTAATCTTGTTGGAGATTCCCTCCTTTCTTGCTGTGGGTGCTACAACCTAGTCTTGTTGGAGATCTCCTACTTTCTTGCTGTGGGTGCTACAACCTAGTCTTGTTGGAGAACCCCTCCTTTCTTGCTGTGGGTTCAACGACCTAATCTTGTTGGAGATTCCCTCCTTTCTTGCTGTGGGTGCTACAACCTAGTCTTGTTGGAGATCCCCTTCTTTCTTGCTGTGGGTGCTACAACCTAGTCTTGTTGGAGAACCCCTCCTTTCTTGCTGTGGGTTCAACGACCTAATCTTGTTGGAGATTCCCTCCTTTCTTGCTGTGGGTGCTACAACCTAGTCTTGTTGGAGATCCCCTACTTTCTTGCTGTGGGTGCTACAACCTAGTCTTGTTGGAGAACCCCTCCTTTCTTGCTGTGGGTTCAACGACCTAATCTTGTTGGAGATTCCCTCCTTTCTTGCTGTGGGTGCTACAACCTAGTCTTGTCGGAGATCCCCTACTTTCTTGCTGTGGGTGCTACAACCAAGTCTCATTGAAGACCCCCTACTTTCTTACTGTGGGTTCAACAACCTTGTCTTGTTGGAGATCGTCTCCTTTCTTACTGTGGGTGCTACAACCTAGTCTTGTTGGAGATCCCCTACTTTCTTTCTGTGGTTACACTACATAGTATCCGCAGTGTCGCATTTGGAATTTGGCTAGGGATGATTTTTTAAATAGGGGACAGATGGGGTCCAGCTTCATTATGTGAGCTTTATTATTGAAATAACTATGATTTTTGATATTTGGAAGAAAGAACTTGTTGTCTTGAGAAAAGCACATTATTTCCATTGTATACCTCATATGTATAGTATGACCGGATGTGAAAGTAAGAGGTCATGTGACTAGCCTTGGGCAAAGAAATGAATGCTGTATATAGGTAAGAAAACTTTGACGTCATATTTCTCGAATTGCATCAGGTGAAAATTCAAATAAATTGCACATATTATAGAATAAGAAATACACAACAAATAGACATACAGTTTATTAAGAAAATCATTTGAGAAGGATGTTAAATTTGAGTCACTTTGAGGGGTCATGCCCCATTTCCATGTCATCTTCTAATGTACTGCTATAACTTTGAGCAGCATGTCTGACTGACAGGATTTGTTCAGATGAAATCAAGAATAATAGAAGTAATCAGTAATAAGAGTATTTTTTATTGATATGTAGCTTTATATTGTATGAGCAATATAAAATTATTAATATAACGTCAACTATTGCATGCCTTTCATTCAAAACGCTCAATTTTCAATGACCAATACTATGGAGTGCAACCTGTGTGTGCTACAACCAAGTCTCATTGAAGACCCCCTACTTTCTTGCTGTGGGTGCTACAACCAAGTGTCATTGAAGACCCCCTACTTTCTTGCTGTGGGTGCTACAACCAAGTCTCATTGAAGACCCCCTACTTTCTTATTGTGGGTTCCACAACCTTGTCTTGTTGGAGATCCTCTCCTTTCTTACTGTGGGTGCTACAACCTTGTCTTGGAGGATATCCCCTTCTTTCTTGCTGTGGGTGCTACAACCAAGTCTCATTGAAGCCCCCCTACTTTCTTGCTGTGGGTGCTACAACCCAGTCTCATTGAAGACCCCCTACTTTCTTATTGTGGGTTCAACAACCTTGTCTTGTTGGAGATCCTCTCCTTTCTTACTGTGGGTGCTACAACCTTGTCTTGGAGGATATCCCCTTCTTTCTTGCTGTGGGTGCTACAACCTAGTCTTGTTGGTGATCCCCTTCTTCCTTGCTGTGGGTGCTACCACCTAGTCTTGTTGGAGATTCCCTCCTTTCTTACTGTGGGTGCTAACACCTAGTCTTGTTGGTGAATCCCTCCTTTCTTACTGTGATTGCTACAACCTAGTCTTGTTGGAGATCCCCTCCTTTCTTACTGTGGGTGCTACAACCTAGTCTTGTTGCCGATCCCCTACTCTTTTCTAATCAAAGCCATAATCACTCCTATATTTCGCCTATATTAACAGGATATGGGGAAAACAACAGCAGCTGCCTAATCATTACATCTGTTCAAGAAACATTGATATTTAGCTATCTTGATTTTGTGCAAATTTTGATATTTATTGAGATATCAAATGCTCCAAGGTAAAGATTAAGTAGCAGAAAGTAGAAGGTGTTCATTTAAGATAATGCGTAATATGCACATTGCATCAAAGATTTGTCATAAAAAAACATGCTGGAATGCATTTTGGCGTGGATTGCTAAGCACTCGAAATGCAGCAAGATGTAAACATGATAAAGCATGAAAATAACACTACTTCATTCGATAAAGCGTAGGCAAATTTTATTTATATCAAAAGGATACATCGGGTTCTCATTTTAATAGCTTCCAACCTAATCGTCAAAATTCGAGAAGTTTGCACGGGACAAAGAATCAGATAGGTGTGTACATAGGAACCTCAACTTTGGAACGTGTTTCTATTTTCCTCTTTCGGATATCATTAATTCTTTCTCAAGAAAACAAATTTTAGTATCAATTACCTAGTATATTACTGATAATCGCCCCCTGCAGGGGATAGAAGATTTTGAAAGTAAAAATACTTTGTAGTTCTTAAAGTAAAACATCAGAACTCTAGAAGACAATCGGTTGCAATAACACATATGTACAACATAGGCACTTAGCATATAGAATCGCAGAAACAAACAATTTCAGATAACCCCCCCCCAAAAAAAAAAAATCAAACAAACGGTGATCTGGGTCTTAATTCCAATTTCCTTTTGTCTCATTATAATATTAGTGTAGCTTGAAATTATTCAATTATTCAAAGTCTATTTTCAGAGTAGACTAGGTTAGATGAACTCAATATTTCACATTTTCACTTTTTGCTATTTGTCGTATTTTGAGAATTGGACTAAAGTATATTCTTATTTTATGGTGCCGGGCCCTGAAGATGTTCTCACAACGAAAGGTCTAAAAAGTGAACAATTTCTTATGACAGTAATGATGCAAAAAAAAAAAAAAAGAAAATGAAATCTATTGTTGATCTAAGGAGCAATGATACCCCCGCCCGGCATATTTTACATATAAGCAATGTATAAAAAGTTTGAAGGTGCACAATTCAACACAAAATTGAGGAACATGGACCCTTTATTTGAGCTTGACCTGTATTTCTAAATGTAAAGCTATATCTGAGAAATAAATATATTCCCTGTTACAGTTTTCATTTAAATGTCAGGCAAGCACAAAATATTGTTTTTCTCCAAGTTTGAAGGGGCACAACTCTGCATAAAATTGAGCCATATTCAAACCTAACATGTAATTTTTGGTATAATAGCTACATTCAAGAGGTGAAGTTATTATCGGTAACAGTTGTCCTTCTAATGTCCACAAACCACAAAATTTTGAATTTGTCTAAGTTTCAATGGTCATTAATGTTAACTCTGCACGTAATTGAGGGATATGACGCATATTTGAACTTGACCTGTCTTTCTTGGTGTTAAAGCTATATGCAAGAAATGAATTGATTATCTGTAATAGTTTTCCGTTAAATGTCCGGAAACCACAGGTGGGACGGACGGACGGACGGACGCACAGACTGACACACGGACGGACAAGTGCATCACTATATACCCCCACCATTATATGGCGGGGGTATAAAAATTCAAATCACATAAAATTGTGATTCGTTATGATATTTGTGATTCACGTACCGGATTAATTACATATATAATCACCCTAATTTTGTATTCGCTGCTGAACATTGTTTTAAAATAGCACTCTCCATTGTCTAATTTAAATGATATAGCACTGTATAAAAAATCATAGATTGTTAAATTTTTTATGATATCACATGTGCCTCTCGGAGATATGTCTGTTATGATTTTGACCTATTATTTAGTCTCAAAGTGTATCAAGTGAAGATCTCTGATCATTAATCTCATGATTATTGCACTCATTAACTGAGGACATATATATAAATCTGAGCACCAAAAGCTGAAGTATTCCTGGGGGGTACGTTAATATTGCAGTAATTACTTGCATTTTTCTTCTCTCTATAGATGTCTGTTATTCTTTGCTACAAATCTACAGGGGTCAATATTACACTACATCTTACAATCAACTACATTTATTTTCCTTATTCCATGAGATCGCGGTAGCTAGTCAGACTCTGTAAGTGTTGCTCGAAAAGAGGACACTTTCTTGAAGACATCAAAATGAGCTGGTAAAACGTAATGATTGGAGAACATTTTGTGACAACATAAATAGTTCAAAATTACATTTTCCTAACTATAATCAAATCTTGTGGGAGATAAAAAGAAATAATATAATCAATTTTAATACAATTTTCGCTGTAATTTCAGACCTCATCTTTAACAAAAGTTGACAGAGAGAGATGAGATCTGTAACATAATAAATGATGACTTTTTATGAGCCAATAACTGCTTGAAGACACCTTGCCGGAAGAGGGAAGGACAGGCCAAGCAAAAAGCAGGAAAAACCTGTTAAAATAGTTTTTTCACATTACATTAACGTCCTTTAGTTGGTTCCAGAGCCCCCTCCCCCGCAATAAAGGGATTCTTAAATTCAATTTCCTTGCGATTTTCATAATTTGAAAACTTTATATATATACCTAAGATGAATTTTGATGTAAAATTGGAGATTTGTTATACAAATTTAAGCTTTTATAACGTATGAAAAATATGATATATATATATATAACCAAATCATTTTAAAAAAAAACGTCTAAGCGATTGTAAAGTTGACAATAATCGTAAGATACGAACCGGAAACATGAAATATCTTCTTTTCGGATTCTCTAAATCCGACAAATACTTTACTGTTATTTCACTACAGAGAGACTCGATTACCATCATCTACGCAGACAGGCTTTGTTAAAGATATATGCAACCTTTTCATGTTATTTAGTAGATACGGACCAAGAAAAAGTCTGAGCCTTCAAATTTTATTAGCATTGCCATAGTTAGATGAAACCAGCGCTAATTGACCGACGACACACATTCTCCCTCTTACATTCAGTTATGTACAGGTGTTCCAAAGTGCAGATTAGCGATTCTGATACAAATAAATCCGTAAACTATGCACTCTAAAACAGAATAATTCTTTTCACTTATGTTTATCGAGTTCGTACGACTTTTAGTGAAATGCCATAATGGAAACACACACGTAGAGAGAGAGAGAGAGAGAGAGAGAGAGAGAGAGAGAGAGAGAGAGAGAGAGAATACCTTAGTATATTTAGTAGATGAACAGGGAGGTAGCAGATGAAGAAGACGATGACTACGACGATGAGCATCTTTGCTGTCTTTTTCCTGGTCTTGCATTGCATTGCCGCTGCACGGTTACTGGACCCACCTACAGAAATCATCAAATATGTCAAGGAACATAAAACACATGTTCAAGAACATTCCTCTGAAAGAGAACTTTTCCACTGAAAGAAAACTTTTCCTCTGAAAGAGAACTTTAAATCCTCACTGATGAGGATTTAATATCCAAAACATGTGTCTGGTGCATATAATACATTCGTTTGAAATTTTCTTCGGAAGGTATAGAGTTGGAACACTTTAATGTAATCGGGAATCTCTGAAATCCAGAAACTGAAAAAAAAACGGTTGTATTTCTTTCTTCTCGGCCACTTATGTAGCTTTCTGGCGCGAAATACACACGTTGTAGATATAGACAAATTTATTTCCTTCCAAACGGTTAAATATTTGATCGGAACACACTATGAATAGATTGTAATTAAAAAGACATCATACAGCCAGACTCGTCCCAAAAATTACCAGGGCCCTACACTCTTGACCATCTCCATTTTTGGAAGAAAAAGTATGATAATCAGTCATCATTCTTCTTCGTCTTTTGTACAAAAAAGTTATTGAAAAGGATCTTAACGGTAATAAAATAGGCATTTATTATCATGCACTGAAAACTTCCTACTTTATCGGAAATTCAAGTACATTTATTTATTATTAATAAACACTTATTTCCTGTTGCAGTGTGCAGCAGTTAAACTCGTTCCCCGTGACATGGATTTGTGCATTAATTACTTCTTTCCAGCTCTGTCGCATGAAAGAAGTTTTGTTTTGGTGCTTTATCAATTTGACGTCATTAGTATTATATTTTGCTATTTCGGAAGCTTGTCATTTCATTCTAAAATATAATCGAAATTAAAGGAGGTTAACATCTTAGGACCATCCTTCCTATGCTATTTTGAACATAGATTTTATTTGGATATGCTAATGAATCGACCCTACAGGAAAATTGGAGCCGCGCACTCTCTGCACATTGCACTTTTAAAAATTTCCAAAAATATATTCAGAGGGCGTTACTGAAATGAATTTTGGCTGTGTCTAAAACCACTTTTGATGAAAGTATCATCAATAATGATGATTTAATATCCGAATCACGTATCTGGTGCATAATACATTTGTTTGAAATTTTCTTCGGAAGGTATAGAGTTGAAACACTTTCGTATTTTTATAATTAACAAATATTAATTTAAAGTAAGTGTAAACAAGTTTTTAGAGTTACATGTATTTTTTGTCATATGGTTCTTTTTTACTTTTCAAATTCATTTTAAGAAGAGGGATGGTGCATGCAAAATTCTATTAAGGGAATCAAGCTTTCAAAGAAGCCAACTCATTCCCTAGGGAAAACATCGTAAGAGTTCCATTCTTGATAGATTTATTTTCCTAATTTCGGAAACACTGAAGTGGGCGGAGCGATTATTTGCTTTCTTGTGTTTGATGGGAAAGGAGAATGGATGTAGTTGACACTCCAGAAACGTATATGTTTTACATTACATATGCATACTCTCTCTCTCTCTCTCGTAGAGTGACTTGTACTTTTAAGTTTATCCTCCATACTAACGGCAGAATACTGGCGCTCAACAATATTATTTCTCGCTAGTTTTGTGTGCTTAACGACGGGTGGGATGGCTCACAGGAGGTGACATACAAGTATTTCTTCACTGATCAAAGAGCCCAATTAATTATTTTGATTGCAAGGGAAAATTGTATGCCTCCTTTTTTATCTATTGAATTCAGGTAACTAATTTTGATTATGATTTAAAGAAGAATCTAAACGATTGAGAGTAGGCGAAATGAATAATGAAGAGTGAAATGTAGACGATATAGAAAAAGTGTAATGATTGCCAATAACGCTGAAAAGGATAATTTAGCCTCATCTGTATACTACAATGCAAGTAGATTGATACTCTTTTGTTTGGAATATCAGATGTGGAGATTAATTTCAAACGTATTGTACGTCCCTCGATAAAGTTTCGAGACGGCCTTTTTGCAGGTTATACCTACACGGTAAAGGTAGAGTCAGTGCTACTCAAACTTTGGATTCCTCCACTAAGAATGAAGCATGACTTGTCATATGAATAATCAAAGGAAAGAATATAAAACTACTTTAATTTTCAAAATGAGTACGTCGCATACCTTCTGTTTTTATATCCATTTACATATCCATCTGAGCGTTTCTTGTTCCCCGCGTGTCTGTCTCCCGGGCACCTGGTCTCATTTCGGAATATTATATTCATTCCGAGGTTCGCAACCGTTCCAATGGAAATTCTAATGAATTTGCCTTGTCTCCTCGACTTTGAGACTGAACAACTGATAGCTACTTCTTTTATGTTTATTTGTATGGTTATCTCACAGAGAGGAGGTTATTTTACAACACAATTCTGCGTTCTTCGAGACCTCTGGGTAATCGGAAAAGTGGGAGGGTTGTGCGCACGTAATCCGGATAACCACACCGTCTGCTACTGGCATTGCAGATGACCGTCCTTAGTCGGCATCGATTGCTCATTGTTCACCTTTTCACCAATTTCACTTTCGTAAATGACAGAAAGCAGAAATTTGTAAAGCATGGAAATAATTTGAAAAAGATCAGAGACACATAGAAAAACATAAATGTATTGATTTTTGATAAGTAGCACATTACTTTTTAATCGATGTTAATGTAAGTGGTTTGTTTCGTCTAAGTAAAAAGTCTATTAACTGAAAGACGGATAGCACGTGACAAAATGATAGGAAAATATGAAGGTTGTAGGGAATTTACCTCACATTTGAAAGAAAACATAATGCTTATATAATCATATATGCAACATAGCAATGTGCATGAAAATGAAAAGGGACACTAAAAAGATGGACTGGTATTTCTTGTCACATTGTCACAGGTTTGAAAGGACATTAATTTGCTGTTTTCAGCAGTTAAGAATGAGTACCCGAAAGTATTTGAAAATTAGTTGACGAACACCATAGAGGGGATTCAGAGGGAGACAATTGGTAGTGAATAAAAGTTAAACACAAAACCTAAAATTGGAATCCAAAAACCACATTCCATAGACTTACATATTGTGGAAAAATATGTAAAACAAACTTTCTTACGAGAAAGAAAGAGCGAACAAACATACGGAGACAAAGAACAGCACCATAGAAACATGACTGAAAACACTATCAAACTCTATACCTCCCCGAAGAAAACTTCAAACCAATTTTTTATGCACCAGACACGTGTTTCTGATATTAAATCCTCTTCAGTGATGCTTTAATCCAAAGCGATTTTAGACAAAGCCAAAATTCATTTCAGAAGTGTCATCTTGTTATGTTTTTCGAAATTAATTTTGTGCAATAAGCAGAGTGTGCGGCTCCAAATTTCCCGTAAGGTCGATTCATTACATAAATAAACATATCCAAATAAAATCGATGTTCAACATAGCATTGGTGGGATATTGCTAAGATGTTAACCTCAATTAATTTCGATGGTATTTTTGAATGAAACGACAAGTTTACGAAATAGCAAAATAATATTTATGACGTCAAATTGATAAAGTGCCAAAACAAAGCTTCCTCAGGCGACAGAGCTGGAAAGAAGTAATTAAACACGTAAAACGCGCAATTTTATACATGGACCCCTTTAGATTGAGATTTTCTGTTTCTTTTTCACAAACCAGTTCTATAAACCATTAATTATACCTGTTGTAACGACTCCATTTTTGGTACTTTTCCACAGACAGAGTGCTATCCTTAGATATGCGAATCCCATAAGGTACAGGGGTGTAACAAAGAAGACACATACTAATACCATCTGGTATATGAATTGTTCCCTCTCTACATAAGATCTACAGCTACGGAGTAAGGGGATATGTGGCGGTATGACTGGGTCAAGCACGATGGTCACAAAGAGGATCTCAGGGACGGCAGACGATAAGGAGACGATCCAGATGAAGATGATGATGAGGACGGTCTTCTTCCTGGATATTTTATGTGACAGTGGATGGCAGATGGCGGTGTATCGTTCTATAGCAATGGCTGTTAGGGTCAACACGGACACCAAAACAGATACATTCTGAAATGGAAGTGGCACTTTGATTAAAAAACAAGGCTTATTTGTCATGAGGGAATTGTGTATTGCTCACGGACATTTGATTGTTTGTGTTGAGCTTTGGAACAACAAATGATTGTCTATGTAATATTTGTATTGTTCAGAGAAAGAGGGAGGTTTGGGACAGAATGCAAATAACATGTGCGTTTCTGGGGATCATCAATCTCTGACAGAAAATGAAGTTTATCTACCACAGTGCAGGTTCCAAACAGAACAATGGTTTAATTAACAATATTTACCGCCTATAAAGTACACCGATACAAATGAATCGTATAAAGCTTACAAAACAAATCTTAAAAGAGATAACTATCAAATACGATTACGTTTGATGTTCAAAACGATATCAGATTTATGCGATTACCTTTGATTTAGAAATGGTATGATTTGATTACTTATCGATTTGCCAAAATGGTGTATAATATCTAAATAATGGCATGCATTTGAATAAACATCAAAGAAATACCTAACAATTATTTGAAATAACACTATGAAAATTGATATAGTTTTTTTTTTATTGTACAGCAATTCTCCTGGAATTAATCAGACAATCTTTATTAGGAAGACTATAACTAAGTACTTTCATAAACATCTCTACGATGGTGATTGTACCGACCACCCGAATGTTGTGCTACATAAGGAGTCGCAGTATCAAAGATACTTCTCAATAGGAATACTGATGAGAACACTTGCAATGAAGTACAAAACAGGAAAGATTAGTAATGTAAAAGATTAGGAGGAGATCTCCAAACAGACTCGGTTGCAGTACCCATTAAGTACACTAATCACCATGAACCAACATTAGTAATTTCATGAGAAGCTCTTCCCAAAGCTTTAAAATGCATGAAAATTTTTGACGGATTGTTTTGCATTATTTATTCTAATGCAAAAAATGGAAAAATACAAATGATATTTTTGTTTTTTTAAGTCAAAAATTTACTTTTTATTGAAAATGCAAAAAAATTATAAAACAGAAATTAAGCCGGGGAATTTAAGTATAGTTTACCTTTAGATTAAAAAAAAAACAATGGAACAGAAATCTTTCATTTTTCGAAAACAATAGGAAAATAATATGGATACTTATTAAAGGTGGGTTGACATTCATATTCTGATACATTACAAACATGCATTGATTTGGATAAGACCAGGTTTCAATGATGAATATTATAACGCATAGATTATCTCTGATCTGATCTGACTTTCATTACAACTTATGTCATAAGCGCTGTCAATGTGAAGCTGGAATATTTGTTTGAGTTACTTTTTATGTGAAATCGAACATTTCATGGGATGGAGAAATTTGAAATTGCTATCGTAATAACAGTTCTGAAATAACAATGAGGTATCGGATTTAGAAGCATGTCCACAAAAACATAAACATTCCCCTGTCTGATTTATTTTTGTGCAGATATCATACTTCAGTCATCCTCTTGATATCTAGGTAAATCTATCATAAACACGTCAGTGTCACAGATGAAAGTTTTATGATAATGTAGGAATGCATCAGACTTTTTATATTCATAAAAATAGGTTTAATTAAAAATTGAACATAACATGGATTATAAGATATGAATGTCAGAGTATCATGTTCCTATTTCAGAAGAGCATGTTAAACAAGGCCATATTCAGCGGAACAAAACGCAATTTCGTACACGGGGGAAGTTTACGAAGAATGCATATATAAGATGTGGTGAAATTCTCTTGGTTTTAGACTTCTTGGTCGAAATCTACATTTGCTTTACATTACGAAATAAAAATTTTATGGTCTTTTGAATTTTCTTGTCTAATTCAGGATTCATTTTATATCTACGCATTTGGAAAGGAAATTCTGGATGATAAGTTACGATTTACCTATCAAATAATCAACAAATACTTTCTCCTTATCAACCCCCCCCCCCCAAAAAAAAACCGTAATGAAAGTATTCGAGCGTTTTTTAAAAAGAGATATCGCACTTTAGTTAGCATTGTTCTGATCATCTTTATCATATATCATTTATTTATAATGATAAAATGTTGCCCTGAATTTAAACTTTGAATTCAGTCTACTTTTAAAACGACAAGTATATATCTGCAAATCACAAATGGAGTCTTAAGCACGCATTGCATGGATTTGTGCAAATCCTCTTAAAATGCCTTAAGACTTCATCAACTGCCATGTAATTCCACTTTGTAGCTAAAGCAACAAGAGCTCATTTGAGTATGGAAAAAGATCTAAAGACTTTCGTGACCTAAAATGCATCAAAACTTCAAAACACAAAAGAATGCCATATGGATGAAATGAAAGTCAAATAAGAGTTTAGCCGTGAGTCGACTGCGGATAATGTATCCGAAGTACAATACGATCCTTCAGAGATTGTCTTGTGATAAAAAACGAAGAACTACACATCAGTTATTAAGACACAAAGTCAAAAATGTGAGACAGAATCATAATTAAAAATGTCCATTCGAACAGTAATGAACAATATAGAACAGGTATACGGGAAGAGTCAGCGTCTCTTTTGTGCAAGCAACACCCGTCGCAACAGTATTTAAGCCATTTCTATATGCGTTCCCCCCTTCTGAACATCCATTCTGGACTTTCATATTTAATTTAAGTATTCAAATATGAGCATATATGCAATGCACAATACACATAATGAAAATAAATGGGATTTGAGAAAAAGTGTAATGCTTATTTAAATTCATTTCCCTTTCATAATAATTATGATGAAATGAATGTCACAGTGATTGGGGGTAACAATCATGTTTTTTCAGCGCCTGTTGATTACCCCCTCCCCAATAAATATCTATAGAATGTGTGTGATATTTAGTTTTGTTGCAAAAGAGAAAGACAATTGTGTGTTACTGTGTTAAGCTGCTTTGCGATAGCAAAACACAAATGACGCTTTTTCAATATATTTTTGCCATCATCGTCAGTTTCATCGTTTTGTCTTTTTAACATTCAAGACACTTGTAAGAGTAAAGATAAAACTCATTTTCATGCGATATTTATAACAAAGAACAGATTAATAGGGTAGTTGCAGTGCCTACGGTCAGTTTATTAAAAGAAAATACTGCTATGGCAATGAACATATGTTATATCTTACAGTACACATAATCATTACTTTTCGTTGACATTTATTGAATAAAACTTAAAAGGTTTTGCAAAGCAAACAGGAACGCTCTAGTACGACTTCCCATACATCGTAGGTCTTCAATATTCACGTTTTCTGTTTTCCCAGACATAGAAAATCAGATTAAGTAACAGAGATTGTATGATAGGGCTTAAATGAGATAATTATCACATCTCAATGAAATTCCATAATTCTTTTCGACGGCCGGTATCCAACTCAGTGGTCGTTTTAATCCGGATGTATTTTCAATTTCATGATCTTCTCTTGAACTTCTTGGTTCTCCGCGAAAGTTTAAATCTTGCAGCAAATCAAATTTAGAAAAGCGTGCGTTTAAGTGTGATCAATTGGTCGTATGTTCATGCGATGTTCTTAAGTCATTGTCTGTGAAGATTAGAGTAGTTCTAGTCTGGAATGACAGTCCTCTTATAGCTGCATGGGCGGATCCAGTATATTATTTCGCAAAGGAAGAAGTAGCATGATTTTGGATTGTTTAATGCAAAACGTGTATTTTTCCGTAATTTTGGAAAGGTTGGGTGTTCAGCTCTCTTATTACAAGAGAACATCTACTGTAGAAGTGGTTATTTTCGCTGGGGAAGATTTCGCGATTATACCATCAAGACGTTACGCGTTGGGGAAATCTTCGCGATAAAAATGTTTTTCCCATAGTAAGAATGCAGCGGGGATATTTTCGCGTTGGAGAAATTTTCGCGATGTCCCTAGATTCGCGTAAAATGCGAAAAATACCCCCCACGGGAAATGTCAGCGTTTACAGTATATCTTCGAAACCATATCTTTACCTCGTATAATTTTCAATTTGCTACAGTAAATAAGAATTCATGGTCTACTTTTGACGCTCGTGTGATTTCAGAGATTTCTACGTATCATGATAACTTGAAATGTAGTGCACACATAATTCGAAAAACTACATTTGACAGATGGCCGTCCTAAGTTGGCTGCGAGGTCATATCGGTCTGTCTTGATTAAGTTTGTCAATCGGTGGGACTGCTCGTTTGCATTTGTTACAATCGTGTGCGTGCGGACCTATTATAGGAGACGTTTCACTTCAACATTGTGTATTGTTGGATTTTTTAAATATTTTTTTTGTATCCCAGTCAAATTGTTATCGTATATTCTTTTGTTCCTTGTGACCAAGGAATTCTTATGTATGATTACCCTTGCCAACAAAAAATGTTGCAAACTTTACGCTCTGTCGTTTCCGTGATGCATTACGAGAGAGGAACGTATCAATTTCAATGCAAAATATGCGCATTTCGTCAAGTCATATCTCTGCATCGACACTTGAAACGAATGCAAAGCAATCCAAACTGTGGGAATTTCAAGAGTTTATTGCCAAAAAGTGACGATATGATAAACACAAGATCATCAAGAAGACTACGCCTTAGTCACCATAACAGTACAGCCAGTATTGCGATTGCAACAAACAACCAAATTAATGCAAATTAACATTGTTACACCAAGAAGCCAAATAAATCAGATCAAGTAAGAAGACCATTAAAAGAAGAATACATAAACATTGAGGCCAATGTGCATCGGGGCTGTCTTTGGACGGATACCACCAAATCTGAAAGAAAAAAAAAACGTGCCTCTCACTTATCCCGATACACAGAAGTATTCAACGTCTATAAGGACAAAAGGCAGTTGCATAAACAAAAGACCTTCATCACAAATAAGACAGTTAGACTTAAGATACCTTGGTAACAAAACTCTGTATACAGGCAGTGTTGAAAATGCAAAGATTACATCGCGCTCTGGTGGCTAAGGCGAGCTCATGTTGAATCGCCCTTGAAGTAACACATAATTTCAGAAAGAATATGTGATCAGGCCACAGTTTTCTCAGTCTGTCTGAAGTTTAGAGTAATAACGTCACAGTTCGCAAGTGTATAATGGTCACTGCCGAATTATCTGTTCTCTGACTTGATCAATGTTTCTTGCCTTGGAAATTTGCTGAATTTAATATTCATCTTGATCTAGAATAAATTTGACTCATATTACTCTAATAGTAATTACGTTTAATCTATGAAAATAGCAGTACGTGTTATACCGGTAAAATTATTATGTATACAAAAAAAATGTATGTGGATATTTTTAAGGAAATGAAGAACAATATCGTTTAGTACCCGAAGCGTGAATGTCTGGTCCATATTGCAAATTTGTTCTTAAATGATGCTTTTGAATTTGAAGACGTTAAACATTGAATATCTGCAATTGTTCTATCTGAAGGGATTTGAATTCAATCTTTACTTTGGCTAGATTTTCATACTTAGGATTTTAGGTTACAGCTGTACAGTTACATTAAACGAGACAATCGTATCTTTACAGCATTCTAATACAGATACATAAAACGAGACAATCGTATCAAATATACAGCATTCTGATTCTCCAATAATCTTCAGAAACTCTAACTTGTCTTTAAACAAATGTGACAAACATCTCTTAATGCAATTTCAAATAATACATAACTGTATATATGAACGTGTTCGTAGAAATTAAGATTAAAATAATCTCCCCGCGTGTTTGTTATAGTAGACTTGTGTCAGAACTAAGTTTTCAAAGAAAAACAGTTTTGACGAATAATGTCAAATACAGTGCGCCAGATATTAACAATTCAGATACTTAATCTCTATCAGATGTATTTTTTTAAAAGATGGGATCTCAAATAAGACTCGGTAGCAGCACTCACAGCAAATCACCAAGAACAACAGGTGCACAAACACAAGACATGCAAGAGACGTAAAAGGGGCAAGGAACATCAAATACAACGTAGGAACAATTTGAATTTAATGACTGATGGAAAGGTGTTGACTAACTGAATGTTACAATGTATGAGCCTGTTAACGTATCATATCATGCACAAGCTAGAGTAGAAAACGTTTCTCTATTCTGTTTTTAACGAACATACAAATAAACAATGCATGTTGCTTTCTTCTCGACGTTCATATGGAAACTAAATACATCTAGGTGTTCTACAATGTCAGACATAATCTGTCTTGCTTCAGATACACATCGAAAGAATGTCAGTCTTGTCATGTTGAATGTTAGCTTCTCACTTCACTTTTCCTTAAATCATTCAGACTTACTGTGAAAATGGAATATGTAGATTAAGAAATCTACCATACAGTTGTGATATTCTTTTATAGCGCCCGCTGAGACAAAGCTCATCTGAAAACAATGATTCACACCAAAGATACAATAACAAGAAAATACCTTTTAAGGAGAATCTGGCTTTATAGTATTGTTCTCTTTCCTTTGCAGAACAAGACATAATTGTATTATCTGCTAAAGAGCCTTTATTATTCATGTGTTTTCTCTAAAGAAACAAAATATTCTAGATTCTGTGCCGCAAATATATGATACTGTCATGAAATAAGGCACATAAAGTGATTTCCTTTTCTATAAACTTCAATCCTTCAAGACATAAATCTTTCAGAGTCAAGGGTAAAAAATAGTAAAAGATTGAGAATACAATTATATTGTTAGCTTCAAAATCAAGGAAGTGTGATACTGAAATTCCCAGTTTGATAATACATGACATCTCATGACATGAATTATATGCAATAATAATCTATCTCATTCAGTTAATAGTGCTTAGGATGATTTTTTCGTTTCCTTTCTTTACAGCTTAAAGACTTAGTAGCAAGTCAAAGAATCTAATCAGAGAGAAAAAAAAATCAACAAAACACGCAAAGAGTTGGTATACTACAGTAGTCAATACTAAAGATTCAATTTATTAGGACAGTCGAAGACGTCGACGACAGTAATCCTGTCAACTCATGATCTGACACAAAGAGATGTTGATGTATGAAATGATGGCAATCATGCCTTAATTTAAGAAAGAATAAAGTCATATTGATTATCGGGGGTTAAGTAATTGCGTTATGATGATTCTTCTCAGATTCCTTCATACGTCCGGGTCTGACAGCCCGGATCTTTATGCATGAATTGTACGCTGTTTACATCCATAATTGTCGTGAAGATTTCAGACTTGCTGATGTCGGAAAAACAAGCAGCAAAACTGCTGGGACAGCGAACAAACATATTAATCAAATTTTGACCTGAAAGATATCAAGTTACGACATATAGGTTTACTGATGAATAAATGAATAAGGAATAAACTACTTTCATATGAATAAAGGAATCCTACTGCCAAATTAATCCGATAGTCTTCAAGGACATATCTTTATGCATATGTATTATTTTTGAAATGTATATTATACCAGGATTAATGGTATTTTAATGTTAAAGGACACACATGAAGTAAAACAAAGGAGGAGATCTCGAACAACACCAGGCTGCGGCATCCACAGCAAAACCTCAAAACACCCAATGCAAAAACACAGAGCAGACAAGCACAGAAAGAGACGCAAAAGGGACAAGGAACGTCAACGCACAACACAGAAAAATCAAACACAAAGGACTACACATAAACCAACTAGACCAATGGGCAACCGGTGCCGACTTAGGACGGCCATGCATTTGCCACGGAAATAGAAGAAGGTGTGGTTTTCCTGGATTATGTGCGCACAACCTTCCCATTTCCCCTATTTCCCAGAGGTCTCGAAGAACGTACAGTTGTGTTGTTAAACAACCTCCTCACTGTCAGATGACAACACATAAACAAGACCACAAAACGCAGGGGTCCAAGCAACACAGATGAATTTGTAAATGGATGTCAAAAGAGGGCGTACGTAATCCGTACTCTGTCGCTGCGAGCTCATGTATGTTATCACCCGAGGAGTCCGACTGACATTCAGAGAGGACAGGTGGTCGGGACCCTGTCTTCTCTAAAGAGGTTTGGAGTCCCGTCGTCACAGTCAGTCAAAGTGCAAGTTTTAAGAATGCGCTGGTACAAGATTGTAGATTGGTCAAGTACCAAGCCTAGTGTCCGTCTGGTGACATTAGGATCATATCCACGGTATAAAAGGCGTTTGATAATTCTGACGCTGATAGTTATGTTGTCTATCTTTGATCCTTCTTATCTTGTTAATTATGTCACCATAAAAAGCAGGTTGTAAAATACTCAAAGTAATATACTCTGTTGTCTGTATTGATCCGAATTTCGAAAGAAGTTGACAATAATTTTTGTAAAATTTCCAGGAAGTCTTTACTAGTTTGTGAAAGCGAAAACAACAAATCATATTCAAGCATTGCTGACATCGGTTGCCCCTTTTAATTTTGTTAAATTTCAAGGCAAAATTCGTATCAGTTTATAAGACAAAGACAAGCAAACTGTATTTTAAATCACAAACAACGCACCAGACAAAAAGAGCATTGTTTAATTACAGGATACAAGAATGATGCCATTTGTCGATGAACTGTCCATCATTGATAACAATTCCTTATAAAGTTTTGTGAAAAACTAACAAAATTATACCATTATATCTACCTATTTCTTTATCGAATTAATTCATGGTAGCGCTACTTACTGTTAATATGGTCATTCCGTGGCAGAGTAGCGAAACTGTGGGTAACTCTAAGACAGAAACTGGGATGGACGTTGGGCTTCTTTTCATGTCCTTTCTACTTGGACACTAGACATGCATAATGTTAAACGTCTTCAAATTTAATAACATCATTTACACACGGATATTTGCAGCATGGACCAGACATGCACGTTTCGGGCACTCAATCCTTGTCAGTGATCCTCAATCTAAACAATGTAATATGGCCAAAGAGGGTGAAAATTATTATGTCAAAAAATGTACCGAAAGATGTAGCAGGATGAGTGGGATATGATGCTACAGGACCCACGTGTTAGAAATTTCAAGAATTTTAGTACCAGAAAATTTTGAATGCGTTGAAGAGACAGACGATGAACCAAAGTTGACCGAACTTGGCTACAAGATATGTTACATGATTCATGTGATATATGGAAAGCACAAATAAGCACAAAGTGTTGTCCTATTTTCTTTTCGCGGGAGGAAGTCCTGGTTAGTACTTTTCCCAAAATTCGTAAGCCCTCAGATTGTGGTTTTTCGAATATGGTTTCGGTTTTTGTGTTTGACGTTCATACACTGATATATATATATATCCTGATAAAATAAGACATTAGACATTTTGATTTAAACTTTACAAAACTCATCAATCAAGATTCCTTGCACTATCCTTTCACGGAAAATTATCAAGCAAACTTTACATTTGAATATAGCCATTGTATGTGGACATATTTAATAAGTTATTCACAGTATGCATGTTTTATTGTATTTTGAAAATGGAAGTTGAAACGTCATTTTTCCATAATAATGTAAGAATTTGAGTGATTTTGACTCGGATTATAACTGATGAGGATTCATTCTCCGTAACGTTCATATTTGGTGCAGTGCACCGTATTTTACAAGTTGTGCTCTACTAGCAAAGTTGAGGTACTTCATTTTTAAAAGAATAATGACAAAACCCAAATTTCACAGAAGCAGTTTTGTTTATTTTTTTTTCAATAGTGCAGTCTAATTTAGATAAATGATGATAAAAATTTATTTAGATGAGTAAGAATCTGACATTCGAATTCAAAACAATAAGAGATAATGTAACATGTGGCGCTGTTAAACTAGCTGACGGTATGGCACATTAAAAACCTGCACATGTGTCATACATAATAAATGGTGGAAATGGATGGCAAAAGGGGAGGAAGGAGGCAATTACTTAATAAAAAAATAGACATATGAGATAAAAGAATCGCCTTAATTATTTGAAACTTTTCATTTTGAAAATCACATCATATGCCTTTCAATATATTGAAAAGCTTTAACCCAAGTTTATATAGGGAGTGGGAGAGTAAATCAAAGTAACAAATATCATCGGAAATGATAATACTTTTTGCAAAAACTAAAAAGCATAGATCATCAGCGTTTGTTACAATAACAATGGGTCTAAACATATAAAAGGCATCATGCATGACGTGATTCTAACCAAGGATATCAAATTTTGGATTCTATTCACATCAAGTCGTGGCGCTGCGTTATCTTTTCATCTAATATTTTAAAAGTAGTATAATACTCCATTGTATATATTCTATATTGATAAAGGAATAAAAAATATATCTAAAGACGAAACACTTATGTCATTGCCAGTAATGTTCGGTCGCAAATACTAACAGATTTGGATCGAAATTACTATAAGAACGCCCTGAAATATACAAAAAATAGCAATCCAAGGAATGCTTGTGTCGCCTGCGAAGCGGTTTGATTATTATTCTAGAAAGTGGATCAAATTATTGGTATCAGTAGAAAAGTCTTGTCAAATGAAATTCATTTGAAATATCAGACCTCTTAATTACAAATTAAAAGTTATGGTCATTCTCAAATTTTCAGAACAGAGTGTCAATCATCTAGGTCAAGGTCTCTACGTAAAACTTGGTAACAAAAAGGTCTCATCATAAGAAATATTGAAGACCTGTCACCTACCAATTAAAAGATATAAACTACCTTAGAAAAGAAGGTCAAATAGCTAGGTCAAGGTCAAAAGGTAAAAAAATATAGTATGTGTAGAATGGCATTGTTACAAGGAAAATACATGTGAAAAATCAAAGCCCTATTACCTACCAATCAAAAGATATGGCCAATATTATTATCTTGAAAAGTAGATCAAATATCTAGATAAAGGTCAAAAGGTCAAATATTATGGTCTGTGTAGAAAGGTCTTGTCACAAGGAATACACACGTGAAATACCAAAGCCCTCTCACTTACCAATCAAAAGATATATCCATTCTTAATTTTTTTGAAAAGTAGGTCAAATATAAAGGTCAAGGTCAATAGGAAAAAATTATGGTATGTGTAGGAAGGTCTTGTCACAAGGAATATACATGTGAAATATCAAAGCCCTATCACTTACCAATCAGAAGATATAGTGAATCTTATCTTTTTTTCAAAAGTAGGTCAAATATCGAGGTCAAGGTCACAAGGTCAAAAATCATAATATGTGTTGAAAGGTCTTGCCACAAGGATTGCACATGTGAAATATTAAAGTCCTAACACTTACCAATCAAAAGATATATTCATTTGTAATTTTTTTGAAAAGTAGGTCAAATATGTAGGTCAAGGTCTCTAGGTCAAAAATTATGGTATGTGTAGGAAGGTTTTGTCACAAGGAATACACATGTGAAATATCAAAGCCCTATCACTTACCAATCAAAAGTTATAGTGAATCTTATCTTTTTTTCAAAAGTAGTTCAAATATTGAGGTCAAGGTCACAAGGTCAAAAATTATGGTATGTGTTGAAAGGTCTTGCCACAAGGATTGCACATGTGAAATATTAAAGTCCTAACACTTACCAATCAAAAGATATATCCATTTGTAATTTTTTTGAAAAGTAGGTCAAATATGTAGGTCAAGGTCACTAGGTCAAAAATTATGGTATGTGTAGGAAGGTCTTGTCACAAGGAATACACATGTGAAATATCAAAGCCTTATCACTTACCAATCAAAAGTTATGGGCTGTGACACCCAAAGTGTGACAGACAGACAGACGGACGGACGGACGGACGGACAGACGGACAAAGTGATCCCTAAGTGTCGCTATGCTTCGCAGGCGACACAAAAAGTGAGCAGTGAATAGTGAACATATATGTCTTCCTTTTTTAATTATACAGCAGCGCCACCTACAATAAATTCCTATCTTACCACGGACTATGTGGAGATTTTTCATTAGATAGTGTTGTTCTTCGTTTGTACTGCGTTATTGTTTCCGTCTGTTTGTCCACTTTTTGAACGTTTCATGAGAATACGTTCCGCATGTTCTTGTAGATCTCCTCACTATCTTTGTTTTGCTGTTTTTCAAGAACTTGTTAGTCTTTACACTGTGATTTTGATTTTTGGATTCTGATTTTGCGTTTTATATCTGACTTTCATTCACCAATTCGAATATGTATATATAGGTCAACTATCTAAAATATAGGTCAACTATCTAAAATATAGGTCAACTATCTAAATATCTTATTATAGGTCTCTATGACAAGAATTAAACAACCTTTAATAGAAAAAAGCATTATAAGAAATATTGGTATGGATCTGATTAACCGAAGGATTGATCTGCTATTGGTGCATTGAAATTTTATTCAAGAAGGTAAACGAGTTGGACATTTCAATTTTCTTAAAAACTAAAAGGTTTTACGTAGACAACGGTTTTATTTAGATAAGTGAAAAAATATCTATAAAGAAATGTACATTGTACTTAACGGGTACTGGGAAAGTAATGTAGTTAAATCGAATGACCAATGACAACTGGTCAACGACCAACGTCAGAAACAGCTAGAAAATGTAATATGTAAATTCTGATAATTGAATTAGGAAACATTCCTATGAGAAATTGCAAAGAGTAAAGCTATTCACCTCAAAGCTCAGTTTTGTTTGAGATAACAAAAATAGATTATTTTGGGGAAAATTAATTGTGAAGACTTTAGTGATAAGAAACTCCCGAGACAAAAATCGTTCATTTTTAGGAAATTAAGTGTGAAGAGGTCGACATTTTGTTACTGTTATCGCATAACGATCAGTCACCTTCACAAACCCCAATTTGTAAAAGCATTTCGTTTTTGTGCTGCGAAGACGGAGTCGATAGTAACATAAGACTTGACAAAATATATGTGCACTTGATCAATTAACATTCTTCGTCTGCACCGCGGCAGTGTGTTTTCATTGCCTTCCAGCCAAACCCAGAAATATATGAAATAAGACATGATGAGAGATAAGAATTCTAAGAAAGAAAGAAAAATTAATGCCTGTGTAAAACATAGAACGTATCCTATGTCAAAACTTGGTAGGGATGCTAGTGGTAGTTATTGGTAGAATGATAATAACTATACAAACAGGTGATGCTACCATAATGCTCCATCGTATAAAACGTTCACAATCTTGAGTGTTACATAACAAGATTTTGAATGTTTGCAGTCCTTTACATTAATTATCATGTAACGGAGATTGCTGGTCGTTTTTTTTTTTCTTTGTTGAATTCGAACAAACGAAAATACCTTCATATGGGAAGTTGGATTAATTAAAGTAATTTCAATAAAAGGTGGATGCTTGACGAGTTGTTAAAAATCTTAGAATATGCTGGTTTGTTTTGGGAATGTTGGTGGATTATTTTCTTGTTTTATCGGATTTGTTTCTGTGGATGATCAGTAACATTAACAAGACCCCTTTATCAAAACAATACACACTCTCCAAAGTAACAATGTACGAGAGGTTTAGAAAAACTTCAGGTAAATCGACATCAAGGTACGGATAAGCAATTACTGCTTTTTGTGTCTAATCCATGATCATGATGACTTTGCGCTAGACACGTTATAATTAAGAAACAATACATGCGGCTACCTCATTGTGTCCGTGATTAGCATTAATGTTGACGGGTGACAGATGAGAGAGCGTACGTTCCTGAATTCCAGGGTGATCTGGTTAATCCATTACAAACACAAGTCATTACGGTAATTGATTTATTCATAAATTTGAGGAAATAAATCTGTTAATCAAGGAAGAAAATGAACTTGAGATACCTAAACTAATCTTTACTGATATCACACGTGCGTAGATGTAATTACCATCATTAGATAACGAGAAGGAAAACATAAATCATGAAACATTTAAAAGTTGTTCAGAAAGAAACATCCCCATTATTACAACATTATTTTTATAGAGTTGAATAGATTGTACAGTCTGAATTAGAAAAAAAAATGAGCTGAAAGATGCATTACTATGGTTTTACAATATAATATTGATTCATACGTGTCTATATCTTTCTTTGGTCACATCTGCAAATCTCACCGATCAAAGTCTCAACAAAGTTAAATGGTTTTGGGGACATTTTTAAGGAAGAAATGAACTGTACTGTCCATCATTTTTTCCGATTTGGTTTTGGGGACATTTTTAAGGAAGAAATTAACTGTACTGTCCATCATTTTTTCCGATTATAAGCTAGAATGTTATAAGAATATATATTTATATATCATGATTATGTTTTTGATTCACGTACTGTTTAACTAAAAGATGCAATTTTCGTGATCATGTTTTCAATGTATGTACAGTAGATGCATTAAGATATACTTGTAAATATTGAAGTGCTAAACATACGATAAAAACTGTATAATACACGAAACAATTAATTGACTGGATAGATAAATAAACAGAAATCCATTTTATTTCAATCTGTGGAATTAAAAAAAAGCACGAATGAAAAAAAACACCAATTATTATAAATGGGAGACATGTAGATGATGACGCATTTCACAAATCCGATACTCAAATCATCGACAAGAGAGATATATTAATGACTTAGATTCTTATGTAAATGTATCATCATCAATTTAAGTGTTGGATTTTTTTTAAAATACTGTTTTCTAATCCTAAATGGATGATTCATCAATAATTCAGATCTTATTAAACAAGAAGTAACAAATATTTTTCATGCTCCAAATAAAGAGTAGATGTTCAGTATCGCATCACTGAAATTTATAAAAAAGGGAAGTAAACTTACCTGAAAGTAGGCCACTATTTTGCACATTGCAAGTCCAAGAAACCATGACTCGAGGGCATCATGTATCAACGTAGGAGGTAGGCAAAGCAAAATCACCATCAAATCTGCTGTGGACAAATTTACCAAAAAATAGTTTGTTACAGTTCTCAGGTGACTGTTCTTCCAGACGGCATAACATACCAAAAAGTTCCCAACTATTCCGAGGATAAAGACGATAATGAAGAGGACGATGATAAACCATTCCTGTGGTTTTGGGAACACAAATTGTAGAATTTCTTTGTACCATCTTTCGTCGTCATATCCGCAGTAATCTACACACGTTATGTTTGTATCATTTTCCATTTCAACATCTGTCTTTTAACCAATCACGACAAAGAAGAAAGGTTTTTCTTATAACAAGTAAAATGAAATCGACAAAAGTAAATCGTGAGCTTTTCTCTAGTTATCGCATGTAACTTTCTGCTCTGCTGCGACCCACACTGGAAGAGAATGATCAAATTCTGTGATATTTATAGTTGTAAATTGGAAACATATCTACTATATATTGGAATATCACGATTTTAGATTTTGTCGATTCTCATTCATACCCCACAATTAATTTGTCTCTTTTATTTACCAATCCGGCGTTATATGAATGATTCGACGGTTTTATTATATATCATCATAATTTTACGCATCATTTGAAATTGTCAGCAATTGCTCAACCCAACGGTGTGGTCCAGCCAATGAGATTTACAAGACTGATATATCGTTTGGAACGGCTCTGATCAATGCACTAGTTTTATACGGCGAAATCGATTACCAAACTCCACGAGTTAGATTGCAATTTCTATAATTCACCTAAACTATGTAAGAAACAATTAATTTTAGGGAGATTGCCTTTGATTTGGATGATGAACAATTACTGAAGTATATTTGTTGTTTACATACGAGTGAAATTGCTCTAATAACACATTATTTGGAAAACGTATTGCACTTATTTACTTTGTTTATATCTGGTGTCTGTGTGGACAATTATTTATAATGAATAAAAGAAGATTTTTTTCTTGAATCCATGTTTATTATAGTCGAATGATGTCTTGAAAAAATGTTGTAAAGCTTTTTTTCTATTAACAATCTCTAACCACGCACATGTACTTTAGAAATGTTTTCTGGTCTATATTCATACAAACAGAGACAACCCACGGTTATCCCAGTTTCATTTTAAATCTTTAATAGTGATCCATTTCGCAATAGATAGCTTATCTAGCTGCATAATTGAATTAACCAAATGCATGCAGGTAATCCCTGATATCTAAGATACTCTACATTTTCTTTTTATCAAAACAAAGTTGTGATTTGGTTTTCGAGTAAATATCGGTAACTTGAAAACATAAAGTTTAACAGGAAATGTGATACAAGGGTGTCATCCCGATTGTCCCAAATTTATATAAAAAAGGTATAAAAGTCATGTGGGACAATCGGGATATGGTGTGCAGGTTAATTAGGTAATTGCGGCAATCATCTCATTCAGAGATCAAAGGGTGAAGGGAACAGGTGTCCATGCTTCATGGCTTCTTCTCTTACGCCCTTTTATTTGATGTTATTTTAATCTGTACCAAGTCATACAAGTACTCTTTCAGGTTTTTGCATCGGAATCATCAATCACAATTTAAAAATAGTTTCTTTTTAATGTAAAACCAATGACAGTATCCTAAGGTCAGCAGTTCATTCCACTAAAGACATTTTTGTGTGAGAAAACATGCATTTACCCGCCATATGTATGATGCATATCGTTTCTTGGCTTGTCATTGAGGTACAATAATATATCCCGATTTCTAATGAAGCAAGTTGTTCGTCTGGTGACCCCATTACTTACTCTTCTAACAATATATGTAGAGGGTGAATGGCACCAAAAGTATGCTAAACAAGACTTCATTTCGTATTAGCTGTCGCTTGTTATATACATCGACATGCTAATTGTATGTGGCAATTTTCTAAGAGTAGATAGCCATACATATGATTAATTTCTTTTTCAATGAAAACTATAATCCACCTACAACATCATTTTGGCAAATTCACTAGAGGCAATTTATATTAGTTACAATTCGACTGTACAGGGATATAGTGATGTGAAACAACTCTCTCTACAAAAAAAAAAAAAAAAAAAAAAAAAGGAATGGTTCCAAAACATGAAGGATCAAAACAATGACGCATCAAATCCCATGTACAGTGTAATGTGTTTCTTCAAACAATTGAAGGGCAAATAAGTACTGACAATAAATGAATTTTGAGAAGTCCAAAAGAAAAATTAACAGACTTAATTAACATATAAAAATTAACAGACTTAATTAACATATAAAAATTAACAGACTTAATTAACATATAAAAATTAACAGACTTAATTAACATATTTGCTCAGCAGCTACTGATTATTATATATAGACAAATGGACAAAGATATGGAACAAGATCATACTGCACTTACCACACACAGCGGAACACATTTTCCACATTGAAACAAAAAATAGATTAAACGACATTACCACCAAAAAACAACCTGGGACAATGAAACACATGAGAACAACCGGGTATCAGGATTACGTGTGTACAAACCTCCGGGGTCCGTGTACTAAACCACAATTCAATTTTCCATTTCGGAAACATTGATGAAAAATTGAAAATTGAATCAATTTTTCATTTTCAATTTAGTAAATGAAAAATGGAAAATTGAACCAATTTTCCATCTTTCATTTAAAAATTTCAAATTGAAAAACGAAAATAGAAAATGGACTCAAATACGCTGTATCAAACCACAATTCAATTTTCCATTGCTAAAGTAAATCAAAGGACTGAAAGTCCTGCGAGTTGGCAAAAAGTAACATTGAGAAGAACATACAGAAGACAAGTATAAAACTGGCACAAATCAAACTCCATATCTATGCCTCAAATGCTTGAATGAGTGATTCTCACAATCCAAGAGTTGTCTCAAATCTAAAAAAAGTCTGGAAATATATAAAATGATAGAACTTCTTAACCAAATATTTGCTTTTGAGGTCAGAGTTCAAGGTCATGTCAAATATGATCATGTCAAATTTGTTGCAATTGTTAAGGGTGTATGTATGAAGTATTAAGTCCTATCACATTTACTTTAGGAGATATTTACTTTTGAAACTTCTTCAAACCAACATCTTAGGTTTATTAAGTATCAAACTGAAAACCCTTTTTTCCTAGTTGGTAAATAGCTCATCAGAGCTAATGTTGATTGTTATAAATTATGTCTGACTTTAAAAAAATATCATTGATTGATTGATTGATTTATTTACTTGTCTTAAGTCTATCTACACATCCACAAATTTTAATATCTAAGGTCTTTTTTTATCCTAAATACAATACTTTTACATATTTATCTAAAAATGGGATGCTCCTTATACAGAGGAGGGAAGTACAAAGAAGAAGCTGCGTCATATTTTAATGCACTGACATCAACAAGTGATCACTATTCCTAAAGCATCGTTCCTTGTAGCATTTTTTTGCATTCGTATAATGCATTTAATCCATTATTTACAACTTGAACTTAAACGTCTGTCGTCTAATATGTTCTTTTGTCAAATCATAGTGGTCCTATTTCTTACTGCGCCAGTGCGTTGTTTGGTCCGTGCAGGGTTATCAAGTGCGAAGTTGAAAGTGATAGCAATGAGAGTTGGCTTTGCCAACTCAAAAACGAAAATGGAAAATTGAACCCTTTTTCAATTTTCATTTTGAAAATGAAAAATGAAAAATTGATTCAATTTTTCATTTTTCATTTTAAAAATGAAAAATGAAAATTGAAAATGGGTTCAATTTTCAATTTTCCTTTTTAAAATTTTATTATCTTAATGAAAAATAGAAAATGGACTGTAATAGGCTGTACTAAACCACAATTCAATTTTCCTTTTCAAAATCCGTAATGGAAAATGAAAAATTGAGTCAATTTTCCATTTTTACACTCCGCGCGCTAATGCAATTTTAAATGCATTTTTCATTTTCGTTTTAACGAAACACGACCTACACACCCCTATCTCTTTAATCCAGAGGTCCAGGGATAAGCCAACCAGAGCGCTCGGTTAAACGTAAACAAATGTCTCTATCGGCAGCTTGCCCTTTCTCTCGCTTCGCAAATAAACAGTCGTAAGAAATTTGTGGAAATTACTTTTTATGTTTTGTTTTTAAAATGATAATATGAAATACATTTTATGTTATCTTAGACACATTTATGCAGCTCTCTCGTATTTTTTATTACACAGCTATATGACAAGGCAATGCAATAAGCTTATTAAAGGATCACGGACTTCTTAAAAAAGTTTCCTTGTGTTAACGCCCATATTTCGAGTGAATCTACCAGAATTGTGCTTTTTTGCATAAAAAGAACTATGGACATTTAATTAGTATGAATTATAAAGTAATCCCTTTTTTATCAATTCATAACACGGTTGACGTCTGTGTTGTCAAAAGGTTATTCTACTGCCACCGCTGTATATCCGGTAATCCTTTGGATGGTTGTACACTATCAGGGGCGGATCTAGAGTGGAAAGCGGGAGGGTGGGTGTTGCATCGGCCCAAAGGGTCGATCCGAGGTACGAAATGCCGAGTGGAGGAGGGCACGGGAGGTAGATGTCCGGGGCGCCTCCCCGGGAATTAAGAAAAAAAGAATAAAATTGTGCAATTTGAAGCATATTTTCACCTTATCATCTCGAATATCAGGACCATTTTAGGGATACCAGTTCCAATTAGTAGGGAGAGCCTTGGTTTATCTCGATCTTTTTTTTCAGATTATTTGTACTATAATACTTATTGTTTATTTGTCCCCGCAGTTACATGGATATAGAATTAGAATATTGGTATGATATGGTGTAAAATTTGTTTTCTTCATTTTAGCTTGTTTGTTTGTTTGTTTTTACATAATTTCCAAGTCCAATGTTTAATACGTGTACATTTATATGTTTTAAACAAGATGTGAAGATTAAAAAGAGATATTTCTATAAGCATAAGAGCATGAAGGTTCCTATCCTGTACCATTTACATGTTTTGTAAATCATTTGACATGTTTATATGATTGTTCATTTCCGATATAAAAATGTAGAAATTGAAATGAAAGATATGATTTCTACTTGGAATAAGGACCAATTTGCGGGCATAACAGAAACCCCCCTGCGCGAACTTCGCAATAAAATATTGTTTGTACGAGCAAATTTAGAACCTAAAAAGAATTGTATTTACAACCTCAGTAAATTCTCTAATAAGGTGAATACATTAAAACAAAATATTTCTAATTGGTGAATTCTGCTGAACATTGAGCAATTTCTACTGATGCTTTTGCAGGGTTTTTTCGATTGCTGATGTTACCAAAATAAATCGAAACCCTGGGGGGTTCCCATGGGGGGGGGGGGGGGGTTACCCACCACCACCACCACCCACCCCCTAAATCCGCCCTATTGAAACTTAAATGGTTTGATAGATATTGATTTCTAGTATCTAGATAGTAGATATCTAATTTTCGTTCCGATATTTTTATTACTTCATGGGAAAAAAAAGTTAAACATTGGCGGATTCAAGAGGGGGGGGGGGCGTAGGGGGCGTACGCACCCCCCTTGAAATCTGCAAATCATAGGTAAAACGATCATTTTCCATAAACAAAGAGTAAATGTTAGTAAATATTAACTACTTGTTAGTTAATATAATTGTCAAATGCATCAATTTCAATTCATTAATCAATTTCAGTCATGAAAATGGGTCCAAACAGGCTGAAATTCGTTAGCTTCCGGGTTGCGAAGTGGTCCCCCTAACAGGGCTCTGCCCTGCACCCGCTGGGGACCTAAGCGGTCCCAGGACCCCTCGCTAATTTTACGCCCCCTCTAACTCAAAAGCTGGATCCGCCACTGATAAAGTTTTCCATCTTCTCCATCGTCTGCTGAACAGCGCATGCCTCCATATGACACATGTATTTCAAACATTAATATTGTTTTCATAGTACAAAAATGTAATTATCACCTCTACATGTTATCCACATGATAGATTTACTGTAGTAGTGAAATTGTATATTTCTTGAATGATATTAAGTTTCTTAACAAGTACTATCAGGGACGATACGTGCCTGGAACTACATTGTATTTGGTTTCTTTTATAAATGTATTTTAATCAGTAATAATCAAATATTCTTGTACATATTGCATATCAAAATATATTGTGAAAGGGGGGGGGGGGGGGGGGTTGAGCACTTCGGATTTTCACTAAAATATTAGTTTACCGTCTATTATTTTGATTGATCAGTGCCGGGCGTAGCTTCGATGTGGACGGTTAGCAGGGGCGGGCGGGCCTATATCCTCAAATGGTGGGGGGGGGGGGGGGGTTGCATAATCATACACTTTTTGTGGAATGAGTTGCAAGGCATGAGGGGTCTATGTGGGAATGGTATAATGGAAGTTGATTTCCCTACATCTGGAAAGGGGTTCGGGGGCCTCCCCGATAATATTTTGAAAAAGAAAGTCAGGCAAATCTGTACTCTCTGTCCCATAAATGCGTCGTGTCATGGTTTGGCAAACCTACAAACGGATAACTTTTGCGCAAAAAAAAAAAAAAAAAAAAACTGAAAGTAACATTCTTCATGGAAAAAAGTATTCAAATCACAAACCCTTCACGCTTTTATACAAGTGAAAAATCTGAGAAGTCCGATTAAATTTAGAAATCAAAATATGAGGAATGTAAAAGGATTTTTAAAAATGCCTCGAATTACACCATTTTGTCATAAAAATCCGAAAATTTCGCGTACGATTTTTTATTTTTTTGGGGTCTATTTGTTTATTTTTTTTCCAAGATATACAAGGACTATTGAATCGATTTATTTTTTGATTTTGACCATGCATAGCACCATTACCTTTAAAATCGGCTTGAGAATCGATCATGCTCGCTTGATGTCAGTAACGCTGCGCGTGCAAAGAACGTCTACCCCTGCGTTAATCCAATTATCTAATTAGCAGTGACTCTGTTTATTGAATCGCCAATTTAACTTTGGACTGTCAGACTATAACAAGTATTAGTATTCAATGTCTTTTAAAACGACATTATTCAAAGCGTGTTCACGTTACAGAACCGTTGGACTTCATGTGCAAGATGTGCCCTCTATGTTGATAAAACAAAATCAACAGAAAGTCTGAAACATGGGCTACTTTTATTTTACTTTCACTGTGGTTTCAGTAACATATTTTTAAATTTTTATTTTAAAAACAAAACATAAAAAATGTTATTTCCACAACAACAAGAGTTTATTTGCGAAGCGAGAGAAAGGGCAAGCTGCCGATAGAGATATTTGTTTACGTTTGAAACGAGCGCTCTGATCGCTGGACCTCTGGATTATAGAGATAGGGGTGTGCAAGTCGTGTGTCGTTAAAACGAAAATGAAAAATGAAAAATTGAAAATGGATTCAATTTTTCATTTTCCATTTTTGCATTAGCGCGCGGAGTGTAAAAATGGAAAATTGACTCAATTTTTCATTTTCCATTACGGATTTTGAAAAGGAAAATTGAACTGTGATTTAGTACAGCCTATTACAGTCCATTTTCTATTTTTCATTAAGAAAATAGAATTTTAAAAAGGAAAATTGAAAATTGAACCCATTTTCAATTTTTATGTTTCACTTTTAAAATGAGAAATGAAAAACAGTCTATACATCTTGTATTTATGAAATAACTACTTTTTTGCGATTCGCAATAAGCCCCATTTCTTTGCGTCTGAAGGTCGATCCAGGAACGATCGCTCCTCAAATCCTTCTATAAAACTAAGATTTAATACAGAGTGTGAACCAACTATTTTCAACTTAAATTCTAATGCCTTATCATATGGTTTAATGACCTATCTCCCTTCAATATACGCTTGATATATATCTAAGAATCTTTCAATACTCAACAGGATTCAATGTAATACAGCAATCGGAAGTCATCTTCCACACACTAACATGAATTATGAATTATGATTATCGCTTCAACCTCTCGACGAACCCCAGGTTTCATAAAGTTGAAACTAATAAACCGCAAAACATGTTAAAAGTCCTATACATCATCAGATAGTCATCATGGAAATGGACAATGCGTTTATAAACAAAAAATAAAAGCAAACCATTTTATCGAAGAAAGTAAGTTTGAATCAGAATAACAAAAACAAAAAAATCTTGAAAAAAGTGTTAATGAACTTGGTAAGCAAACAATTTAAAGGATCCTACCGATTACGACGTGTCAAAAGCCATAACTGGACCAAACGTAGATGGACCGTGTCCTCAATCTGGTGGCCAGATAGACAGAGAGCGAAAATATTAATAGAGCAATGTACTAATCTGGACTGCCGATAGGAGGTTAATTTTATTTATTTATTGTATTTTGAGGAAGCTTTATTATGAATAATACTTACTGACAGAGATTGATCACAACATGAAACAAATATTTCAACAAGTCGATAAACAGAAAGATACATACAAAGTATGAACCTTCATTAAGCGATACTGTAATAATACGTACAGCGGCCTTAAAGTGTTATAGATTTTAAAGAAAAAAACTAATCAATGTCCTTTTATCTTTACATTGAAAACATTAGAGAATCAGATTAAAAAAAAATGGAAAACGTTAATGAAAACCTAATGAAAATGTTCAAAGAAGGGACTTTAACACTAGGACTATCATCATAAATCCCTTCTGTTTCCAAGCTTTGTTGTCAATTGTTAACTTTCCTAAAATCGGAATCCTATGTCAGGGAAAATAATAGAGATAAGCCGGGCTTCCACTGTCTCGAATGTAGAGGAGAATGAGCTACGATCAGAGTGAACAATCGTGTGACATTCCTGTGTCTGTTCTCATGAAGTTTTCCTTGGCGCAATAGGCACACGATATCGCCGCGAATGCAACTAGAATATACTACGAGTCAGTTACGATAGTGAGGCGAGTGTGATAAGAATAGAGGAGAATGCGAAAAAAATATACTGAGGTGAATGAGAGGCAAATGCAGGAGATTGAGATACGATTGTAATCCGATAGCGGTGCGATAATGACAGGAATGTGACAAGAACCAAACCAAAATCCAGACATATCCAGACATATCCAGAAGGATCAATACCCTTGGTTGACTTTAACTCTTTTAAAACAGGTTATTTTCTCTTTGGTGGTATTGTCGAAGTTTTCAAAATATTGATCATCACACTTTTACATCAACATGAAATTATTATTCTGCCACATGTGTATGTAGTTCTATCGTGATAAATCATGTTACTATCCAGTGTCAATATCATGACAGAATCGTAGTTTTTTTTTATTGGCGGCAAATTCTTGGCAAATAAATTCATTTCTTATTTTTGAACAATTTAATTGACTCATTTCTTATGTTTAATGTAAAATATATACGATTAGTGTTTCACCAACCCCTAGCTTGCTAGGGGTCCGTCGATGCTTAATTTTGTGCTCTATTGTGAGTGCTGTTGAGATTATCGTCAGGATCTTCTTTAACTCATTTTAAATGTAAAAACAAGATCAAATTGCAAAGAACTACTAAGATCATAATACATACGATAATGCCAAAAAAGAATTCTGAACCATTTGCTGAACGATTGAAGAGGCTTATTTAAGACCCCACCCATAAGACACGCAAGATAAATAAACAACTCCTTACCAAAAAGAAGAAGTTCATATATATCTTGTTTTCACTCCAATTTTTGTGTAAATGTTGTTCTAGCGTTTTCGAATGGACCTTCAAGAAGACTCGGTTCAGTATGCGGATTTAAAATCCCCAAGGCGAAAACACAGAGCAGACGTCCATACCAAAGAGTACGATATGGCCAAGTAAGAAAGAGGGGATCTCCAACAACACTCGGTTGCAGCACCAAAAGAAAAAGCCTCAAAAACCCTACATATAAATCATCAAGAGCGATGGGGACCGCAAGTGGCAGATGGTGTAGTCGTCCGGACAACCCTCCCACTTTTCCGATTACCAAGAGGTCCGGAGAACACACAATTGTGGTTTGAAATAATCTCCTCACTGTAAGAAGACCATACAAACATACAGCATGACGCTGGGCCCAAGAAAAACACAGATGGAAATGGGAATGAAAAAAAAGAAGGTGTACGAAATACAAGTCCATGCTCGGCCGGCTATAGCGAACTCATGCATGTTATCATCCAAGGAGTCGAACTGACATTCAGAAAAGACAGGTGGTCGGGACCCTGTCTTCTCATACGAGATTTGAACAGGGCCCGTCATGTCGTCACAGTCAGTCAGAGAACAATTCCTTAAAACGCGCTGGTACAAGGCTGTGGATTGGTCAAGTACCAAGCCATAGTCCGTCTAGTGACAGCAGATAAATGTCTTCAAATTCAATAGTATCATTAAGAACAGATGAATTTGCAGCATGGACCAGACATGTACGTTTCGGGTGCTTAACCCCCGTCAGTAATCCTCAGTCAAAACAACGTAATATGGTTGAAGAGTGTGATAGTTATTCAAAGAACAAATTGCGAAGAACTACTAAGGTCATAATACATACATGTATTCTGTTCATTATGTCACCACAAAACAGGCTGTGAAATAACCATAGATTTATAGACTACTATGTAAATTCAAAACATTAGTAAATGCGCTAGCGTAGCGGATGCACTGTGAAATGTAAATACCGTTTGACGGTAACCTAGGAAAATCAACGCCTAGCCAGGGGAAATTTACTATGTTTAATCCAAAATCATCTTTGTTTATGAATCTTTCCAATAACAATTCTGATAAGGCTAAGGCTTCCTTTAGCACTTTGCGACATCTAATGAAATCTATCTTGGATGGGATTCTATACTAAGGTCCATTTTTGAGAAGACAACGGATCTGTTTGTCTTGGATACTTGAAAAATCACCTGTAACACTGTAACACTTTCACCAGCTGGTTTACAAGATATACAGACGTTGCACATGGTCAAGGAGTAAGACATGATTAAGGTATTTATGATCTGGTGTTACTTTATTGTAATTGAAATTTCGAATTTCTTATAATATTAGGGGTTCTAAATTTTCAAAATATTGAGGAATGATTCTTTGTAAAAGATGATTCAAAAGAATATGAGAGATGTTCAGAAGATCGAAACCTTTGTTAATAAGTGGAATTTTTATGATTTTCTTTCAGGGGAGATGCTTTGATAACAGAAAATAGTTTATTCTATGCGAATGCGACAATGATATTACGTAAGTCTGAATCAATCAGTGCAAGCTGCGCTTCATCTGAGATAGATTTCAATTGAACTGCATGAGAGAGCATGTAGCAGTCACATCGAACTTTATCTATTAACGGGATAATATACGTAAAACCCTTCCACTTTTTCGGTCACCGAGAGTTTAACTTTGAGTCTGAATGACTGATAGGTACTTCTTTGATGATTATTATAAATTATTATAAAGAAAGGAGAGGTGTCGGGACCCTTTATTTTCTAACGAGGTTTGGAAGGGTATGTCATGGAGTTCCATTATCACAGCAGTCAGAATACAAGTTTTAAGAATGTTCCTGTACAAGGCTGTAGATTTGTCTAGTACCATGTACCGACTGTCTGTCTTGTGACGATAAGACTCTTTCATGGTCTTCTATGAAAGATACATCTGTTCCACTCGAGGGGTCTCAAAATTATGTTCGAATACATAACGACTACGAATATTTGGCTTTTTCAAAATATAACGCTAGAATACATTGAAAAATGATCTTAAAAACAAACGGTTGGTCCGCGACGAAGTACTTTCAAACGAAACCCAGTGTAACTTGCTCATACTGGGGACCGTATACATAATGATAAAAAAGCAGGAATTATAGTACTTGATTTGAAAATAGATGATTTAAATTTAATTTTGGTAAACATAAGGGATCTCTTCCACCTCACGTTTAAAGTTTCAGCATGCTAAACTGGATATTTTATAAATCTGTACGATTATTCACTTTGAAGCTATCCATCACATTGTAACTTTTCGTCGGATTTCGTATGTACGAAGTTCGTGGTGTGACAACCGTTTGTTATTGGCAAATTTCCGCTACCTTGTTAGACTGGCAACCGTTCTTGGTTTTCTCCGTTAGTTTTTACTTCCTACGAAAACTGAGTAGCATAGCGTAAACGAAGGAACCAGAACGGGTACCAGTCTACTATCTTGTTTGTTTTGCAGGAATAAATCTTGGCGTCACAATAACGTAAACAATCTAAACAATAGAATGACGCCATATGTGATACAGCTGTCATGTGATACAGATGTATTTCATGGGCCTACTCTGTAACACATACGGGGTATGAAATAATTAGGATCATATCCATGGTGTTTTGTGATTCTTACACTTTTTGGAATATCTGGTTACCTTTAATCCTTCTTACTGTGGTTAGCATTTACCCATAGACGGCAGGTTGTGACATTCCAAAAGAAAGAAAGATCACTCATTTATCATATATACATGCACTCATCAAAAAATACATATCAGTAAAGGTGACTGCGTTTTTCTCATTTTGTTATGCTTGCTTTTTCTATCAACAATTTGTTGATGAATTAATGAGGATGAAAGTCAGTTTGGCAGATATATGATCTAGGTTAATTGGATAAGGCAATAGAAAGTAAGCCGTACGCTAAAAGCTCCGTGAAATATTTAATTGCCTTGTTACTTATTTTTTAGGTAAGCATTTATAGTGTTTCACAAATGTTCTAAGAACCACCACATCCTGTCAAGTGCGTCCGAACATAATACGTGCAATTTAATGATCTCAGCTGCAGCGCATTAATTTACTCCTCGTTGGAAGTTACGCATTGGATTTCATTGGATTGCTTTTAAAAATATCAAGCGAGTACTTGTAATATACTATAATTCAATCTATGCAATATACAGTGCTCCCCCGATATAACGCCAACATCCGTCCAGAGAAAAAATTGGCGTTAAAGTGAGGGTGGCGTTACATCGAGGGAGTAAAAAAAAGGATGATAGACAGCTATACGCTTTTAAAAAATCTTATTTTCGCATTTCAAGAATGTGCTGGGTCAAAGAAAAATGCATGTACATGCAGAGTGTTCAAAACGATTTATTTGAGGCGGCGACTGAGAAATTTTAGAGCAAATAAACGATCAGAGGAAATTCAAACCGGCGACTTTTATCATCTGAGTCGGCGAAATTACGCCGGGTGCCGCCCCTTATAGAAGTCCGTGTTAAACAGTAACATGAAATACATGATACAGGTTTATTCGTATTTTAGAACATGTAGGCACTGATGAACACATTCCTTGCATTGGCATTAGAAGCGCCGAGATACGTGCTCATCGCATCTGTTACTTTTTGTCTATAGTCGGTTCAATGACGCTTGAATTTTATGCTGGGCTAAATGCCGTTTTCTTTTTTAAATATCTGCATCCTCACTGGACTCGCCATAAGTATTAATTTAAGTTCAAATCACAGTACTATCTAGGCATACGTACATATATTGATTGTTTATCAAAACATTAATGTAAACCCAAGCGCGATAATTAACAAGACAGTGCACCTAAGAATCTTAAGTTGTTTGTTTAGTGATAACAACTCAATTAAATGGCATTGTAATCGGGGGTTTTATGTACCAAATACGACAATTTGTACGCCGAATTCAGTGGCGGATGGCGGTATGCGGGGGTTGGCGTTACAACGGGGGTTTATAATGCAAGGAAATCTGTACATTGGGAAAAAGTGGCGGTAGCCGGGGGTGGCGGTTTAACGAGGGGCGATAAATCGGGGGAGCAGTGTATGTCCCATTCATAGCAAAAAGAGTATTCGAAGCAATGTCAGAATGACGATGTCAGAATGCACATTTAAATGTACAATGTTAAAGACTCAAAGGAGAAGGTAGAATTGCAGGAAATCACAATGCCTTACAATGGAGTCAATAGCTATCGTTTCGTCATCCACGTTGACTTGAAGGTCTTGTCAGCTAGTTTATTGTAGCTGTACATATACCTGCCTCATAACCAAAAGCGATGATATCCGATTCATCCTCATGTCAAAATCTAATTTACATATGAGAAATATTATTGGAGAAAACGTCAAATCCAGCTTTGAACTATAATAAATTTATGTCCGAGCCAACAAATTAACCATTTACAAGCTTTAAGAGCCATGCAGGGACCATCTTATGTCAGACACTTCTACAAAGAAAAAATAAGAAGTGTCCCAACTCTAAAAGTATCAAATCTAAAGTGTTGGTTAACAGATAACTTGAACTTTGTGAATCAGCATTGAATTAACATCTTCATGAAAGCATTGCTCTTTCCTTAGCAATTATCATGCCGTGCTTTGACCTTCATACATTCATTCTCAGAGTTCCCTCTTTGTCGACCTCGAACACAACTGATGAGACATTACTTGTTAAAATGCGCATATGGTGCAATGGAATTCAAACACCTATTGCTCTTGTTGGTTTATGTGTAGTATGAAAACTAATGTTTCAATGACAAATATGGATAATCGCCATATCCCTATATACAACACACAATCGATAATTCAGAAAATCATAAACCGAAGGCATACAGAATCAAGATAAAACAGGAACCAAAGCAAACAAACAAAAACCTCCACCATATGAAAAGAAGCGAACTCCCGAAATGAGAGTGAGATCAGGTGCCCAGGAAGAGTCAACATCTCCTGTCTGCATGCAACACCCGTCGCTTCAATTCGGTAGAATTATCACATCCGAAAACCTCCATCCCGGAAGATACAAAGTATAATCTGTGGCTAGACGGTTCAAATGGTCCATGACAGAACATCATCCACCATTCTGGAGAGTGGGACATCATAGCGATGACGAGTTCCTCATATCGACCGTAGAACTTCCCAAGCGACAATGTCAGTCGGTCATAAACGTATCCCTGACTGAGAAGCTTATCTGAAAGACGCCTGGCTCTCAGAACAAAATCTGTATATTTGGCACTTGCTCTGGCATAGCGTACAATGTACCAGC